>JASPKZ010006457.1:320000-764046 GCA_030220185.1 Diploptera punctata | reverse complement strand
TACTCACTGGCACATCGACCCGTAGTTCATGGCCGCACACGGACATAAGGCTCTCCCATACATCCCTATCCTGAGCAAATGCTTCCTCATTTCCCCTGTTAATCTACTTGCCCTCCAAATCATAGTTAATGTTATTCTCCCACCTCATACTTGTTCTAAATACTCAACTGGGCGTTTTAACATTATTACAATTCAAAATTTTAAAATAAAATATGACTACACAAAGACATGGGATGTGATCAAATACTAACAAACATGGAATATCCATCCATAGTAATTCTGCCGAGGACAGGTCTTTTACTGCAATAGGCATTTCATGCTATGCTTGCACTTTACTGGAATTGTAGGGTGGTAGCTTCCCGTTGCTTTCCACACCGGGTAGAAGGATGATGATATTGATCCAAGGATGAGCCATATGATTTCGGGGACCGTTTGGGCCTTAAAGTTTTCCTGAAATTTGTCTTACAGGTGGAGGAAAAACCCCGATAAAAACCTCATCCCAGAAAAACCTGTCCCCGACCGGAAATCGAACCGCGGGCCCACTGCGTGACAAGGCAGCACGCTACCTCGAGACCACAGCGGTGGACACGTGGAATATAATAAAATTAAAATAATATAAAATAAAATAAAGTAAGAATGTCTTCCTAGATGAATATTTATAGGTTATGCAAAATGCTGAATATAGTTGTTATGCAGTTAATGTTTTCATTGTGTCGAACTTAAGATATCAGTTAATTTGGATTTAAATAATGATAGCGATTGACAGTCCCTGACATGACTGGGAAGTGAGTTCCACGCTGTAGCCATAGATATTCTGCAAGATTCAGAGTATAGACATGTCCTGTGCTGTGGCATCAAAAATAAAGAAATATCTTGCGATCTTGTTTCTAAATTGTGAAGAGCCAATAAATTTTGAAAACGTGTTATAAATAACTTGGTAAATATTTGTGCACAATTTGGAATAGTAAAACATGTGAATGTAAAGTTCTTCTGTCATTTAGACGTAGCCATGATAAGGCCTGAAATGAAGGAGACACGTGGTCATGACGACAGAGATTGAATACAAATAGAATGCACGCATTCTGAGTACGCTGTAGTCTATCAGATAGATCAGTTGACAGATTAGTCAGTAACATGTCGCAGTAATCGAAGTGTGGCATTACAAGAGTATGTAAAGTATTTTTAATTTCGTGGGATGGACGTGTTTAGACCTATTTAGGGCGTAAAGAATTGAGAACACTTTCTTGCAGATATTATTCAACTGGATTTTCCAGTTTAGATGTAGGTCCATGTAGATACTACTGCTATAAAGTGTAATCAAGAAGGCAAGTTGTCTCCTTGAGTCCCTATAAAAATTCAAGAATCCTTCTTTGAAATACATATGCTATTAAAGATAAATTGGGGCACACCGTAGCGTGGCACTGGGCTACAAGCCGGAGGGTCGAGGGTTCAAGTTCCGTTGGGGTCAGGATTTTTAAACTAACCCAAACCCTCTGGCGGCACTATGGCCCTGGGGTCGACTCAGCCTCTAACGGAAATGAGTACCAGATGCTTGTTCTGGGGTAAAGGCGGCCGTCACGCAGGGCTAACAACCCGGCTGACATAAAGTTCCGATTGTCCAGAAAAAGTGGGAGCCTTAATCTCCTACTACCCCAAGGGCCTCCGGGTCTGTTGTGGGATCACTTTACTTTTTATTAAAATAAATTTCATATATCATAATTCGAGAGCGGAATTTACTTGTATTGGTATTGACTTTTCTGGAATGATCGTAAGGGGGGGGGTGTATGACATGTCTGCATACCTATCGGGCGATTCTTCTGTAATATAAATATTATGAAACTATACAATGTGCATAATACAATAAAATATACTTACGTTGTGCATTTCATTTTAAGCCAAAGATTGCCCTATTGCATGCACATTTGTTTTGATTTTGGGTGGCATTTCATTACACGTAAAATCAGGTACGCGCAATATCAATACCGTTGTACTCTAAAGTAACTCCACTTCTTCACTAAATAAAACGTTGTTTACTGCGTCTATTTTTCTACATTACACAGCTCTCTTCATAGCCCGGTAAGTATGCAGCTATGTGATACACCCCATCCCACCCCCTCGCACGCTTTGTACTATAGTCTATAGGCTATCAGGGGTCGCCAAGCAACTTTAGGTGGGGTCCGGATGCGTTTGAAAAAAAATTGTCGAGGCCCTAATTTTTTTTATTTTACTTTTTTTTCATTTTCACTCACAAAATTATATGAAATACAATAGATATGCATATTTGTATTAAAAAATCAATGGGAGAAATTATATTTACGGTCTTGAGCCAGTTTTATAAAGTTAGGTTCACGCGGGGAGCAACTTGTGCGAAGAGTGTCTTTAAGATGGCCGGCCGTTAAACTTGAGCGATATTTGTACCGACGCATCGCAAAGGAGCCGCTTACGTATTGAAGTGTATGTCGGCACACATCAAAAGTGTCGTACCCCAAAGGAGGCGCTTCCATGCCAGATGTCGCCGGCGCCGAGTACACCCGCACGAAAGATAAGTTTCATAAAGTGGTGTTAAGTATTCGTTCAAGTTACAAACGTAAATGTTGTGTTTAAATGAATATGGCTGCTCCGATTAAAAGAGGCTTCAGATATTGCCAAAGTCAGAGATTGATTTATAAACTTCTTATTTTATTAAATAAAATTGTTGTTTTGCATTCGGGTGTACAGAGCTTTCATGTGGATCGATGTAACATAATATACTGTGCGCTGGCTGGCTTCTCCCTTCCGACCCCTCTCTCCAGCGCACTCTCCTGCGCTGCACAGTTTAGTAACTATAATAAGTAATACAATTTTTCTCATGTAATGAAATGTTGAAAGAATGTAACTACTTAAATATCGTTTGTTATTACGAACTGCTGGTTTTCTTAGGGCTTAAAGGGTCTTCGGGACTTGGAAATTTTTGTAGCATTAGGTTCTATCCGAGCGTTAGTATGTGGATGTATTAGTTATAAAGGCATATGTGTTTTTGAACATAAATAAATGAATTCTTAATTTACCTATTTTTATTTATAGAGAATAATGATTACAATAACCCTAAGTATTTTAACCCTAAATAACTAATCTAAGCTTATATTAAGAAAACCTACATTCGAACTTTCTTTAGGTTTGAGAGAGGGAGAAGGGGGATTGTCAATCTAGCCTAATTTACATTTTAATAAGTGTATACTAATTCCTACACTTTGAAAAAAAAAAGTCAAAATATTTATGATACTTGACTACATAGGTAACTGTTCCTAGCGAATTTGTTAAGAAAAATGGTAGCAGACTTACCCATCAGCACGCTACACAGACAGACCGAGTCCCATACTTTGCCAGGGTTAAATACTGAGCTTTGACCTACATCTCCCCTAACTGTACTAACATTCCATAGTCTAAATGCAGAGATTGTACAGTTAGCCTTGAAAACTTTGTTCTGCCATAATCAAAACTCTGTCCTGAAATATAATATGTCTAAAGCTTTATTTCAACGTTTTATTTGAATAATTAAAATAATCTATTCCCCGTGACCGATACGGTAGCCGAGAAGGTCCAACAGGAATCCCGAAAACCGGCAAATGAGGCTCTGGTTAGGTCCCCCAAATGCGGGGGTTGGCGAAGAGCTGACAACCCGTTCCATAAAAAATAATTGTTACGTTTCCTGCAAAGAGAGATAAAGCCGGACAGATCAACAGACATAGACTTTGGCTAAGAAAAAGGACAATGGTTTTGGCAACTTGGAACATACAAGGTTGGAATACTAAGAATAATGAAGTACTTAACGAGATTACAAGGAAGGGGGTGGATATAGCAGTTCTGACAGAAACGAAAAGTAAAGGGAAAGGTCAAGAAATTATTGGTGAATACATGCATGTATGGAGTGGGGTTGAAAAATTGGAGAGAGCTAAAGGAGGAGTATCAATTTTAATTAAGAAGAGATGGAAATCCTCAATAAAAAAATAGAAGAAATAGATTAAAGATTTATAGTTATGGAAATAACAATATATGGGAAAGAAGTAGTAATAATAGGTACATATGCCCCAACAAACGATGCATCACAAGTAATAAAGGAACAATACTTTGAAAAATTTACTGGATTGGTAGAAAAGATTTCTCAAAAGAAGGAATTAATAATTATGGGAGATTTGAATAACAGAGTTGGAAAGGGGACAGGTGACATAGTTGGTCCATATGGAGAAGATATTGAGAATGAAAATGGACAACGTTTAAAAGAAGAATGCAAAGTGAATGACCTAATTATTATGAATTCGATGTTTAAACATCGGGACATCCATAGATATACGTGGGAACAACGCACTAAAGGTCTACGATCGATCATTGATTATGTAATAGTGAGGAAACGGAGAAATATTATAGTTCAAGTTGTTAGAGTGAATCGAGGACCCGAATGTGGAACAGATCATTATATGCTGTCAACTAGGATAGTATGCCCTATAAACAGGCAAAAGGTAAATAAAGATCAAAATACAGAAATAGGAAATGAATTAGAAAAATGTAGATATAATCTATATTTACTACAAGATGAGAGTATTAAAAATCTGTATGTCCAACGCCTCACCGAAAAATTAAAATTTGATGAAGATTGGAACTATGTCGTTATTTATGAACATTTGAAAAAATATATACATGAAGCAGCAAGAGAAGCACTTGGTCTGGAAAATGATAAACACCATAAAAACCATTGGGTGAATAAAGAAATACTTGATATCATAACAGAAAAGAAAAATGCATATCAAAAATATTTAAGTTCCAAGAAAGATGAAGATTATCAAAGTTATAACATACTTAAAAGAAAGGTTAAAGCAGAAGTCAGGAAACATAAAAAAGAAATGTGGAATAGGGTATGTGGAGAAATCGAGCATACAGTAGGCTATTCAAAGTCAGCCCAAGCATGGAGGACAATTACAAACAAGCGAAATGATAATATGGCAAAGAGTTTTAATTTAGTACCAATGAAAACTTTTCAGGAATATTTTAAAATGCTTTTAACAGAAACTAGGAGAGAATTTATAGACTATGCTACACTAGATAATGGAAAGGGTGACTTAATAGAACCTATAACAGAAGAGGAGGTAAGAAACGTGTTGAGAACAGCAAAAAATGGAAAAGCGGCAGGTCCAGGAGGAATAACCATGGAACTAATTAAATACGGTGGTTCAGGAATTATAAGAATTTTAACTAGACTTTTTAACCAAGTGATAGAAGGAGATCCTATTCCAGATGAGTGGAAGTTATCGTATATTAGTGCAATATACAAAAATAAAGGGAATAAAAGAGATCCATCAAACTATAGAGACATCAGTGTTATGGCAGCAATTAGTAGAACGTTAAGTACAATTATTAAAATCAGATTGGAGGAACTAATACAAAATAAAATATCAGAAGAACAAACAGGTTTCACAGCAGGTAAATCGTGCCTTGATAATATATTTGTGATCAGGCAGATTACGGAAAAGATGTTGGCTAAAGGAAAAGAAGTTCATATGGCATTTATAGACCTGGAAAAGGCATATGACTCTGTACCCATCAACAAGCTTTGGTTGGCAATGGAGAAGTTTGGAATATCTAAATCTCTCATACATTTTATAAAAAGAATGTATGACTGTAAAGCAAGTATTAAGGTTGGAAATAGAATATCCTCAGAATTTGATATAACAAAAGGATTAAGACAAGGATGCGGGATGTCACCAACATTGTTTAAGATATATTTAGAAGCAGTATTAATGAAATGGAATAGGTCATGTAGGGGAATGGGAATCGACATTAATGGCCATTTACTGCACAATTTATTATTCGCTGTTGACCAGATTATAATAGGACAAGATAAAGAAGATATAGAATATATGATTAGAAAGTTGGTCGATGCATTTGAGGTAGGTGGACTGAAGATAAATTATATTAAAACAGAATATATGGTAATCGGAGTAAATTCAGAAGACCTACAAATAAATAATATGATAATTAAACGTGTTGAAGAATTTAAATATCTTGGATCTATAATAGATAAATCTGGTACTTGTGAAAAATATATTACTAACAGAGTAAATTGTGCAAGGAAGGCGATTAGATCCCTGAATGGTCTTTTATGGAATATAAATTTGACCAGAAAAACAAAAAAAAGGGATTATGCAGGCAATAATAGAAAGTATACTTACATATGGAACAGAAAGCTGGACAATAAATGAAAGGATGCAGAAAAGAATCTTGGCGACAGAAATGGATGGATTACGGAGAAGTATGAGAATATCCAGGCTACAACATATTCGAAATACATATATCAGACAAGAAATGGATGCACAGGAAACTGTTATCGATAGGATAACAAAGAGAGCTCTACAATGGTATGGACATGTACAACGGATGCCGGAAGACCAGTGGCCTAAACAGGTGTTGGATTGGATGGTACCAGGCAGAAGGAGAAGGGGAAGAAGTAGAAGAACATGGTATGAGGGAATATATGATGCCATATTGAAGAGAGGTATGGAAGATGGACAATGGGAAGATAGGAATCTCTGGAAAGCAGGAATCAAGGGCAAACTGCTGTAAAGTGGAAAGCCTGTATTAAGTAGTAAGTATTAAAATAATCTATGAAATAATTAAATATCTATGTAAAATACTCTATGCATTCATAACATTTGTATTAATCTAATTGGATTTTTTTATGTTTTTGTTCAACTTATTAATTTTATATATTTTTGTGAGTTGAGTATGAGGCGATTTTTGGCTACCTGTTTTTTTTTTACCTTTTGCGGTCTGGACTTGGACCGCGGTCCGCCAGTTGTCGACCGATGGTCTATATCAGTACAGGTAAGCCTTCGACATTGTGGAACAAATTCCGCTCTCTAATCACAACATAAACTCTTTTTTATTACTTCCGACCCGCTTGGCAACAAGTTTCACTCCAAATGCACCTCTTTCACAAACAGATTAATGTACCTAGTTCATCGGGACTCGAACCCCGAAACTACCAGCATGTAGAGTATTGCCATAACCTACTACGGTACGATGTGAGCTCTTATGAAGGGATAAATAAATACCCAGGCAAAGGCGAATAAATAGCTGGTAAATAAATAAATGTGAGAGATTGAAACAGTGAGAAAACAAGCACTTGCTGAACTGAACAACTTGCCGCAGGAATCGATCTTTTCCGGGTGTAAAAATCCCAGGAGAGCAGGCACTCAGTTGTAGAGAGACTCAAAGAGAACGTATTGATAAACTTCACCTGCTTTACTGACACAAATCTCCCAGTAACACCATAACAGCGCCTTCCAATATTCTGTGTTGGCCAATTCCGAAGTATGAGGTTGTTCTTATCAAAATATCATTTAATAGAATTTATTGTATAGAAATTATTATATAAATGAATGCGAAACGTGGACCTCCGTCTACTTTAAGGTAGGAAAAGAAGATTAGGAGTATTTAATAATAAATTGTTTGTGTGTGGTGAGAAATGTTTGGGCCACATAGAGATGAACATACAGGTGAATGGCGAAAACTACCCCAAAATAGTGAGCTACATGGATATGTATAGGAAGCCAGATACAATAACAACAGTTAAGTCTTCGTAGGATTGCGATGGGTAGAACATGTGGCATGTATTGGGGGATTTTGAAAGAGGTAATTTTTGGAAGCTTCTGTGTAGAAAAAAAACCAGAGGTAAAACGCCCAGTTGGGAGACTAAGAATGAGGTGGGAGAATAATTTACCATTATCCACGATTTGAGAGAAGTTAGATTATACAGGGTGGATGATTGGAAAAACATTATTCTAAGGTATAGTGATGTAGGGAGAGCTTATGTCCGCGCGGCCATGAACCTATGGGTTTGATAGTGCCAGTGAGTTAGTTAGTTAGATAAAACTGTTATTCGTACGAGTGAGATTCTTTTTTGTGTCAATGTGAAGTTTTATATTTGAAAACTTTGTCCTAAATTCATTTCTTAGGCTTTCTTCCTATTCTTAGTTAACACGTGTGCCCGCCTCACGCCACCCGGACAGTGGCACGAGATGGATTTTAACTATGGATCACACAATACTTGTTTTGACCACACAAGGACATGGAGGATGAGTGATCAGCTGAATTCAGTGCCTCCTCCGAGACAACACAAATTAAGATGAGAAAAACCATTCGCACACACATTCTTATTGAACATGGCGAATATGATAATGATGGTCAGGTGATGTTCGGGAACCGTTTGGGTCTTAAATTTTCCTGACAATTGTCTTACAAGTGAGGAAAAATCCTCGGAAAAAAACCTCACCTAGCAAATTGTCCCGATCGGGGATCGAACCCGGGGCCGCTGCGTGACAAGGCAGGACGCTACCTCGAGACCACAGCGGTGGACCTAAATTTCATTTATATAATTGCCTAATGTCTTTAATTAATTCTTCAGGCTGGTATTAATCTATTCTAGGCTCTATATTGTTTTGTCCATTTTATTTGCCCCTGTATAATTTCTTAATTTTTATGTGCCAGAATTTATTTTATGTCTTGAAACTGGCTTCTAAATTTATATGTTTTGTTTCTTCTCTCCCTTTAACTTAAATTTTGCAATGCATATATTCTATAGGTCTATGTATTATTTCTGTAACTGAACTGCGCCCCAGCACGAGCACTTGCTCATACGGTGAACAACATTTATTTGTGAATAAAATATATTCTTATTTCTGCTTCTTTTCCATCGTCGATTAACCTGTCACCTTGTATATAATATTTACTTGTTAGGAGAGGGTTTTAAACTTTTTTATCACACTTACAGGCTACGTTTCTGACCATACGAGGATATGAATGACCTCCCCGAATGAGTGATCAGCTCAATTCAATGCCTCATCCGATGCAATAAGAACATTTAAATGTTACTCACCATTCACTCAAACATTCATTCTAAACATGGCGAATATAATTTTTGATTACTATGATGACCGGATGATGTTCGTGGCACGTTTTAAGGCCCTTTAAAGTTTTCTTGAAGTTTTGACTTGTATGTGTATAAAAATCTAAAAAAAAAGGCAGTCATTGTTATGTACCAAGAAACTTGTACCGACCTGGGATCGAACCCGGGCCCGCTGCGTGCGAGGCAGCACTGTTTAGGCCTTAAATGTTTCCTGAAGTTTGTCTTACATAAAAAAAAATCACCCAAGAAACCTGTACCGATCTGAGATCGAACCCAGGCCTGCTGAGTACGAAGCAGCTACGTTATCCCCGGTGGACCATAAATACAACTAAAAAGAAAAATTCTGCCTGAATTAGGTTTTTAACTAAGGCTCTCCAGCTTTGCGCGCTGGCACTCCAGGAGCAGACACAAATTTCTCTCATTTTAAATCCCGTGAATTCATATTAGTGAACTCTATTCACATTATAACAGGGTTGCTTCTACTAAGAATGACACTGTCAACCATTGTATGCCAAAATCTGCCTTGAAATTTCTTGCAGAGAAGCGTTGGGATGTACGTAGGCCGTGTCTAAAATATTTAACTATAATCCAGCGCCAAATCTATCACTTAAATTACAGCGAAGTAATATAACTCATGAATTGGGAGATGGGATAACCCTCACTATCTGCCGTCCCGCCTCACGCTACTTCGCTCTTACTCCAGCAGGGTGTCCTTCTACTCCGTACAGTGGGTTGCCATTACTGGATTCTGGCTTCGATTTCTGAACGTTGCAGTTAAAAACGGCACATTTTTTTGGACAAAATTTCATGTTAGGTATCAGTATGCAATGGTTAACAGTTCCCTTATAAGAAAACATTATGATGGGATTTTATTTCATGAAATGTCAGCTAGATGTGAATTATAACATTGGAATCAATATATTCAGACAAACTATCTTCATGCAAGAGATTAATACAATTAAAGATACATCGAATTAGAGGCAAAATTGTTTACAATAATATTCCAATAGAACAACTTCATCTAGGCATATCGATTATTCAGGATATCAAATAACCCATAGGAACACGGATTCTCAAGAAGAATAGTAGAATGGATGTCACTTGGAAGAAAAAGAAATCGGCAAAAAATAACGTGAATTCATGGTGTTTTCAGCAGCATGAAGGAAGATGTGAAATATTGTGACAACTGTTAAATAAATAAATGAAATAAAGTATAATTTTAATTTTGAATTAGAAAATTTTAGCATTTCAAAAATTGTGACATATATTTAAGAACTTCAAAAAGAAAAACTCGCGAGATACTCTGCTAATAACATAAATAAATATCCTCAGCTCGTCTCCAACTGAGGGTCGGTTCGAGGAGTTAGATGAGATGAAACCCCTATATTTATAGAGGTCTGTGAACGACAAGGTGCCGGCCGACCACTCCTGACGCACCCTCACAGGGGCGGATGAACGAAATTAAACGAAAGTATGGAGAAATGGTGGCACGGGAAAACGGGAGAAACCCCGAGAAAAACTTGCCCAAACTCTGTTTCGCCCATCACGAAACCCAGTTGGAGTGACCGAGACTCTGCTAATACTCTAACGAAATAATGAATGTATCTGCAGTGTAGTATGGAAGTGAAGCTTGGACGTTAACTAAAAGGACAGTCTACGAATACAATCTGCAGAAATGAACGGTGACAGGTTATAAATTAATACTTGTAGTTTAAAAAAAGGCAAGGATTAAATATATTTAACGTAGGCTATATGTAAAAAACGAAGATATAAGAACAGAACTTAATATATTTAATCTCTGTAAAAGAATAACATATTATCAAAATGCTTATCTTCAGCACGTATTACGAATGAATGAACATCGTATACCAAGAAGAATGTATAATTACAAACCAAAAGGGAGAAGAACGTTGGGAAGACCATTGAAGAGATAGAAGGACCAATTTGACCTATAATGAGATCGGAACAAGCCATTGGGCCTAATCCTTGCTGTTGATGATGATGATGTAAAAAATATTTGAATATATAAATCAAAATGGACATAACATTTAAACGGCAACCAATAGATATAGCAAAACACGTATTGTTATACGAAGACAGAGGACGGAGAAAGAAGAAAATAGTATGGCACAGATTAAATCTCATATCATCATTGTATATTATACCCCAGCCACTGATTCTCCGGCCCTGACGTTTTCACGACAGTGTTGCCGATATGGATATACAGAGAGAGGGGACGCTTTATGTGTGCGGTAAGCAAACATACAGCTAACATGTCACTAATTTCAAACTTTACAAGCGCGCTATAGCAGCGTCAAGAGCAGTGATTGGCTGTGGCAGACATCTACTCCCACTCAGCTATTTCCTTATTGGCAGTACAGGGCGAGTTTCTCCCTTTACACATTGTATAACCTAAACTTCAGAGCAGGAGATCCGGCGGCTGTGGTACAATTCCAGTTACAATGTAAACAAACCAGGTGTATGACTGTATTTTCATACCTTCAAGCGTGTACAAATCGTAATTCGCTCTCAAACTCTACTAATGAAGAAAATAAAACTATGAAGGGCCTATTATCTAGAACATCTCTATATAAGTTATATGGGAGAGTCTTAGAATACATTATTACAATTTTAATATATAATAAACTAATGATCTTATTGGTGATAAAATCGTAAAACATGTAGTGAATGTACCCACTTCACAATTCAAAATTAAAAGAGTCAACATGTTTCAACAGCCAAGCCGTCAGTTTCAACGCTAAATATTGACAGCTTCACTGTTGAAACATGTTGACTCTTAATTTTTAATTGATGAAGTGGGTACATTGACTACATGTTTTACTATTTTAATAGATTAAATAAGTATAGTTTTATTCTTATCCATGCGCAATCCAGAATTCATTGGAATTTCAGTTGTTTCAAAATGGCTGCTTCTCTAGAATTTCTTAAGACATTGGAAAGGAAAGCAATTGAAGAGCGGAGAGAAATGATCTTGAATGTTTTGAAACAGTTTAATGAAGAAAAAAAAACATTAGCCAACTGAGGATATGGTGAAAACAATAGCAGAATTTACAGGTGAGTCAGCATGGAGCATAAATTCTCCTCATAATGAATTATAAATAAAGGATATCTACCGACAACATAAAACGTCTGATTAGAAAGACCCATATATAATTTTGGTCATAACTAGGGATGAAAGAAGAGTGGGTTACAGGCTAAGCTGCATCGTACGTAGACTTGTGTGTTTACAAACTGCACGTTGACACGCGCTACTAGGGACAGACATCTAGTACAGTCCGCTTTGTGTAAGAATGGGCTCATCTTTGCACAATTTTTGCTTCGATATTCTGATACAACAACACGTCACTTAACATATTTATTGCTTAGGAGAGTCGAACATACACACTCTCCGCTCCGAGCAGGCAGTGGAGACGCTCGACAAAGACACACATTTTGTAAACAATGTGTATACATGTTAGTTACTACCCTGATACCGATACTTTTTTCAGCCCTAGTTATAACTATTACCCAGTGTAAGGTATATATTTTAATTGGTGTTTCTCGTATAATTTATCATATTTATATTATTATTATTATTATTATTATTATTATTATCTTATCATTATTGTTATTACCCCATAAAATGTTGTTTGTACACGCCGTAGCGTAGTGGTTAAGGCACTGAGCTACAAGCCGGAGGGTCGAGGGTTCAAGTCCCGTTGGGGTCAGGATTTTTAAACTGACCCAAACCCTCTGGCGGCACTATGGCCCTAGGGTCGACTCAGCCTCTAACTGAAATGAGTACCAGACGTTTCTTCTGGGGGTAAAGGCGGCCGTCACGCAGGGCCGACAACCCGGCTGACATAGTGTGCCGATTGTCTAGTAAAAGTGGGAGCCTTAACGTCCTACTACCCAAGGGCCTCCGGGCCTGTTGTGGGATCACTTTACTTTACATGAAATTTACATTGCTACATTTATTGTATCTTTAACTGTTTATAATTAGTATAGTGTATATCTATATTTGTCGAATATTTATTTGTATTTGTGCTGGTTGAGTGGAAGAGAGGGCCTTATGGCCTTAACTCTGCCAGAATAAATAAAGTATTATTATTATTATTATTATTATTATTATTATTATTATTATTATTATTATTATTATTATTATTATTATTAAGTAAATAAGAAATGTAGTAGTAGTAGCATTAGCAGTATAATTAGCATTAGCAGTAGTAGTAGTAGCAGGAGCAGCAGCAGTAGCAGTAGTAGTAGAAGTAGTAGTATTCAAATGTTCCGAAGCTCTTGATTTGTCATCAGCTTCCCAATAATATTCAGCAATTTGGAATGGTGTTCCAACTAGTTTCTGAAGATCAGCGCAGAACATCAAGTGATCCTTGTTCATTATCGTATTTGTGTCCTTGCAGAGTATATAAGTTATACGAATAAATTAATAAGAAATTAAAGTTCTTAATTATTGGTACCATCTTACTTTATATGAGGCGGTCAGAGGACAAGGGGTACAAGTGACATTAAAAAAGAAATGAGTTAAGTGCAGAAATGGTTAGTTAATATGACAAACTGTTTGGTGCCCAAGAGGCATATGTGTGAGTTTAACAGATTATGACATATAGTGGAGAAAATCACTCAGATAAACAGCTTGGAGGACAAGGGGTACGTCTATAGTGTAGTTGTACCCCTCGACTTCCAACAGCACTCAAGCTAACAAACAGCGTTGTATTTTTAATGTTTCCAACAAATTTTACGTGACTATTTAACTCATGCCCCAAATGGGAGTCAATGACCAATCACGTTTCAATGATTTCTGTTTTACAACCAATCAGAGTCGTGTTTCACGAAATATTTATCAGTGTTATAATTACCATATTAAGGAAAGCTCCTCCTTTTTAATATTCTGAACAGGTCTGACCATTATCTTGCAGTGACTGAGCCTGTGAGAAATACGGCTACCAGATTATATATATAGTGCATGAATGTCAACACATGCCGCATGCGGGAGTTAATATAAAAACATTTGTGGCAATTTATTATACCACCAAAAAAAAAAACCACTGTTTGCACTTTCTTAAATGTATTTTTTCCCAGGTAATAACATTCCAGAAAAATATAATTGTCATATTTACATCATACGATATCAGAAATGAATTAATATACAGTTTGATGTGTTTCATTTTTTCTCCATTAGAGAGCATTCTTACAATATTGCGTTCCTTTGGCAATAAAGAGTATGATCTGGTTACAGTGATAAACAAAAGAAGCAGATGAAGCGTACCTATCGTTTCTCATTTGTTTTCAAACATCGCCGTTTACATTAAATATATAAATATTTTAAAATAACTATAGGCCTAGTTAAATAATGATTTGTGAGTAAACAGCTTAATTTTATTCGTTAAATAGTCCTAACAAATGCCACTCTTGATTTCCAAATTCTCTAGATAAATTCACTCCTCACTTCGTGAGTCGTAAATTTATCGATAATTTGGAAATCACTCGTGGCATTACTTATGAAGATTATTATTATATTATTAGTGTTTAATATAATGCTGAGGTTTATTGATTTATCAAATGTTATTATGTCTGCATCAGAATGTGATGAAGATAAGCATGGACTTAACCTCAGCCTTCACGGTAAGTAAAGCAGTTTTAGTACTTTATTTATAATGTTGAGTGATTCCGGGCTATGTGGCCGTGGCCCATTACTGGTGTTCCTACCAGACGTTTCTCCCTCAATTGCGGAGGGCATCTTCAGTGGCAAGAACTTCAGGGTGTTGTTTCCAGGTCATAAAGTACCTAGAAGTACTCGCCACTGAAGGTGTCCTCTGCAGTTGAGGGAGAAACATCTGGTAGCAACACTAGTAATGGACCACGGCCACATAGCTCGGAATCGCTTTACATTATGATTGCCGGCCGTGAAAGCCTGCATTCAACTACTTTATCTGTATTTTCACAATTGTGTATTATAAAATAATACTTTTTAACAATACATTTTGAAATAATTGGAAATAATTTAACAATCCAAAGATATATGTACAGTATTTGCAATCCTATAACGTTTATAATAAAGGCATTTTTTTAATATGAAGATTAATCATTGATGTTGTTTTTGTTTTCTTGACTCATTTCAATGAAGAACCTGGCATTACAGGACCTACAGAAGAAAAACATGCTCAAATATTGCACGTTGGCAGAAATAAGATTAGCAAATCAGGAAATTGAGTTAAAAAAACAAAAAGAGGAATGGATGAAGGCAAACAGTATACAGACAGGAAGAGAAACATTCATGGGTGAGGGGGTAAGAGAATGTATCCATGAATGCAGCTTTAAGTCCAATGAACTTTAAGACTGATTTTTCAATTAATATTGTCGTAATATGTAACTCTTTCGATAAGTACGTATTTCCTGTCATAATAAAAACTTTGGTATGAATCTACTTTTCTTGGATAATTTATTTCAAAATATTTCTTGTAGGATAAGGGGTACAAGAGACTCTTAATGCAAATAAAATTTATCGTATGGGGTAATGTTTATAGTGAATCTTTTCATATTTTGCGGGTAAATAGACTCATATATCAGGAACACAAATACAATGTATGAGACTTGTCAGATGTTCCTGGAATTTTATATTCTCACTGATCTTTAAACTTAATTTTCTCCAAACTAATGTTTTGTCACTTGTACCCCTTGTCCTCTCACCGCCACATGTTCAGTTTTATTTCTCGTAAAATACGATGTAGCCTAAGAAAAATGTTTATCTCGATGACAGTTCCGCACACAACTCATTGATATCGTGGGTAAAAGTAGCACCACGGATCCCCCAATAGACGGAGTCAGCGGAGTAACACATTATGCAAGTTTGTTTACAGTACAACTGGACCTTAACTCGGGTACAGTTGGCCTATAGAAACAAGTCTGTTTTAATGTGAATAGAAGTACACTACTTTAGGCTGTGGGGATTTCAAGAGAGGAATTTGTATCTGAGCCTGCTATTGCCTGAGTAGCTCAAATATATTTTTTAATGCCCCAGGTTGTCATATTTGGACACTTCTGGTGTCCTCTCCTAGCATTGGCGTAATTGTAACCCACTTCTGAGGTTGGGGTGCCTGTAAGGCGGGGTTACGTTGCCCCGATGATACGATGGCTGATGACGATAGTGGTGCGCCAGAAGAGTCCCTAATCCTAAGCTTAATCTAAGATGAATATGAATGATGATGATTGCGATGGCCATATGATGTTCGGGGACCGTTTGGGCCTTTAAGTTTCCTGACATTTGTCTTACAGTTGAGGAAAAACCCCGACAAAAGCTTCACCCAGGAAACTGTCCGGAGCGGGGATCGAACCCGGGCCTGCTGCGTGACAAGGCAGCACGCTACCTCGAGACCACAGCGGTGGATATAGCTCAAATATTAAGAGTGCCAGGGCGTAAAGCTGAAGATCTTGGGTTAAAATCCCGGTTCAAACAGATTTTTTCTCTTTAGTTATATAAAGTAAAGTTAATCCTACATTTGCACTCGGCGTATTAACAGATCGAGGGATGAGATAAACTGTAACCCTATTATTGAAGGAAGCCGTCTCGTCTGATCTACTTCATAATTACAAGGGCAGATGAAATTAAATGAATGGCATGAGTATGAAGAAATGGTGGAGACACGAGAAGCCCCGATAAAAACTTGCCGTGGTCCTATTTGTCCAGTAAGAACCTCACATGAAGTGAACGGGACACGAATTCGGGACCAAGAAGTGGAGGGAAAGTGTCTAGTTGCTTGCATCATGGAGCCACCTGTTTCAAAAGTAATGTTCCAAATTATAAATTAACTCACTGGCAGTATATCGAACGCGGCAGTCCAGACATGAACTCTCCAAACACCCTTATCCTGAGATAATATTTTCTAATCATTCCCTGTATAGGCGTAATTCTATCCATAATCACCTGTTGGGGCAAGAGTGGTCCTTTGTATAAATTACTTAACCAAGCCAATGTATCGTGGTTTCACTCTGGAAATCCACTCAAAGTCACACACAAGAATCCCTAATCTTCTAACTAGACATCCCCCTCTCTTCCTCAACGCCATACACTACTGTATCAGGAATGTGACGTTTATTAGCCAATCCGAAGAAATGAAGCTATTGAAATTGTTCTCATGAAAAAGGTTTTTAAAAAATTACACATATTCACAGATTACATCGGTAGACCAAGAATGAAATGGGAAAATAACATTAAATATTATTTGAGGAAGGTAAATGATACAGATGGTTATTGGAAAACATTAACTCTAGATAGGGATATGTGGAGAGCTTATGTTCATTTGCCTACAGGTTCGACAGAGCAAGTAAGTTAGTTAATAATGATGATAATAATAATAATAATATTGGATGATGAAATCTATCATTGCACTGGATTCCTGCAGAAGGAGAAGTGGAGGTAGAAAAAAAAGCACTTGGCTGAAGGACATAAAGAAAGACATGAATGTAAAAGGATTCCGAGACCGGGACAGGAAAGATAGATTTAGATGAAAAGGACATTGGTCACAAGATGTCATAATACATTGTAAACCTGTTCATCATTATAATGATGATTGATGATAATAGTAAAATTAATAATAGAAAATAATGGTAATTAATAATAGTAGTAATATTATTATTGTTATTATTATTATTATTATTATTGTTATTATTATTATTGTTATTATTATTATTATTGTTATTATTATTATTATTATTTATTATTATTATTATTATTATTATTATTATTATTATTATTATTATTATATTATTATTATTATTATTATTATTATTATTATTATTATTATTATTATTATATTATTATTATTATTATTATTTGCAGATCTATGGCAAAATAATTACGGAAGAGGCTAGTGAAGTGTTTTGTGTGGAGTGTAGCATTGTATGGTGCAGAGACTTTGACATTAGGACAGAATGAGAACAAGCGACTGCAAGCTTTTGAGATGTGGATATGGAGAAGGATGGAACGTATAAAATGGACTGACAAAATAAAAAATAAAGATGCGCTAGACAAAGTGGGGGAGGAAGAACAATGCTGGAACTCACAAAGAAGAGGAAAATAAATTGGATTGGCCACTGGCTAAGAAGAAACTATGTGCTGACGGATGTCCTAGAAGGAATGATCAAAGGAAAGAAAGTTAGAGGCAGAAAAATACATCAGATGACGAACAATATTAAAATAAATGGTTTGTATGCGGATACAAAAAGGAAAGCTGAATTAAGGAAAGAGTGGAGAATGCTGAGTTTGCAGTGAAAGACCTGCTCTAGGTCAGAATACTATGTATCTATTATTATTATTATTATTAATAATATTATTATTGTATTATTATTAATATTATTATTGTATTATTATTGTATTATTATTGTATTATTATTGTATTATTGCATTATTATTGTATTATTTGCATATTATTATTATTATTATTATTATTATTATTATTATTATTATTATTATTATTATTATTAGTTGTATATATTAGAGTCAAATATTTCAGGGAGAATAGGCGACCTGATGACCAAATAGAGACTGTTACACTATAATATATGCAGGCAGTACTTCTTGAATATATTTTGGAGAAGTGAATGTACATGAAGTGGCCTCGAGGGAATTCCTTCATCCCCCTCTCAGTTTGTTTTATCTTCAGTCCGCAGCGAAATCTCAGTAACGATATTAGGCGTACCTCCGGATCATTTACCAACAAAATAGACTGTCAAACCCACTAACTGCAACACAATTATCTCCAGAATGGATTGTTACGTAGTCATGTCCAGGTAAAATGGCAGACAGAGGAGCTCATCTCCGTCCACCCTCAAGGGGTTATACTAGGTCCGCTTTTCATAACAAAAGAGAATGGAAATATAATTGAATCTGGGAGAGACCAAGTCTAACACAATTTACCATGATATGGACGAGGGGGTTTACATATATGTGTTTCTGTTGTTTTGGGGAAGATAAAGGGGATGTTACATAATGGTGTTATAATAAACAAAACCATCGTACCGTAGATTTCTCTACCCACTTGCCAGAAGGTACAAACAAACAGCATATAGAGAACTCATCGAATCGTGACTAAAATTCTTGTAGGGCAGAATAGAATTCATTACACGGGACCCATATAAAGGAGCACTGGTTTTAATCAACTTGTTCTTTCACGCAGTATATACAAAATACATGAAGAGGGGAGAGCACATCCTGTAAATTCACATAACCGTAAAATTAACAGTATCCCTATACCTTAGGCAACCCTTTCTACAACAATCACGGCAATGCTTTGATTTATGTCTCCATCTAGTAGCAGAATATCTATATCTATCCGCTAGTTTCTAGCTAAGATCACAGATGGCACTTAAAAACGAGTTTCCATTGTCATCCCCTACATAATTGGTTTAGCTTGAAGACTCGTGGCGGAATCAATTATATTTATACAATCGAGTTATTTAGTCGTGATCTCCGATAGCGGGCGAGAGTTCGATCCCCGGTCGGATTTCTTTCGAGATGTTTTCTCACCTGTAAGACTCGGAAAACTTCAAAGCCAAGAGATCCTATAAAATCATCTGACCATCACAATCATCCATATCATATTTGCCTTGTTTAATATGAATATGAGTAAATCGTGCGTCTTGTTTTAAATTCTCGTATTGTCTCGAAGGTGGCCCTGGCATTGAGCTGATCATCCATCCAGGAGGTTATTTATGTCCTTCTGTGATCAAACAAATAAGTGTGCGATCCAGAGTTACAAACCCTCTCCTAATAGGTAGTGTCCCTGTACAGTAGGACCCGTGTGGGTGGGAAATGTCAAAGTGCCTACAAATGGAGATATTAAACTACTGTAAGATAAAGGGAGAGAGAGCGACGAAGCTTTATTAATTTAAATAATCTCTAACTAAATAATTCACTGACAATCGAATCCGTATGTTAATGGCCTCACGGACATAAACTCTCCATACATCCCTATCCTGAGCTAATGCTTTCCAATCATCCTCTGTATAATCTACTTCCCTCAAATCGTAGTTAATGTTATTCCCCCACCTCAATCTTGGTCTACCAAATGGGCGTTTTCCCTCTGGTTTTCCTACAAGAAGCTTCCATGCACATCTTTCATACCCCATCGTGTCACATGTCCTGCCCATCGCAGTCTACGAGACTTAACTGTTCTTATTATATCTGGCTTCCTATAAAGTCCATGTAGTTCACTGTCATGTAGTCTTCTCCATTCACCTGTCTGTTCATCTCTCTTTGGTTATACAATATTCCTAAGAACTTTATTCTCAAATACTTGTAATCTTCTTTCCTCCCTTAAAGTAAGAGTCCATGTTTCGCATCCATATAATATAACTGGTAGAATAATTGGTTTATATATTTTCAATTTAACGTTTTTTGAAAGGAGTTGGGACTCCAAGAGTCTCTGCAATGCATAAAAGCACGCATTTCCAGAATTGAGCCTATGTTTAATTTCTTTGTGCATTTCATTCCTATTTTTAATTATTCTTCCTAGGTATTTGAATTCAGCCACGTCCTCAAAATTTCCCTCATTTGACATTAGCTGTCCATTTCCATTATATACTGAATTTCTACGTGTGACCATATAGGCCTATTTAGTTTTATTAATATTTACTTCCAGTCCCAATTTCTTAGTGTTAGTCAGTAGTGTGTGCGTGTTGGCCTTTAGTATCTCCTCGCTATCGCCCAATAGTACTATATCATCAGCATAAACTAACAGCTTATTAATACCATTGAGTTGTAGGCCTTCTTCATCCTCTAAAGATTTAATGGCATGCTCTAGTACAAAATTAAATAGGCCCTAGTAGAGGAGATAGTGCATCTCCTTGCTTCAACCCATTCTGGATTTCAAAAGTATCCGAAAACTGTTTGCCTACGCGCACCCTACTCTTTGAACCATTTAGACACATTCGCACAAGTCTAACTAACTTTTTAGGAATTCCGAACTCCAGTAGGATACTATATAACTTCTCCCTCATAATTGAATCATATGCTTTCTTGAAGTCTACGTATAGTTTATGTACAGTACCATTATCCATCCATCCATAATAATTCTGCCCGAGGGCAGGTCTTTCGCTGCAATCATAGAATTTCCATGCTATGCTTTGCAGCTTTACTAGGAAATTATATGTGTGGTAGCTTCCCGTTGCTTTCCACACCGGTGAAGGATGGTGATGACAATGGTAAGGATGATGATAATGCGCATGATTTTCGGGGACCGTTGGGCCCTATGCTTCCTGACATTTGCCTTACAGGCGAGGAAAAGTCCCGAAAAAACCTCACCCAGGAAGCTTGCCCCGACCGGGGATCGAATCCGGGCCCGCTGCGTGACAAGGCAGCACGCTACCTCGAGACCACAGCGGTGGACAGTACTATTATATTCCCATTTATTTTCTAAAATCTGTCTTACACTAAAAATTTGATCTATTGTAGACATGTTTCTTCTAAATCCACATTGATGATCTCCTAGAATGTCATCAATATAAGGAGTAAGTCTGTTTACTAATATATTTGTTAGAATTTTGTACGAAGTTGAAAGTAATGAGATGCCCCTGTAGTTGTTGCAATCAGTTTTATCTGCTTTCTCATGAATTGGTACGATACTCGATTCTTTCCATTCATCTGGAAGAGCTTCTTTTTCCCAAATCATATTATGCAACTGGCGTATCTTGTCCATCAATTTTTCTCGCCCTGATTTTATCAGTTTTGTTGGGATCTCATCTGAACCTTATGCTTTATACATCTTCAAATTAATCTCAGAAGATCTAATTAAAATTAAAAAGCATAAAAATGCGAATCCCCCATCAAATCGTATTTATGGTCCGATTTTGCTCGTTTACGAAATAAATATTTATTTCCGATCCGATTGAGGGTCTTTCCACTTTTCAGCGGTTGCCCTTTTACCAGCCGGCTGCTGGCCCTTCACATCCACATGTGTCAATCACAGAGGTAGATGATCAACAGCCAGTGTAGGGGTGACATGTGGTTAGCATGTCGAGTCCCCCAGCCGTTATAGCTGGTTCCTCAACCTGGAGCCGCTACTTATTGTAGCTACCCAATTGCCTCACGATGCTGGGTGGGCACCGGTCCCATACTGGCCGAAATACCATGAGAAAATTTCTTCCCCCATGAAGACTCGAACCAGCGCAAGTCCCGTAGCTCTGCGCCAAGGCTTCCTACCTTAACCGCTCGGCTACGGCGCGGGACATAAATATTTATTTTGTTAATTAAATCGAATGTAGCCAGTTTCGTTGCGATAAAATAAGAATTGCAGTCATTGCAGCAATTTTCAAATTTTGGATTGCTGAATTTTGTACTAGAGCATGCTATCAAATCTTTAGAGAATGAAGAAGGCCCACAACTTAATGGTATTAATAAGCTGTTAGTTTATGCTGATATAGTATATTTGGGCGGTAGCGAGGAGATACTAAGGGCCAAGACGCACACTCCACTGAGTAGCTTTAACAAGTTGGGACTGGAAGTAAACATCGATAAAACTAAATATATGTTCACACATAGAAATACAATATAATGGAAATGGACAGCTAATGACAAATGAGGGAAATTTTGAAGAAATGGCTGATTTTAAATACCAAGGAACAATAATTACAAATATGAACGAGATGCACAAACAAATAGGCTCAATTCCGGAAAATCATGCTATTATGCATTACAGGGACTCTTGTCGTCCCAAAATTCTCTCAAAAAACGTTAAACTGAAAATATATATATGAGAAATGAGATTACGAGTATTTGAGAATAAAGTTCTTATGGATATTTTTTTGGACCAAAGAGAGATGAACAGACAGGTGAATGGAGAAGACTTCATAACAGTGAACTACATGGTCTTTATAGGAAGCCAGATATAATAATAACAGTTGTATCTCGTAGACTGCGATGGGTAGGACATGTGGCACGAATGGGGAATGAATGAAGTGCATGGAAGCTTTTTGTAGGAAAACAAGAAGGAAAACCTCCGGTTGGTAGACCAAGAATGAGATGGGAGACTAACATTAACCATGATTTGAGGGATGTAGATTATACAGGGATGATTGGAAAACATTAGCTCAGGATAGGGATGTGTGGAGAACTTATTGCCCGCGCGGCTATGAACCTACGGGTTCGATGGTGCCAGTGAGTTAGTTATCTCTACTATGTACAACTCTGTAACTGTGCAGAAAATTGAAAACTGTAGCATAATGATGGAGGTAGAAAACACCATGTGAAAAGAAATGTAACCCCAACTGTTTTTGTTATTTTCTACTACACTTATCCTGTACACAGTTAAACATAATCCGTATATTTATCTTTTAATAGTTGTTTACATTACGATAATCGAAAATTAGATTTTACGAATGGTTTGAGCTACGCTTCGCTCACATTTTCAAAACGAATTCGTAAAAGAAGTTTAATCATTGTAGTGTCCATACTTGTATATCTTACTGACGTGCGCTGCTACAACTAAATAAATGATAACGTGTTTTTAAGTTGAAAAGGAAAAATAATTATAAATTTGCTCTCTTCGTTATTGCAGCTAAAACAACAATAAACTAATTATATTTCCAAATTATCTTTCATACAATCCAAATAGTAAATAAAATTTAATCTTCCAAAATTTAATATTCAGGCAATCACTATAAGTAAAGCCATATCGTAATTATTTTTAGATACAACGTGCTGATTACCCGGGAATCTACGTATCCCGTTGCACTTGGCATAAATGAGCTGAAACACAAAATTAGTTATAAAAGAATATCCTCCGTGCGCTGCTACGCTTGCCCGGGAATCTATTTATCCCGATCTTCTTGGCATCAATGAAAGACAAAAATAGCGTTTGTGAGTTATACGTAAAAGATAAACATATGCTGTCGCGGGTTTTTTTGTAGAGTTTTTGAGATATTCAATTCTGTGTACATTAATTTGGCGTATTTGTTATTGTTTAGGCAGCGTAAGCCATTTAAACGTCAAAATAGGGACTTTATTTCACGTTTTTGACTGCAAAGGGTGATTTTAGGTGTGAAGGGGTTGAGTATTACAACTATCTTATAGCCTATGTTCATCCTGGGAATCTCCTGGACATTTTGCAAAAAGCCCCATCATAATCGTATTAACGGTATGGCCGCGCATAAAATACGAACAAATAAACAAACAAACAAACAAACATTTTTATATATTAGATTATGACTGAAAAAAAGTATCGGTATCAGGGTAGTAACTAATTTCTATACACATTGTTTACAAAATGTGTGTCTTTGTCGAGCGTCTCCACTGCCTGATCGGAGCGGAGAGTGTGTATGCTCGACTCTCCTCAGTGATAGACCTGTTTACGTGACATGTAGTTGTATCAGAATGCCGAAACAAAAATTGTGCAAAGTTGAGTCCATTCTTACACAAAGCGGACTGTACTGAAAGTCTGTCCCGAGTAGCGCGTGTCAACGTGCAGTTTGTAAACACCAGGGGTCTAAGTACGATGCAGCCTGTAACCCATACTTTTTTTTCAGTCCTACTTATTAGAGGAATATCATTTTCGCTATTTTAGTGCAAATTATGAATACTATAATAACGGATCACAGGTTACAAATTATATCAATTGTTAGAAATTAAATATAAAATAGGTACTTCAAATGTCAGGTATATTTTTACTCAGTGACCTCAACGGTGTTCCGTAATGAATTTTAAAAGTTTTGATAACAATTGTTATCGATTATATCTTCCTTTACATCTCCGACTCGTTTCCATGGTACCATTCTTGGAAAAACTGCACTTAAACTAGCGTGAAATGTTTTCAGTCCTATAGAACAACAGTGCGCGTGCGCCAGAGTTTATAGAGTCAGCGATAACCCACAATCGAACCACATCGATTATGATCCTTGATTACTACCCGTTGCTATGAAATTTAAATTACCAATATTTGCAATAAATCCCAAAATCTATGTTTAAAAAATATATTAATAACATTAAAATTACCAATTATTAAAAATGGTTGTACACTTACTTATCACTCCCGAACGCTGATCCAACCAGCGATAACCCAAAACAGCGATAGAAAAATCATAGACTAAGTAATATAATCTGTGGAGAAAATAGCAATTAGCATCACAATATTGTCTAACAGTGTCATAATATTGTGATTTGCATATTTAAATAAATACTTCAAAATTGTCTAATAATGTTATAAAAATTGTTTGAAAAAGTTTAAAATATTAAATAATGTTAGTAAATACAGAAGAAGAGCTATAATTTACAACAATATAACTGAAAAATCAAGCGATAGTATAAGTTCAGTTGAGCCCATTTCTTTTTATTGGGACGTCTACTGGCGTTGTTCACTACTATGTCCTTCATTCTAACTTCGTTTATATTTATTTTTTAATTAATTGTTATATAAAGTACCTAACAAACTAACTTTAATTATATAACAGGAAGACTAAAAAGAACTTTGAAAAATAAAGCCAGGAAAGACTATATAATGAAATTATACAAGACAATGGCTGTGCCTATTATTACTTATGGATCCGAAACATGGACAGTGACAACACAACAATCTGCCAGAATAACACAGAAATAATACAACAATTAAAGTAGAGGAATTAAACACAACAATAGTGAAATACAGAACAAACTGGAAAGAACACTTGGCAAGGAAGACTGAGAATAGAATACCAAAAGCAGCATACAGCTATTCACCACGAGGAAGAAGAAGTTTGGGAAGACCAAAGAAAAGATGGAAACAGCAGCAATTTGGAGCCGGAACAGGCTAGTAAATAAGCCTAAACCGTGAAGAAGAAGAAGAAGAAGATAAAGTATCTAACTTAAGTCAAATTAAGTTACATGTAGATGCATTTGGTCAGGTTAGATTAGAGCCGTTAGATTAGCTAACATTACGAAATGTATCTTAAGTTGTGTTACACTTGCTTTAACCTTGGAATTGGAGACAGCGATACAGAGTGAGACGACGGTAACATGAACATTATCATAAGTTGGCAATTCTGTTTTTAACCGTCACAGAGGCCTCTCTGCAGGATCCATAATGTTTATATCACAATTTTTAAAGCCTAATTGTTTTGCTATCTTCGTACATTCTTCTGACAAAAAGCTACACGTAAGCCGTAGGCCTATACATGCTAACACAATCTATACCAGAAATTCGACTTCTTTTTTAATTACAGTAAAGTGCTCTTCTGTCCTATAATCCCAGAATATAATTAGATATCAAATAATAGACTAACATTAGCTTACTTTGATTGGAATCCACAATTGACATGATTGAAGAACAGAGATGAATATTTACAGTATTATAAAATCGTAACGGAATTACATGCAATGTACCAGTCTACATAAATAAATCGGAAAAACTGCACTTACACTATCTCAAAACTGCAAAGAACTGCGAATACACGGTAGCAGTTAGAAGTAGCAGCGATAACGTTATCATTGAATGATAACCCACAAACATCATAGTGAGTTACCAAGCGTTTATTAAAAATGGGTGTACACTTACTTATCACTCCCTAACGCTGATCCAACCAGCGATAACCCAAAACAGCGATAGAAAAATCATAGACTAAGTAATATACTCTGTGGAGAAAATAGCAGTTAGCGTCAACAGTCTAACAGTCTCATAATATTGCGATTTGTGTATTTAAATAAATACTTTAAAATTGTCTAATAATGTTATAAAAATTGTTTTAAAACGTTTTAAAATATTAGAAAATGATGGTAAGTACAGAACAAAAGCTATAGTTTACAACAAATGATGCGCTAGTAGAAGTGCAGTTGAGCCTTCGACTTCTTTTTTAATTGCGGTAAAGTCCACTTCCGTACTATAATCCCAGAATATAGACCTAATTAGTGAGCAAATAATAGACTAACATTAGCTTACTTTGGTTGGAATCCAAGAATAGAGATGAATATTTACAGTATTATAAAATCGTAACGGGAATTACATGCAATATACCAGTCTACATAGGGGCACGCCATAGCGTAGTGGTTAAGGCACTGAGCTACAAGCCAGAGGGTCGAGGGTTCAAGTCCCGTTGGGGTCAGGATTTTTAAACTGATCCAAACCCTCTGGCGGCACTATGGCCCTGGGGTCGACTCAGCCTCTAACATAAATGAGTACCAAACACTTGTTCTGGGGGTAAAGGCGGCCGTCACGCAGGGCTGACAACCCGGCTGACATAAAGTGCCGATTGTCTAGACAAAGTAGGAGCCCTAACCTCCTACTACCCCAAGGGCCTCCGGGTCTGTTGTGGGATCACTTTACTTTACTTTACTTTACTATACCAGTCTACATAAATAAATCTAAATAAAAAAACAAAAACAAAAACTCAAAAATGATAGCAGCTGGCCACAAAATACCTTCGGGGTCACGTAGGTGAGATGCTAACTTATATGTTCTGTGTCTTTATACAAGTAAACAATTCGCAGTAACCAATACGTAGCGAATGTCAGTGTGGGAAGCACGAAGTTAATAGCACTAATTTTATTACACGAGGAATATATATTTTTAATCCGAAACAGTCTGAAAATTAAATAATAAATTGTGGTAGAAATAACCTAAAACAAGCCTTATTAACGATGTAATGCCAAATTAACAACTAAAACATTCTAACAAAAAATTGAATGTCGACGAGTACCTGATAAAAAATTCCACGGCGCGACAGGCCTAGAACGCCCTTAGCCGACCAGCCGGCTGCTGGCCTCGCATCCACATGTGTCAGTCACAGAGGTAGATGATCATCAATCCAGTGTAGGGGTGACATGTGGTCGGCATGACGAGTCCCCAGTCGTTATATCTGGTTTTCTCAATCTGGAACCGCTACTGATTGTAGCTACCCAAATGCCTCACGATGCTGGGTGGGCATCGCTCCCATACTGGCCGAAATACCATAACAAAAATGTCTTTACCTAATAAAATATTTTAAAATTAATTAATGTTTTATAATTATGATTTTTTTAACTTAATCTTCAATACACTGTAGGGCCCGGTTAGCAATGTGGCGCGTGTAAGTAGATAACCTAGAAGGCGAGAGGTAAAACTAAAAAAAAATGACATGGGATTGCGATCTGTCTAAGCTATCTAATCTAAATTAACAAACATACCTAATCTAATCTGAATAAACATGCCAACTAGTTATAGTATAGAAGTGAATAAACATATTACCAAACATGTCGCTAGCATCAAATGTGACCCATTCATCCGCTAAGTACCGATATAGTCACTTGTTCTCCTTTGCAAAATTCATAGACTGTCATCTCATATAGAATAGCAATAATAACTAGTTGTTAAGGTTAAGAAAACACACACACAAGAGATAGAGTGTTTAACGTAAGTAAAAGAATTGTACTGTGCCAAGTCACCGCAGTACGCGCTCACTTTGTGCATAAACAAGTGACGATAGAGAGATTGGCTACGTTCATTACAGCTAGAGTTGAGGCAATAGAACAGTTGTTATCAGCACTGAGACGCGGGTTTCTAGGCCGCAAGAGAAAACAATAAACCAGGAGCGTTTAACTCTATTTTTGTCGAATTCTGAAGGGTTGTGACTATCAAAGCTATTCTCATTAAAATATTTCTTGATTTATTTTTACAAATCTTCATCGATCCTACGTGGGAGAGACCGAAAATTACCATGACAAAATGTACCCTATAGATATTTATATGAAGTGAAGAAAGTGTTGGATGGCAACCGCCCGAGAGGTTGAAGAGAGGGAGACCAAATGCTACTTCGATTCAGTTTATAACATCAATGAGAGAAAGAAGAATAAATTAAATACAAAGGAGAAACAGGGAAGACTAGAGAAGAAATTTGAATTAAATACTTCATCCACAGAACATAAGGCACCGGAAGACGTATTTACATTGTTAAACCGGTTAAATATATAAACCCCTAGGATGTAACGGGTGTAAGTGCCATTATTTTAATAGAAGATTATTCATGTCATAATGAATAAAAACGTCCTCGCTTTTTTTAATTGCAATACGTAGCCTAACTAATTACTGAAGATTAGCCTACAATATTGGAAAATTGGCAACGTTGTTGACGGACAGGAGGATGCTCAGCCCCTACTCTGTACAAATGAATCGAGACAGACATACCACACCGGTACAAAAAGTTCCAAAGCAGGGCGAGTTAAGTCAGCTATTGAGCTGAACAGCAGTTATGGTTACCCTTGATTTTTCAGTTTATTGTTGTAAATTATAGCTATTCTTCTGTATTTACCAACATTCTTTAATATTTTTAACTTTTTCAAACAATTGTTATAACATTATTTGATAATTTTTAAGTATTTATTTAAATACGCAAATCACAACATTATGACACTATTAGACAATATTGTGGTGGTCATTTTCTCCACAGAGTATGCTACTTAGTCTATGATTTATCGATTGCTGGATTGGCTTATCACTGGTTGGATCGGCGTTAGGGAGTAATAAGTAAGTGTACACCCATTTTTAACAAACGTTTGGTAATTTTAATAATATTAATATATTTGTTTAACATAGATTTGGGGATTTATTGCAAAGATTGGTAATTTAAATTTCAGAGCGATAATCGATATGTGGTTCGATGGTGGGTTATCGCAGGCTCTATAAACTCTGGCGCATGCGCACTGTTGTTCTATAGGACTCTGAAAATATCGTATCAGGTAACCTAAAAAAAAAAGTAAAGTGATCCCACAACAGACCCGGAGGCCCTTGGGGTAGTAGGAGGTTAAGGCTCCCACTTTTTCTAGACAATCGGCACTTTATGTCAGCTGGGTTGTCAGCCCTGCGTGACGGCCGCCTTTACCCCCAGAACAAGCGTCTGGTACTCATTTTCATTAGAGGCTGAGTCGACCCCAGGGCCATAGTGCCGCCAGAGGGTTTGGGTCAGTTTAAAAATCCTGACCCCAACGGGACTTGAACCCTCAACTCTCCGGCTTGTAGCACCGTGCCTTAACCACTACGCTACGGCGTGCCCAGGTAACCTAAAGTGCTGTTTTTTCCCAACTATAGTTTATATAAAACGCGAGCAAATAAGCAAGTTTCAGTATCTTTAATAGAACATTACAGTCAATGTTATTTTTATTTAACAATATTGCTTTTTTCTTATTTTTAAATATTAAAATAAGATTGGTTCACTGTACAAAATCAAACACATTAATTATTTTTTCTAATGCAAAATGTTGATAGCCTTTCACGATATCTGATTGCAACAACTACAGGGGCATCTCATTACTTTCAACTTCGTACAAAATTCTAACAAATATATTAGTACGCAGACTTACTCCCTATACTGATGACATTCTAGGAGATCATCATTGTGCATTTAGAAGAAACAGGTCTACAACAGATCAGATTTTTAGTATAAGACAGATTTTAGAAAAGAAATGGGAATATAATGGTACTGTACATCAACTATATGTAGACTTCAAAAAAGCATATGATTCAATTAAGAGGGAGAAGTTATATAGTATCCTGCTGGAGTTCGGAATTCCTAAAAAGTTAGTTAGACTTATACGAATGTGTCTAAATGGCTCAATGAGTAGGGTGCGTGTAGGCAAACAGTTTTCAGACACTTTTGAAATCCAGAATGGGTTGAAGCAAGGATATGCACTATCTCCTCTACTATTTAATTTTGTACTAAAGCATGCCATTAAATCTTTAGAGAATGAGGAAGGCTTACAACTGAATGGTATTAATAAGCTGTTAGTTTATGCTGATGATGTAGTACTATTGGCCGATAGCGAGGAGATACTAAAGGACAACACGCACACACTATTGAGTACACAAAGAAATTAGGACTGGAAGTAAATATCAGTAAAACTAAATATGTGGTCACACGTAGAAATTCAGTATATAATGGAAATGGACAGCTAATGACAAATGAGGGAAATATTGAGGAAGTGGCTGAATTCAAATACCTAGGAACAATAATCACAAATAGGAATGAGATGGACAAAGAAATTAAACATAGGCTCAATTCTGGAAATGCATGCTATTATGCATTGCAGAGACTCTTGATGTCCCAACTCCTTTCAAAAAACGTTAAGCTGAAAATATATAAAACGATTATTCTACCAGTTATATTATATGGGTGCGAAACATGGACTCTTACTTTAAGGGAGGAAAGGAGATTACAAGTATTTGAGAATAAAGTTCTTAGGAAAATTTTTGGACCAAAGAGAGATGAACAGACAGGTGAATGGAGAAGACTACATAACAATGAACTACATGGTCTTTATAGGAAGCCAGATATAATAAGAACAGTTAAGTCTCATAGACTGCGATGGGCAGGACATGTTGCACGTATGGGGAATGAAATACGTGCATGGAAACTTCTTGTAGGAAAGCCAGAGGGAAGTAGATTATACAGGGAATGATTGGAAAGCATTGGCTCAGGATAGGGATGTATGGAGAGCTTATGTCCGCGCGGCCATGAACCTACGGGTTCGATAATGCCAGTGAGTAAGTAAGTAATGCAAAATGTTAACATTTTTGTTTATGTAAAGTAGAGTAATTTTTAAATAAACAAAGTTTGCAATGTGTTATATTTTATGACTTATGAGTAGGCAGCGCATTTTCGTTCCGATACAAGTTAGGATAGCCTGGAGGTTTCAGGGTTCAAACTGTGTCCCCAAATTTTACGTCAGGTGTAGTTTGGTACAAAATAATAATAAATAACTTGGTGTTTTATATAAACAACGTTGACAATGGAGTATCTGCATTTACTAAGGTTATGGCTCATCTGTGCGTATCTATTTGCAGTTTTAAACTTCTTATGCTGACGTAATAAATACACAAAAAGAAGCTACTTGATCTCCTCTACGATCGGGAACCAAAATGCGCTGCCTGTTTATGACATTACTTACTACGACATAAGAAACTCACCCCTTACAGATTAACCATTTTTAAATACTATTCAAAACAGTCTTCTCAATTGCAAAACAGTCTTCTCAATAATACATTCATTAAATCGTGTACGAAATTGTTTGCCATTCGCCCTTAGGAAAATGTTAGTAGAAACACTTGCAATGCCCCATTTTGATTATTGTGACACTCTTTTTACAGACTTAAATATTATTTCCACTCAAAGACTTCAACGTGTTCATAATTCTTGCGCACGTTTTATTTGTGGTATTCGCAAATTTGACCATGTTACACCGTCCCTGGAACAATTATCGTGGTTTCGTCTAAGAGATCGTAGAACTGTCCATTCCCTATCCCTTCTCTATAAAATACTTCACACATCATCGCCTAATTATTTATCACGCCGCTTCATCAGACTATCCGACACACATAATCTTGACACTCTATCCCATCAGCACATTGTCCTTTATATCCCGTCTCATCACACTGTATATTATTCATTATCTTTTAAGGTGTCACTTACCAAAACATGGAATTCCCTTCCGCCCTATGTCAGAGACTGTCAAACTATAACATCCTTCAAAAACAAACTAAAGGATTATTTAATAACAAACTAACTTATACACCTCACTGATAGTATTCTTTTAGCAATATTAATATATTTAATTATTTATGTAAATAATATTAAGAATAACAAATATTTTTATTTGTTTTGTTTTAAATATTGTATAATCGTAAAATTAGTTTTCTATATCTCATTATTTTCCTGTTTTTTATATACACTAGACAGGGGCAATTTAATATTCCTTACTTGTATACATTTTATTATTAGTTTTAGTCTTAATTTTAACTAATATTAACTGGTTGTATTATAGATCGTAATATGTATATTAGATATTATCTTTTGATCAAATTTTTACTTGGTGTTTAATATTAGAGTTAATTAAGATTGTTATATTCTTATGTAATATATGTTTGTCCTGGTGAGTGGAAGAGAAGGCCACATGGCCTTAACTCCACCAGGCTAAATAAATCTAAATCTAAATAAAAAAATAAAGGTTCGGTTTTTCTTTTTACCTTGTACTTATATCAGATTCCCCTTGTGCACACCGTCGTTCTAAAGGCAGGAATCACATCTTCTAATCCAATTATTTTTTTAGAACAACATACTTTATGATACCCTAAAAGCAACACTGTGCTTTCGGGGATTGTCCACTTTAACTTACCTGATACATTTAGAACAACATTGCGCATGCGCCAAAGTTTATAGAGCCAGTGATAACCCATCATCGAACCACATATCGATTATCATCTCTGGTTACAGGTATTTTTTGTTGCGTATTTAGACACATTTAAAATGTAACGAACCTAAAAGTTAACTAACTAACTAACACTTAACCTAATTCAATTACTATAACCACGCCAGGCCAACTCATATGGAAGATAGTGATGTCAGACCTAGTTTTTTTTCTGCCAACGCTTGGAGCGCTGCAGTCGCTATGTCGAAAAGCAAATTCGTCTGCAGTGAGAGTGCAGCCAACAGACTTTCTGAATTAAATATTTTTTTTATTATTTGAAACGAGCTGACCTACTCTTAATTTAAGTAGTAGTAGTAGTAGTAGTAGGACTTTATTAGACAAAAAGTAAGATATTTACAATATTATTTACAAATATGGGTCGCACGGGCAGTAAGCCGTACGTGCTGTTGACAGTCCGTTACAATAAAGTAATAATTGGTACTAGTGTAATGAAAAAATTTTCTTTAATTTAAGTAGAAACATAATCGTGATAAAACGTATGTTTAAACTATTTCATGTAATATTAGCTTTGAATAATTTTTATACCTAGTTTTTTTTATTTATATCATAATAAACTGTATATTTCATTCTATTATGTTGGCTGCGTTTTTTAAAATGTAGGAGCATCGTGCATCAATTTTTGTATGTTTAATTAGAAGGAATTAATTTTCTGTGAAAGAATATTTTCTAGTAAGTATTATTAATACGTTTATGCATAAAAATAAATATTAAAATGTATTAATTGGTTCATGTTTCCGTTAGGTCACTGAATTTTTAAAATTCTTTAAATCACTTTTACGGAATTATTAGGTTATGGTTTTGTTTTTACTTACATTTCCTACTTATATAAAAATTGTCTAATGCTTGTTAAAATTCTTAATATTGGCTCAACTGCACTTCTACTAGCACTTGATTTTTCAGTTATATTGTTGTGAACTATAGCTCTTCTTCTGTATTTACTAACATTATTTAATATTTTAAAGCTTTTCAAACAATTTTTATAACATTATTAGACAATTTTGAAGTATTTATTTAAATACGCAAATCACAAATTATGACACTGTTAGACAATATTGTGATGCTAACTGCTATTTTCTCCACAGAGTACATATATTACCTAGTCTATGATTTTTCTATCGCTATTTTGGGTTATCGCTGGTTGGATCAGCGTTAGGGAGTGATAAGTAAGTGTATACCCATTTTTAATAAACGTTTGGTCATTTTAATATTATTAATATATTTGTTTAACATAGATTTGGGGATTTATTGCAAATATTGGTCATTTAAATTTCATAGCGACGGATAGTTATCGAGGATGATAATCGATATGTGATTCCATTGTGGGTTATCGCTGGCTCTATGAATTCTGGCGCATGCGCACTGTTGTTCTATAGGACTTTGAAAATATTTCACGCTAGTTTAAGTGCAGTTTTTCCCTTAATATTTTTCCTGCGCACAGTACAAGATTCTGATGCGACTGGTCCATTACTTACGTGATCTATTGGAAAATCTTCCTATGTATAATTGTTATTCTATATATTGCATACAGAAATTTTAGGGAGCAAACATGCTTTTGTATAGTGTTAAAATAATACGATTTTAAGTAACTTATGTTTTTTCTAGTGATAAGTACATAGATGCCATATCTTTGACGTAATTATATTGAATTATTATACTTCATCTAGCCACCTGTCATTGTTCTGGGGGTCAAGTTTTGGATAAGATTCTCTATCTATCTTGGTTATTCCATGTCTATTCTTCCATAATTTCCATCCATTGAATTAACCTTTTCTAGACATTCTCCTTAACTTATCCTATAGACTTTGTCTGCATCTTCGTCAACCTCTGAAAAGATTGTGTTAATAGAACCAGTAAAGTTACGTCAGGCATAGCAAGTCATAATAGATAACTGTCTGCTATGGAAGGATAACCATATATAGGCGTATATATTGTAATTTGAACCCCAGAATGTGTACTTGAGACTGGAGACATATTACATTAATTAAAACTTAGAAAAACAATAAAGGAATATTTAATTATAAGTACGATACTTGTTTTATATTTTTTTATTTCAGAAAAAGAACTGATATTTTTAGATAGGAGAATGTTTTTCTACCAGTTGTTTTATAGCTTACTTTATGGTTATTCTGTTGAAGTAATATGTAGCATTTGTGTATTTTTTCATGTTCATATAACTGTAGTATGTTTATGAAGATTCAAAAAGCTATGTAGTTGCCATTACAGTAGCTACTTTGTATAACTTTTTTTCTTTCCATTCAGATGAGCAAATGTCCAGTAATGCTGCTCTTAGAAAGGGGTAATTGTAACTGAATTCACCAACAACACAGTGAAATTAATGGTTTATTGTAATTTAACGTATTGTTTGATTGAGATTACCAAATGTTAAGAACAGTAAGATAGTAAAATACCTGTAATTCTGAATGTACCTTTTTTGTTAGGGACCAAATTTTGTTGGCAAAATATGTAGGGAAAGAAATTAAAAAATCTCAATGCATTAATTCTTCATAATTACTTAAATTATCTTATTGTTTATTATTATTATTTTTATTCATATGTCTAAAATAAATAAATGATTATTAAATGATATCTCTATTTTTATTTGAACCTTTCCTTGAAAATCAGGGTCATCCTTTCTTTAATTCTAAGAAAATGTAATGAAAAAAATTATGTTATTTCTAAGAAAATTTTGAACTAAAAACCAGTTTACATGAATACTTTAAAAGAATTAATTGAATTATAAAATATTTTTCCAGTTTTCTAAAACTAAACTGTTTTTCTGATGTTAGGAATATATTTATTCCATGTATTGGATAAAGAGTACGTTGAGGGTCTTGGAAATTGAGATGAAGGTCTGAATTGATATATTCATAACACTGTGAGGTTTTATTTAATAATAATTAAACTAATCAAATTTTACAGCTTGCCTCATACTTTTGTAAAACAGAGGGCCGGTTTCGAAAGAAGTTCCCTTTCGAAACAGGTCCTGAGTTTTTCAATAAAATGAGGTGAGCTGTAAAATCTGATTAATTATTATTATTCCCGGAATTATTTGAAATGTGGTATTACAAACGCCGAAAGTGACGACTGAGCGGGGTCAACATTGATTAGTTATACTTTTATTGATAGATGGCGCAAATTGTTTTGCCGATAATACAGTAAGCTGTAATCGGTTTGTGTTTTCTGCCAACGCTTGAGGTCTCTGGAGTCTAGGCACCACTGAATAATATTGTCGTTGGTCATAGAGAAACTGGTCGTTGGTCATCTCTGGGTTATCTCTGGTCATCTCTATAGTGGGTTATCTCTGACTGTAAACTTGGGTGGATTCCATCAAACGCCCTTTTTTTTCACTCCTTAAAAATCGCAACCATCGATAACCCACTGGTTCCAACTATGTAATATACTCTCTGGAGAAAATAGCAAGTCACCATCACAATACGTGTATTTGAATAAATACTTAAAAATTCTAAAATAAACTTATTATGAGATTGTAAATATTTCCAAATATATATAAATGTTACTGAATACAGAAGAAGAGTCATAATTCACAATAATAAACTAAAAAATCAAGGGTAAGTCATTCCAAACTTGAGCTGTGCTTTCTATTAGTACGGTAAAGTAATCCCACAACAGGCCTCGGGAGGCCCTTGGGGTAGTAGGAGGTTAAGGCTCCCACTTTTTCTAGACAATTGGCACTTAATGCGAGCCGGGTTGTCAGCCCTGCGTGACGGCCGCCTTTACCCCAGAACAAGCATCTAGTACTCATTTCAGTTAGAGGCTGAGTCAACCCCAGGGCCATAGTGCCGCCAGAGGGTTTTGGTCAGTTTAAAAATCCTGACCCCACCGGGACTTGAACCCTCGACCTTCCAACTTGTAGCGCAGTGCCTTAACCACCACGCTACGGCGTGCCCCCAACTCTATTAGTACGGTACAGAACTATTTTGAAATTCGTTCCGGAATTTTCGTCGTGTTTCCGCACAAGATTTTCTGTATTTTATGTTCGCCTTGTATACGTGTATATACAGGGTGTTAATAAATAACACCGACAAACTTTCAGGTATTGTAGAGGAGAGTTAGAAGAACAATTTGAGATAAGGAACTTGGGGTGTGTAAAGCCAAATTTTGAAGTTATATGACTTCTTTTAAACTGGACGTTTGTACTCCTCAATCAACAATAAAGCAAACTATGAATGTGGTTTGTCTTGGAAATACTTCAGTTCTGCTCCAATAGTAGGATAACCCTAGTTTTAATTGCAAATACAGTATCATTTTCAAAATTTTGAGCCATGAAGTTATGGACATTTCGTCTTTCGGTAAGAGCCAGTGCGCCACTGGCAGTCTGTATTTCGTGCCCTCTCATGCAATCGTATGTGTTAGATGTCTGGTAGTTCAAACGTCGTTCGCAATAATAACTCAGTGGGTAGCATGCTTATCACTGAATGTTATAGAGCCGAGTTCAAATCTCTCTTTTTGGTTTTTGTATTTTTATTTCCTTTTTTATTTTTATTCAGAGGAGGATACTGCTTTTGTAGTTACTTAATTAACTTTCTGATATTCTGTTTAAGCTTTAGTATTTGTTTTTAATTAAACTAGTTGCGTGATTTGTTTACATGAAAAGCACAGGTATTTTTTTTAAATACCGTACATTTATACCAACTGCTCATGCGCATGCCCGTGATACTAACGACTGATACCAGTCTGTTTCGCTACTGCTTTCAAACTTGTAGGAGAAACATTAACATGAACGTTATGGCTAATATTTATACATTCAATGAATTAGCAGATATGCATTATGTTTATGGTGAGACAAGAGGAAATGCGCATGCAGCTGCACAAATGTACAGAAAAAGTTATCCTGGCAGACAACATCCTCATCATGCAACCTTTCAAACCATCCACCGACGTCTACGGGAAACTGCTGGTGTATAAACCGGATTCCGGCACAAGACGAACTCATCCTACCCTGGATTTTGAAGAAGAGGTGCTCGACAGGATTCGAGAGAATCCTTCTACCAGTACACGACCAATTGTAATTGTCATGAGTACAGACTACGTCAGCGTGTGGCAGGTTTTGCAGAAAAAGGACTCCTCCCCTTCCACTGTTTGAAGGTACAGTGCTTGACATCGTTAGACTTCAGACTTCGCGTGCAGTTTTGTAACTGGGTCTCTGAGCGGCTGGTTCAACAGCCTGGTTTCTTTTCAAAGGTGTTTTTCGCCGACGAGGCTTATTTTACAAGGGAAAGGATTGCACTATACCAGAGGAATAACCATATTTGGGAACATGAACATCCATTTGACATTGCAGAGAGAGGATACCAACACAGGTTCGCCATTAACATATGGGCTGGTATAATTTCAAATTACATCATTGGTTCCTATCTTCTGCCCCGCACGGTTATATGGTCATGTGTACCAACAGTTTTTGATACACGTGCTTCCTGTACTCCTAGATGTAGTCCATCTTGATATCCGACGTCAGATGTGAATCCAGTACGACGGAGCACCTTCTCACTTTGACAGGAATGTAAGGAACCATCTGGATAATGTCTTCCCTGGACGTTGGATTGGTCGCTGCTCTTCTGTAGCGTGGCCTCCACCTTCATCTGATCTCACTCCTCCAGATTTCTTCCAATGCGGAACCTTAAGAGCCTCGTGTATCAGACTCCAGTCGACTCAGATGAGGAGTTACTGGCGAGAATTTTGGCTGCCTGTGACGAAATCAGAAATACTCCAGGAATCTTTGTTAGAGTGCGAGCATCATTTCTGCGCATATGCAATTTGTGCTTACTCCATCAAGGACAGCATTTTGAACATTACCTATGATCCTGAGTTTGAAGCAAACATGAATAAAGATCTTTTATTTTTCTGTATGCTTAAATTATGCTTCCTTTACTAAGTATACTGTAATATAACACAAGTCTGCATTTTAAAACTTTTACTTAGATGATTTATTTAAAATAGGTGTTTTTAAATCAATTTTTTACACTGATTCCAGAAATTGTTTTCATTTTTGTCTAAGAATTTATATTTTCACGTTTTAGCTACTACAAACACAAATATATTCAAACTTCATTTCGCACAAGATACATTTTTGTTAAAAATACATGATAAAAATACTGTAGAGAACTGTCCTAATAATGGTGTGACTACCATGTAACAAAACAGAAAGTAAATGATGTTCCATTAATTTTGAAATTTCTCTTCTTTGACTTACTTGAAGTTCCTCTATAAAAATACTGTAGAGAACTGTCCTAATAATGGTGTGACTACCATGTAACAAAACAGAAAGTAAATGATGTTCCATTAATTTTGAAATTTCTCTTCTTTGACTTACTTGAAGTTCCTCTATAAAAATACTGTAGAGAACTGTCCTAATAATGGTGTGACTACCATGTAACAAACAGAAAGTAAATGATGTTCCATTAATTTTGAAATTCTCTTCTTTGACTTACTTGAAGTTCCTCTATAAAAAAACTGTAGAGAACTGTCCTAATAATGGTGTGACTACCATGTAACAAAACAGAAAGTAAATGATGTTCCATTAATTTTGAAATTTCTCTTCTTTGACTTACTTGAAGTTCCTCTATAAAAATACTGTAGAGAACTGTCCTAATAATGGTGTGACTACCATGTAACAAAACAGAAAGTAAATGATGTTCCATTAATTTTGAAATTTCTCTTCTTTGACTTACTTGAAGTTCCTCTATAAAAATACTGTAGAGAACTGTCCTAATAATGGTGTGACTACCATGTAACAAAACAGAAAGTAAATGATGTTCCATTAATTTTGAAATTTCTCTTCTTTGACTTACTTGAAGTTCCTCTATAAAAATACTGTAGAGAACTGTCCTAATAATGGTGTGACTACCATTAACAAAACAGAAAGTAAATGATGTTCCATTAATTTTGAAATTTCTCTTCTTTGACTTACTTGAAGTTCCTCTATAAAAATACTGTAGAGAACTGTCCTAATAATGGTGTGACTACCATGTAACAAAACAGAAAGTAAATGATGTTCCATTAATTTTGAAATTTCTCTTCTTTGACTTACTTGAAGTTCCTCTATAAAAATACTGTAGAGAACTGTCCTAATAATGGTGTGACTACCATGTAACAAAACAGAAAGTAAATGATGTTCCATTAATTTTGAAATTTCTCTTCTTTGACTTACTTGAAGTTCCTCTATAAAAATACTGTAGAGAACTGTCCTAATAATGGTGTGACTACCATGTAACAAAACAGAAAGTAAATGATGTTCCATTAATTTTGAAATTTCTCTTCTTTGACTTACTTGAAGTTCCTCTATAAAAATACTGTAGAGAACTGTCCTAATAATGGTGTGACTACCATGTAACAAAACAGAAAGTAAATGATGTTCCATTAATTTTGAAATTTCTCTTCTTTGACTTACTTGAAGTTCCTCTATAAAAATACTGTAGAGAACTGTCCTAATAATGGTGTGACTACCATGTAACAAAACAGAAAGTAAATGATGTTCCATTAATTTTGAAATTTCTCTTCTTTGACTTACTTGAAGTTCCTCTATAAAAATACTGTAGAGAACTGTCCTAATAATGGTGTGACTACCATGTAACAAAACAGAAAGTAAATGATGTTCCATTAATTTTGAAATTTCTCTTCTTTGACTTACTTGAAGTTCCTCTATAAAAATACTGTAGAGAACTGTCCTAATAATGGTGTGACTACCATGTAACAAAACAGAAAGTAAATGATGTTCCATTAATTTTGAAATTTCTCTTCTTTGACTTACTTGAAGTTCCTCTATAAAAATACTGTAGAGAACTGTCCTAATAATGGTGTGACTACCATGTAACAAAACAGAAAGTAAATGATGTTCCATTAATTTTGAAATTTCTCTTCTTTGACTTACTTGAAGTTCCTCTATAAAAATACTGTAGAGAACTGTCCTAATAATGGTGTGACTACCATGTAACAAAACAGAAAGTAAATGATGTTCCATTAATTTTGAAATTTCTCTTCTTTGACTTACTTGAAGTTCCTCTATAAAAATACTGTAGAGAACTGTCCTAATAATGGTGTGACTACCATGTAACAAAACAGAAAGTAAATGATGTTCCATTAATTTTGAAATTTCTCTTCTTTGACTTACTTGAAGTTCCTCTATTTTTAGTCTCCCTCATCAACATCCAACAGTAGTTTCATTCCATGTCCCCTGGTACCTCCTCTCCATCTCTTTAATATCCTGGTGAAAACGTTCACCTCGCTCTTCACTATAATGTCCCAGATTTTCGGAGAAATAGTCGATATGGAAACATAGAAAGTGAACTTTCACACTCATGTTACAATTCAACTTTTTTAAAATTTCCAACATATTTTCCACATTAGCCTTGTAATTAGGATCTTGTTATGGCCTCGAAAGTTTTCAGTAACAGATCAGAAAGCGGTCCAGGCTTCTTTTCCCCCAATATTTCATTGTTTATTCAAAAATATTCAGTTTCCTTTCAATCAGTTACTTTATTTTTGGCGGACCAAAACAAAAAATTCGCAGCTTTCAATTTTCTTGTGTGATGGACGGAAAGTTCTTGGAAAGGTACTTGAAGCAAGGCCCATCCTTTGGGTAGAGTCCTTACAAACTGCTTTCAATCAAGGCCAATTTGATGTGTAGTGGTGGAAAAGCAGGAGGGACGTTTTTGTGGGTATAGGAATGGGTTTATGGTAGGATGTTTTTAGTTCCAGGGCAAACAAAACATTTCTCCACTTTCTGGGCCAAAAAAAACCGTTCACCACCCCAAGTTTTTGCTTTGCCCGACAGTCCAATTCACATAGGTAGTATGGTATTTTTGTGAAAACAGCTCGTTGCCCTAATAGTATCCCTATAACATTAAAGTCACCGCAGATTAGCCACCTGTATTCCTCATATTGGATACTTGTTAATAGCAACTTCATGTTTTCGAATGTCTCCTTCATCTGAACTGAATGGGCAATAGGAATGGACCCATACACATTCCCATTATGCAGTAACACACTTTTGAGACTCCTCTTAGATGAGTCTATAAAAAGTCTCCACTGAGTAGAATCATAGAAGTGCATTAACTCGTTTATGTTCTTACAGTAAACCAAGCAATCATTCTGTGAGAATAAAGGAACTAGTTCTTTTTCTCTGTATCTGTACCATGAGTAATTTGTTCCTAGTTCCAGAAGATTCTTAGTTTTAAGTCGTGAGCCATTCCTTTGGCAAATTCAGATCACGAACTAGATAATTAAGGGCACTTTGAGAAAACTGTTGTGGAGTAAAGCAGTCTTCAGGTTGATATATATCATCTGTATCGCCGTCAGTGATTGCATCAAGTTCACTTTCAACATTATATTCTGTCAGGTTCTCTAAAACAGCTGGAGGAAGAGGAACTGGCAGCTCTTCTCCATGTGGAACTGGCCTAATGGCTGAAAGGATGCTTGGATATACAATTTGGTTCTCATTTTTTAATTACACCCCTGAACATTAAGCAAACAAGTGTAACAGTCATTAAGGTGGTCTTTATGCTCCCTCCACACCATAGGTATCGTGAGTCAGGGTTTTTTCTAAGAGTATGGCCTATCCAGCGTCAATTTCTCCTCCTAACTTGCAAATCTCACCAATAAATATATGAAAACAGATTAGGCCGATTGTGAAAAAACTGTACGTGATAGAAGAAAACTAAGAACAGTTTTGGAATGATCATAACAAAGTGAACCAATACAACATATTAGTTTTCATTCGTCTGATATCATGCAGACAAGTGTAATATAACAAGTTGGTTTTTATTTATTTATTATTATTATTATTATTATTATTATTATTATTATTATTATTATTATTATTATTATTATTATTATTATTATTATTATTATTATTATTCCTGAATTAATATCTTTACTTTAAAATAAAATATTAATAAAAATCTGATTTCCTTTACTACTTGTCCGCTGGCAAGTCAAACAATAGTGGACCTTAATTTAATTATTAATTTATTGATTCATTAATTTTGTTATGCTTTCCTTCGTGTTTGTGCTATGTTTCGCGTCATAAGACTTGATGCTATATTCATACAGTATTATTTTAACCTGAAGTAATGGTTACGCTAATGCATAAATAGCCTTGTTATTTAGATCGTCTGAACCATGCGATTTTCACGAAGAAGGATTATTGTTGGGGTAAAGAGGTGAAGAGATGTAGATTGGATTTAGTGGCACAAGGAATACGGAAGGAGTTCTCCATGTGTGAGAACTTGGGTTGCTCAGGTTGGAATACCGGTAAGCATGAGTTCTTATCTAGGGATTCCACGAGGACTTCGTCGGGCAGAATTAATGTGTAAAAAAGGTCTGGTAAAAGTAGTTTATTCTTGTCTTTTATAAACTGCAAGTAATTGTATATAAGAAGTGACTTTATTTAACTTTCAGAACGAAGTGTTTTTGAGAAGTGACTTTGTTTAATTGTATACGAGAAGTGACTTTGTTTAATTGTATACGAGAAGTGACTTTGTTTAATTGTATACGAGAAGTGACGAGGAGAAGCCTCTCTGGCCTATTAGGTAAACTAGTTACTCCCACTACCTCGATCTCGTGGACATGAGGTCAGTGCTTAGGCACATATAACGAAACATATAATTGGTTAATGCACCCTGCTATTTTAATCATGGGGGTGTTACAAATTTATCATTGGCGATTTACGCCATCAGATGTTGGACCTATTTCCCGTGCTGGCTTCATGTACAGTCCGGTCACAAACATTAGCTAGGCTTGGGTTTTTTCCTAGGCTTCAGACGCTAGAAAATTGCCATATTCCCACACTTTTTGCTAGCGTTGTTTGTGTCAGGTTAAAACCCCCGCTTGTACATGTAGCTAATGGGTTATGGTTATCACGATGAATCAGTTAACTGGAGGCTTAGAAGATATTTCTACTCAATCTGTTGAGCAAAGGATTTTGTCATTACTAAGTTATTATCATGTGTCAGCCACTTCCGTCTTAACAAAATAAAGGGTGACATTACCTGAGTTGTCAGTACCCAACTTAAGAACTAGTAATTTCATTACATTGATACTGACTTCTTTGGATCATTTTATATGACCTTTGCTCCCACATAATCAGGTTCCACTCGCTTCCCTGATCAATTTGAATATAAATATGGCCTAAGTCCAGTAACTGCTTCGTTCAATGATATTATAATTGTATCCGATTATGATTGCCGATAGGGATTTATTTATATTTACTTAGGAGGCTGAGTGAATGACTTGCCACATCACTTACGAATACTTATTGTAGCTCCTAGTTTGCTATAGGCCTATACTATTCCATCTCGTAGGCTAGTACAGAGTATTGTCATTTATTATTTTCCTGCATCATACTAAAATAAATTATACAGTATTTTGTACTAAATTTCCAAACATCTTACACAAGAAAGAAATAATATAAAAAAATAAAAATAAAACAGGATGTCTGAGGTTTGAACCTTGGATATGATATTCCTAAAGAACGTATTTAATACCTGGTATGTTAATACAGAGCTAAATGGTCTCAGGAAGTCAATTCGCAAAAGAAGGCTGCATTATGTAACAGCTTGTCAACGAAATCTTCGAAATATTGTCAGTGGCGTACTGGCTCCTAACACATTTATTATTATAACTTGTAAATTTGAACTTGTAGACTACAAGTTGCTTACCTCAAATTGTTTGTCAGAGACACCTCTACAATACCTGAAAGATTGTCGGTGTTATTCATTAACACTCTGTATATATAAATTATACAGATAATGACTAGAAAACATTTGTTTAGGATAGGGATATATGGAAAGGTTATGTCGACCTGGCTTGATGTCGGGCTGAACAGTGCCATGAATGGTATACCTTTTGGTGAATGCATGGCAACTGACGTAAAAACTGCAACAAAATTAAATAACATTTAATGTTTTTTTTATTGTTCAGAGAGTAGGACACTTTTTTTCTTCAAAACATATGTCTAGTTCCAATTTCTTTAACAGAAAATATGGAATATCTATATTTAATAATTTTGCTTAAAATGTACTGTTTTATATCGATAACTGACGTAACGTAATGAGTGATAACTGACGACAAGGAAACAAAAGCTAGAAAGATACATTTTATAGAGTGAGAGTAAAATAATATATTTCAAGTTTTTAATTTTATTTGAAGGAGCTATTGTGAATGCATGTATATAGGAGCAGTTATAAAATAGTGTTCCGAGTCTTGTGTTCTAATAAATTTTACTCACTAATTGGACAAAACTAAGGTAACTGACGTAACAGCTAACGCTTCTGCGTGTATTAACCCATTCGCTTCAGGTTTAAATGCTCATTGCATTTTACCTGAAATCGGATTTAGTTACCGTAAATTATATTGTCTATTTTCAGACATTCAAAACAAGCAAAATATAACGGTACTTCAGAACACAATAAGGATGAAGGCAAAAACACATTCCTCTACTATTCATAAATGTTAACAAAAGATAACCCTGTCAAGGGATGTACAAAATGTTGCAAAGTATATAAGAGCAAAGTTAAGCGAGTGTACCTCGTCTTCTGAGTTGAAGACAATTTAACTGCCGGCGAGTCTATCTCGTCTTTTGAGGCGAATGGGTTAAGAGTTTTTATTCAAGTAAGTAATAATCCTTTGTTATATATGAGTTTTTCGTCAACCTGTAGGAGCATTGGTGTTTCCACCGGACACCTTAAATGTGAATGTTTCACAGTCGAGTCTACGATAAGGAAACACCACCTAGAAGCACTCGCCACTGAATATTCCCTCCACAGTTCAGGGAAAAACGTCTGGAAGAAACACCAGTTATAGACCACAGCCATATATCCCAGAATCTTTTAACATTACAACCCCAATAGCTTCATTACTTCGGAATTCGCTAAAAATTAATCACAGATATTTTTAGTATTAAAAGATTCCGGGCTATGTGGCCGTGGTCTATAACTGGCGTTTCTTCCAGACGTTACTCCCTCAACTGCGGAGGGCATTTTTAGTGGCGAGCGCTTCCAGCTGTTGTTTCCCTGTCGTAGGCTCGACAGCGTCGCCACTGAAAATGCCCTCCGCAGTTGAGGGAGAAACGTCTGGAAGAAACGCCAGTTATAGACCACGGCCACATAGCCCGGAATCTTTTAATACTATGATTACCGGCCGTGAAAGCCTGCATTCCACAGATATTTTTAATGACTACAACAATAATCTTGTACCCGGATTAATGTTCAATTTTAAAAGACTAATTTAGAATAAAATAATTTACAGCAGACAGATAGTGGCGTGAGATAGACTAAATACCCTAACAAAAGATCGATGGACGGATGAAACTACGTTGGAAAGGCCAAGTGTCACACGGCAGTAGGCTACTTGGAAGAAACAGACAACAGGGTGTTGTGGAGGATGTCTGTGAATAAGGCAAAAACAGACTTCCGTTTAAAATTGCCTAAATTTGTCTGATATACGAATCGCCTCTGAGGGACAGCTACAATGGTCAGATGTGCGAACATCCAGATAACACATAATTACTCTAGATATTACAATTTTTATCTTGTTTACATAAAGTAGCATCATTAGGGCTCAGAAGTTGGTAAAAAAATATTTTTTTTTATTTTACGATGTCTGAAAACATGGCCTAACTTAATGTATAAACATAGTGGGCTACAAAATTGTGGGTTTTATTTATCCATTTTCTCCTTTTTCGACAAATTTTGGTTTGTAGGTCTTTTTTTTTAAGATTTTTAAAGGTCTGAACGGCATTTTTCAACTTTACCTTATTTAGACTAGATTTATACAATTTGTGTAATTCAAGAATCCGCAGTGTTTAGTGTCAAAACCAACTTATTAAAAAAACACAATCTAGTTTTTCTTCCTAAAGATTTTTAACATTGCAAACACTTTTGTTCCGCGATAAACTACTGAACCTTCACAAAATATCCCATTATTTTTAAACACCAGCCAACTGACCGCCTCAACTACTGTATTTCGACTTCAAATTTTTTAAGAAGTTGCCACTTCGTGACAATTACCTCGAGCAGAGGGAGAAGGCAGCGAGGTTGTCATTATCCACTCGTTAGCTACTGCAACACTTTTTCCAGTTTTTAGGTCTTTTGTAGGTTATCTTTAGGTCCTTTTAAAGGACTTTTATAGGTCCTCAACTTCCGAGTCCTATTCATCATAGTTCATTCACGAATTTAGACCATATGTTGACCTGTTTCTGCCTCAATAGAAAATACCATCCATAAGTATTTTCAGTGGTATTCTTCTTCCTGCATGTTGATAGCTTGTATTCCTCCATTCGAGGGACATGCTTCGTCTATCTTCACTCACAATCTGTGCAATTCATCTAACAAGGGAACTGCATGCCGAAACCTACCTACAAATTTGTCCCAGAGAAGCTTTATGAATTACCGGGCGCTTTTAACTGCAAGGCACAGATTTCGAAGCCAGAATCCAGCAATGGCAACCCACTGTATGAAGCAGATGGATGTCCCTGCTTGAGCAGAGAGAAGTGGAGTGAATTGGACGTGGCGAACGGCAGGCTGTAAAATTCACCAAGTCAGGAGATGTATTACTTTTCTGTTGTTTAAATGATTTTAGAGTTTTTGAGTTTAAATCGGGAGATATTTTTATGGAAGCGGCCTTGGTACATCACGCAGCTTCTCTGGAAGAAATTTCAAGCTGGATTTCGACATGCAGTTCCCTTGTGAGATATATCTAGTAGTGCGTATCCTCTTATATCCTTCTGTTTCAATGCCCGTACTCGCTATCATAAAAATAAGTTGGAAGGGGGAAAAAATGTACGTACTTCTGAATGTTTTACGACTAACTGTGGCTTGAAATTAGAATTTGTTAATCCTAAAACTCTTTTAAAAATTTGGAATTTTGAAATTTACATCCTAGATATGTAAAATTATTCACCTGCTCCAAAATGTTGCCACTTTTATTTCTGACAAGATTTTTGTTTCTCTGTTGTGAAGTTAACACATGGTTAACGTGCATATTACAAACAACGTGTTTACTACAACTGTGTTTCATTGAATAAAATCGAAAATGACGGCCGTTAGATTTTCGCTTCCGGAGTTTTTTTTTAATGTAACTGTTTTGGTCGACCTTATTACTTGTCATATGCGGCCGTGTACAGGGTGGTCGGAAATGTCCATTGTAAACCTTCAGGGCTTGTAGAAGGGTCTGAGTAGACGTTCTGAATATGAACCTTTGTCCGGAAACGCACCGCTTTCGTGCTGTTAGTGAAGAAGTTGGCATTAAACATTTTAATTTCCCGCGTCTGTAGGGGATAAATCGATAGTAAATTAATTATTTACGACTCAAGTAATTACACTTATACAACCCAACACTCACTGATTTCGTAACAATGCCCAATGTCAAGGACAAATAAATAAATTGGCAAGTACAATGTGTGTAACGGGATTGGTGGTCGCCACATCGAACCATGGATGTAGTGGATAAGTAATAATCGCAATATTAAGTTGAGTTGAACATTTTTTGTTAGTTTGCATATAAACAATATCATTCTTAGAGTGACAAGTGAAGTTTCTTAATTTTCCCCTTGACGTTGGACAATGTCACGAAATTAGTAAATGTTGGGTTGTGTAAATGTAATTAATTCAGTCATAAATGATTAAATTACAATCGATTTATCCCCGACACATGCAGAAGATTTAAATACTTAATGGGAATTTGTGTTCCTCCAACATGAAACGCTATCTGCCCAGTCCACTCTATAAGCTGTATAGGGGTTTTCATGTATAGAAAATAGTATTGCTCTTATGGGAACACTGTGCCACTTGACGCCACAGACAGGAAATATATCTCTTTCTAACATAAGCAAGTAAATAAATAAATAATAGCTTTATTTTACCTGGCAGAGTTAATGTTTTAAAGCCTTGTCTAGCACGCAACGAAGTTAGAAAAAAAATACAAAAATTATTCTTACATCTAAATTACAACAAAGAAAACTATTACATGGTAGGGCCTATATCTAGCCTACAATGTAATTATTATTTACAATATATGTCGATTTACTCCGAATTTAACGACTGAAATATAAAATGTACAAGGTAAAAAATTAGTGACATAGAATAAATTTAGTTCTGGAGAAAAATTAATCATTTAACAATTAATTCCACAAGTGTGACTTGTTAAGTGTGTGGCAAACCCTGGTATCTTGAGGGAGGGAGTTCCAGGAGCGGGCAAAGGCTACTGTGAAAGAAGTGAAATAGGAGGAAGTTCTGTGAAGAGGGATTGTTAGCAGATTTATCTTGTGACCTAGTGTGGTGAGAAGATAACTTCACAGATCTGGATGCCAGGTAACTTGTAGGAATACAGAAGCTTGAAAATAAGTGAAAGAGAGTGCAATTTGTGTCTGTCCCTAGGACGAAGCCATGAGAGATTATAGAAGTGTTCAGAAATATGATCATAACGGATGATATTTAAAATGAATCGAACGCAATCATTATGAACACGCTGCAGCCTCTGCTATGTCATAGTTTAGGTCATTATATATATCGTCATATATAACGTACGGGAAGATCCTGTGCCGATGGTTATTTCACCTTAAAACTTCTTATCGAAAAGCACAAAGAATTCAATAAAGAACTACATATAGCGTTTATAGATTTTATCAAAGCATTTGGTCGAGTTGACAGACAAAAACTTTTAGATATCTTAACTGATGATGGAACACCAAATCAACTGATCCAAACAATTTTTAATCTGTATAAAAATAACATCATAGCAGTACAAATAGGAACAGAATTGTCAGATTGGAAACACATAAATTGCGGAGTCAGACAAGGATGCCCTCTATCACCACTTCTATTTAATGTATACATTAATGCTATCATCAGACACTGGAGATTGACAGTTCATGGTAATATTCCTCTCTCAAGACACAATTTTAGACACACTCTTATATGCAGATGATCAGGCTCTTTTCGGCAATAATGAAGATGAATTACAATATTCCACTCATCATCTTAATATAATAGTCCAACGATTTAACATGGAAATATCAACAACAAAATCTAAAGTTATGGCCTTTCAAGGGAAATTCCCAGTAAGAAGTAAAATTTGTATTCAGAATTCAATATTAGAGCAAGTTAATTCATTTAAATACTTAGGATATAATCTAATTTATAATGAGGAATGTGATATATACTTTACAATACAAAACTATAATAAAGCTTTAAGAATTATCAAGCAAGTTTTTAAACCATCAAAAGTGCAGAGACACACAAGAATGAAAATCTATAAAATTCTCGCTAGACCCATAATCTGTTATGGCAGTGAAGGTTGGACCATCAGAACTCAGGATGATCGTCATATTACAGCCACGGAGATGAAATTTCTGCGACGAACTGCAGGTTATAGCCTTCTAGACCACCAAAGAAATTCAACAATAGCCAGAGAGTTAAACATCGTACCTATATCTGAATACCTCCAAGAATATAGAAACAATTGGCTAGCCCATATTCAGCGCATGGATCGTCACAGAATACCAAAACAAATTCTTCACTACATTCCTCGAGGCAGAAGATCTGTGGGTCGACCTTTTCGGAGATGGCGGGAGACCGTAACGGACCACTGGGCCTAATGCTTGAGAGGACGATGATATATATCGTCACTATAATCTAAATGTGGCAACACAAGATTCTGCACAAAGTACAACAGTAACATAAGTATAGAGCACTCTCCTGCTACTAAAACATTCTAATATAGTTGCTAAACAACATTAACATTTACAATTTTATATACAGTAAAAGGTTCCGTTATTCGCGGCTTAAAAAACTGCGACACAGTTCCTGTATTCGCGGCTAAAAATGTATTTATCGCGATTAGTATCCTTTATTAACGCATCGACAACTTCTTTCTTTTCTTTCTTTCTTTTTTTTTTTTTTACTTCAGGCATGTGCCAAGGCGGCGTTTACAAAGAACGATTCAAACTAAATGGACCAATATATATCAAACTGAAACAAACGTATTGTCACTAAATCTAAAATTCTTTGGCAAAAGCCGCCGCCGATATATTTCACGTACCGCTATACCCGTTGATAAATGCCGTCATCGACATGATCGTGTTTTATTGAGTCTATTTGCCATTAGTTGCAATAATTTTGATTGACTATTTAACTCTTGCCCCAAATGGGAGTTAATGACCAATCACATTTCAATGATTTTTTATTTACAACCAATCACAGTCGTGTTTCGCCTAGAATTTACCAACTAAAGTTTATCATAATAAATAAAGCATCTCCTTTTTAACATTCTGAATATGTCGTAGCATTATTTTGCAGTGACTGACTGCCTAAGAAATACGGCTACCAGATTGTTTATATAGTGCATGAATGTCAACACATAGCGCATAAGGGAGTTAATATAAACACATTTGTAGCAATTGATTATACCACCGAAAAAAGAAACCACTGTTTGCACTTTCTTAAATGTATTTTTTACCAGGTAATAACATTCCAGAAAAATATAATTGTCATATTTACATCATAGGACATCACAAATTAATTAATATACAGTTTGATGTGTTTCATTTTTTTCTCCACCAGAGTGCATTCTTACAATATTGCGTTCCTTTGGCAGTAAATAGTATGATCTGGTTGCAGTGATGAACAAAGAAGCAAATGAAGCGTATGAATCGTTTCTCATTTGTTTTCAAACATCCCCGATTACGTTAAGTATATAAATATTTTTAAATAACTATATTTAAATAATGATTTGTGAGTAAACAGCTTAATTTTATTCGTTAAATATTCCTAACAAATGTCACTCTTGATTTCCAAATTTTCTAGATAAATTCACTCCTCACTTCGTGAGTCGTGAATTTATCGATAATTTGGAAATCACTCGTGGCATTACTTATGAAAAACACGTTTCCTCTGATTTCTTCCCAGTTTATAATGTCGAGTAAAAGGGGAAAAGAAAGTTCAAAATCTGAAAATAGTAGTGTCACCTTTTAAAGTAAAAATATAGTCTACATGCTTGGGGTAATTTGCATCCATATCACGCTGTTTCAATGTCAATAAACAGTACGATTCATCAAGAAATCCGAAGACAAAATAAATAATAGTTTTAAAAAACTAAAAGAACACGCTTTATTAGAAAACTAAAAAATGAAAAATAATTATAATTTTCAATATGCTTGGGATAAAATAAAGTGGTCAACAAAAAAAAATCATCTCCAACACATATAGAATAAAATTAGAGTTATCAACAAAAAGAAAATAATTTTACCATCAAAAGCGTGGGGTGCTCTATATCAATTAATATATTTGATAATAAACAAATATTGGTAAAAGTAAGCTCTCTAAGAAGAAAATGTAAAAATCATAAAAAGCACCCACGCTTTTGATGGTAAAATTATTTTCTTTTTGTTGATAACTCTAATTTTATTCTATATGTGTTGGAGATGATTTTTTTGTTGACCACTTTATTTTATCCCAAGCGTATTGGAAATTAAAATTATTTTTCATTTTTTAGTTTTCTAATAAAGCGTGTTCTTTTAGTTTTTTAAAACTATTATTTATTTTTTTATTTTTTAGTTTTAATATTTTACAGAATAAGATAAAAACGTAAATATCTTTTAATTCGATACTATTGTAGTATGAGCTAAAAGTAGGCCCTAATACTCTTCTATAATAAAAACCCCTCCCAGCCGGATTTGAACTAGCGACGTATGGATTACTGAAATTATATACCACTTAGAGTTCACTGCTCTACCAACTGAGCTCTCACAACGATTGACTAAAAACTCGAAAAGTCCGAAACCTATTATACCAGTTTTCATTTTTTTGATTTTCGGATGATTCTGGCCAGGATTTTAGAAACAAAATATGAAATTATTGTATTGTCACGGGTCCTCTACACGTATACAAAGTTTCAAGTCGATCCAATGTTTCTTTGTGGGTGAAAATCGCGTTGAAAGATTCCGTTACATTGATACAAAAACACTTTTTTTTTATTTTCTGATGATTATGGCCAGGATTTTAGAAAATAAATATGAAATTATTGTATTGTCACGGATCCTCTACAAGTATACAAAGTTTCAAGATGATCCATGGATTTTAAGTGGGTGAAAATCGCGTTGAAAGATTCCGCTACATAGATATGTAGATAGATGGTGGATGGATGGGTGGATGGATGGGTGGATGGGTGGGGGGATGGGTGGGCGGATGGGTGGGCGGATGGGGTGGGCGGATGGGTGGGCGGATGGGGGGGGGAGGGTGGTGGAGGGTGGGGTGAGGTGGATGGTGGGGGGGTGGATGGAGGGGTGGAAGGGATGGGTGGATGGATGGGTGGATGGATGGGTGGATGGATGGGTGGATGGATGGGTGGATGGGTGGGTGGATGGGTGGAGGGTGGGTGGGTGGGTGGTGGGGTGGGTGGGTGGGTGGCTGGTGGGGGGGGGGTGGGTGGGGTGGGTGGGATGGGGGTGGGTGGCTGGAGGGGTGGGTGGGATGGGGGTGGGTGGGGGGTGGGTGGGTGGGTGGATGGATGGAGGTGGTGGGTGGATGGATGGATGGATGGATGGATGGATGGATGGATGGATGGATGGATGGATGGATGGATGGATGGATGGATGGATGGATGGATGGACGGATGGACGGATGGACGGATGGACGGATGGACGGATGGACGGATGGACGGATGGACGGATGGACGGATGGACGGATGGACGGACGGACGGACGGACGGATGGATGGACGGACGGACGGACGGACGGACGGACGGACGGATGGATGGATGGATGGATGGATGGATGGATGGATGGATGGATGGATGGATGGATGGATGGATGGATGGATGGATGGATGGATGGATGGATGGATGGATGGATGGATGGATGGACGGACGGACGGACGGACGGACGGACGGACGGACGGACGGACGGACGGACGGATGGATGGATGGATGGATGGATGGATGGATGGATGGATGGATGGATGGATGGATGGATGGATGGATGGATGGATGGATGGACGGACGGACGGACGGATGGATGGATGGATGGATGGATGGATGGATGGATGGACGGACGGACGGACGGACGGACGGACGGATGGACGGATGGACGGACGGACGGACGGATGGACGGATGGATGGATGGATGGATGGATGGATGGATAGATAGATAGATAGATAGATACAGGTCAAGATAATATAAAGCGTGTAAAAAGGAATTCTAATCGCTGAATTCATAGCTGAATATGAATATCAATTGAAAGGCCTTTTAATAGCGGCAATGAAGAAAACAAATTTGTAAGTTCTTCAAAGTCTTGCCTAAGTTTGAAAATAATATTTAATATAAATTGTTCAAAATCTCTCATTAAATTATTTTCATAATTTGTATTTCATTTTGGAACTTAGGAACGTACCACAATATGCCCATACAAATTGTACATTACATATTCACGGTATTCGCGCCACATTCACTGAACATATTCCCCACGAATAAGGAGCTTTAGCTGTGTATATATAAGTCAGCAGACTTACTCCCTATATTGATGACATTCTAGGAGATCATCAATGTGCATTTAGAAGAAACAGGTCTACAACAGATCAGATTTTTAGTATAAGACAGATTTTAGAAAAGAAATGGGAATATAATGGTACTGTACATCAACTATATGTAGACTTCAAGAAAGCATATGATTCAATTAAGAGGGAGAAGTTATATAGTATCCTGCTGGAGTTCGGAATTCCTAAAAAGTTAGTTAGACTTATACGAATGTGTCTAAATGGCTCAAAGAGTAGGGTGCGTGTAGGCAAACAGTTTTCAGACACTTTTGAAATCCAGAATGGGTTGAAGCAAGGAGATGCACTATCTCCTCTACTATTTAATTTTGTACTAGAGCATGCCATTAACTCTTTAGAGAATGAGGAAGGCTTACAACTCAATGGTATTAATAAGCTGTTAGTTTATGCTGATGATGTGGTACTACTGACCGATAGCGAGGAGATATTAAAGGCCAACACGCACACGCTATTGAGTAACACTAAGAAATTGGGACTGAAAGTAAATATCAGTAAAACTAAATATATGGCCACACGTAGAAATTCAGTATATAATGGAAGTGGACAGCTAATGACAAACGAGGAAAATTTTGAGGAAGCGGCTGAATTCAAATACCTAGGGACAATAATCACAAATAGGAATGAGATGCACAAAGAAATTAAACATAGGCTCAATTCTGGAAATGCATGCTATTATGCCTTGCAGAGACTTTTGATGTCCCAACTCCTTTCAAGAAACGTTAAGCTGAAAATATATAAAACTATTATTCTACCAGTTATATTATATGGGTGCGAAACATGGACTCTTACTTTAAGGGAGGAAAGGAGATTACGAGTATTTGAGAATAAAGTCCTTAGGAAAATTTTTGGATCAAAGAGAGATGAACAGACAGGTGAATGGAGAAGACTACATAACAATGAACTACATGGTCTTTATAGGAAGCCATATATAATAAGAACAGTCAAGTCTCGTAGACTGCGATGGGCAGGACATGTTGCACGTATGGGGAATGAAAGACGTGCATGGAAACTTCTCGTAGGAAAGCCAGAGGGAAAACGCCCAGTTGGTAGACCAAGAATGAGGTGGGAGAACAACATTAACTATGATTTGAGGGAAGTAGATTATACAGGGAATGATTGGAAAGCATTAGCTCAGGATAGGGATGTATGGAGAGCTTATGTCCGCGCGGCCAAGAACCTACGGGTTCGATAGTGCCAGTGAGTAAGTAAGTAAGTATATGAAACTGATTGAAGAGAATGAAAAATGGGGTTTATAAATTAATGTTTGAAAAGATATTCCTCATGGAATGCGGTGATTTAGTTTCGGAAGATGGAAAAAGGTGCAATGAGTATGTATACAGTAGAAGCTCATTTGAATCAAGAACATCTCCTCGAAATAAAACAGGGCGGATAGCAACAGCACTTGGCATGTGAATCCGTAGACATATTTATTTTGTGTCGATCTACAAATATGTTAAATTTTGTTTTTTTTTTTTGTTACTATGATAATTTTGGTCTTCCCTGAATACCCCTTCCGGTTGGAGTCCATTGAAAGATTTTTTAGGCTTTTTTGACGTTAACTTGCTCTACGTGTTGTAATATTTTGAATTTATTTTAGAGAATTGCGAATGAACGAAGCGATTGAGGTTGTTCTAATGAAAATAATTAAAAAAATACTGATCTTAACACAATCTGTCCAGTAGACACCGGAAACGACCGCGAGCAAAATGTATACATTCGTGCAGATGACATTGACATCCAGTAATGTTGTCTCGTATGAAAATGAAATGTGTATAAGGAACGGAAATTAATGTTAGCACTGAGATGCCTGGATAGCAAAGACGGCATCGTACTAACGTACAGAGTTAGATGTCCCGGGTTATAATCCCGGATCAGGGGATGTCTTCAATCCTTCCTTTATAACGTCACACGGTTATATTGTTTTCCGACAGATGGCTGATATGTACTTTAGTTCTAAAATGGCGGTTGCTCGTGAAACACGTATAAAGCAGAGAGCTGTGTTTGAATCAAATTTCAAATTTCGGCAGACTTGATCAAATTACTTGCTACTTACCTAACTAATCGACAATTCTATGTGCAAGCCCTTCTTGACAGGAGTTCCCCAAGGTGCAGTACTCTCACCCATCTTGTACACACTTTATGTGTCAGACATTCCAATTCCGAACCGTATCCAAATAGCTTCATTTGCTGATGACACCTGTGTGTATCATCAGACACCTTTCCTACTACTTGAACGCCGCATCCTAGTGCTCCAATCGGCACTAAATACCATCCATTCCTGGCTTCGCCTCTGGAACATCAAACTTAATGTAAATAAAACAAAAGCTGTTTTATTTACAAAATCCAGAAGATGAAGCCCTGACCAACTCACCTTGGGAGCCCATCAATTGGCCCTTCAGACTTCAGTCAAGTATCTTGGAATTCACCTGGACTCTAAGCCAACTTTCAAAATTCACATTAGACATCTTCTTCACCGGTCAAATGCGGCAATTGCCATACTATATCCATTTTGTCATCTCGGATCAAGCTAACCTTATATGCAGCTGTGATCCGTAGCATGCTGCTATACGGTTGTGAAGCCTGGAGCATCCTCGCTGCTTGCCACAAAAATAAAGTACAAATAATTCAAAACAAATGTTTAAAAAACATATTTTCGGCCCCACTATACACGAGGATCGCAGAGCTGCACAACCTAGCCAATATGCCATATATTGTGACCCAAATTAATGACAGAGTGGAACACATGTTCCAAACTATTCAAACTCATTCGAACACTATTGTTCGCAATATAGGACACAGGCTACAGCAGCGTGCTGTCCACAAAAACATATTTACCAGACCCCCATGATGGTCCAGATAACAGAAATGAGAACTGTGCTATAGCTAGAGTAGAGTGGCTCATTCCACTCGGTCGGCTTTCGGACTCTCTGCTTGTCTGACCAGTGGTTTCCGATGCCCTGCTCTAGAGAGGAAACATCTCATTTCATCTATAGAACTCCATTTCCACAAACATATTAAATAAACTTACAAAACACCCATCAAAACAATAGAACACCAACGCCACTAACTAGTGACAATAGACGAAAAACCACATAACGATAGCCACAAAGGTATTAGCCGTCAGGGAGCTACAACTGGTTCCAAACGCGGCACACTGGGCGACGCTACGAGCAACCAACACATAGGATAGGATAGGAATTTGTTTCTGCTGAGCAGGAGACCATTTCAAACGGATGTGTCGGCTGAATGAGGTAAAGCAAAACTCTCACATCTTGAATCAGAGCTTTCTGCAAGTTACGTTTTATATAAAAACCGGGCCGTCATAACCCCGCGGGTGAGAAGTAGCAAACAATAATTAGTATGAAAATTTATTAAATTGTAAAGTCGTTTTTCTTTGCCTTTTAAGGTCAAATCAAACACTTTTATGGTCATAAATGCATTCGTATTTTCTTATTTTTAGTCATAGAAATCCGTCTGTAGTAACTGTTATTTGTTTTACAGTAATTCATTTTGATATATTCTTTTATTTTCCAGATCGGATTTTATTCCAGCGCCGAACAGGGGATGAAGAAGGTAATTTTTTTTTTTTTTTTTTTTGCTACAATCAGAATTGGGCGAAGAACAAAAAAGTCTTATCTGCTACCTGTACAATTCACGTCTCATTACTGGGCATATTCTCTCAAGTTTACCTACAAAAAGTTTCCATGCCTCTCTTATATTCCTTATTCGTGCCACATGTCCTCCCCATCGAAGTCTACTAGATTTAACGGTTCTTATTACAACTGGTTCCCCATAAAGATAATGTAACTCACTGTTATGTAAAGCCTTCTCCATTCACATATCTGTTCGTCTCAAAATGTAACTAAGAACTTTATTCTGAAACATTCGTAAGCATTTCTCCTCCCTTAAAATAAGAAAGATGTTTCGCATCCATTGAACTTAACAGTTTTATATAATTTCATTTTTACGTTTTTTGAGAATGTGGGATGACAATGAATGATATATCGTGTTCTAATCGTATATCTTATATTGCACCTCATTCCTGTTTGTAATTATTGTTCGAAGGCATTTCAAGGGGATTCTCCACTTTAATTTACCTCATATATTTTCAAAGTCCTGTAGAAAAACAGTGCGCATGCGCCAGAGTTTATAGAGCCAGCGATAACCCACCATCGAACCACATATCGATTATTATCGTTGTTTCGATTATTATATATATATATATTGTTTTATGTATTTAGACACATTTAAAATGTAACGAACCTAGAAACTAACTAACTACCTCACTCACACTTACCTAATTCATTTACTCTAACTTAGGGTGGATCCCATCAAATGCCCTTTTTTTCACTCCTTAATAATTGCAACCCACTGGTTCCAACTATATGATATACTCTCTGGAGAAAATAGCAAGTCACCATCATAATATGTGTATTTGAATAAATAATTAATAAATCTAAAATAATGTTATAAAAATTGTTTGAAAAAATTCAAAATATTTAAAAATATTAGTACATACATAATAAGACTTATAATTCGCAACAAGAAACTCAAAAATCAATGGTAAATTATTCTAAAGAAAATCCCATTTAAATTCAACCTCTTCTTCACAACCTTATATATTATAAGTCTACGTGTGACCATATATTTCATTATGTTGATATTAATTCCTTTACCATGGACACCTGAATACTCTAAACCACAGGTCCGAAATGAGGAATTTTTTTTTCACGTTGGAAAATTTTACCTCAGTAGAACCCATCTCTACGTTTCTTGAAGGTTGTATTTTACGATGAAATTTTGTCAGTCGTTCGAACAAGGTCGTTCTTTCATCTAGCTGTAACCTGTCCACTGAGTGTTCCAATATAAGGGAGATAAATTATGCAGGTGATGATTGTAAAGCATTAGCTCAGGATATGGATGTATGGAGAGCTTAAGTTCATGCGGCCATGAATCTACAGGTTCGATAGTACCAGAGAGTTAGTTAGATAATTATTTCCAGGCCCAGTTTCTTATTGAAACATATTATTTTTTTTTAATCAAATTGTTTTGTGACTAGTTGTGAAAAAAAAATCGAAACAGATTTATGTCACATTCGTCAGACTTTATTTTAGTAAAAACATTTTGTAATTTATCAAGTTTTTCGCCCACACCCTTGAATTTATGTCCACATTTTAAATATATTAGCCATCATTTATATCTAGGCAAATGTAGCGAGATAGTATATTACGATGCGACGCGATGTTGGGAAGTGGTTTTTACAGAATCGAGGAAAATGTTTAAAAACCGAGCGATAGAGACGTTTTTAATATCCGAGATTCTATAAAATACTTCACAAACGTGCGTTGTATATCATTTTTTGCGCGATGGTGTTTTCAAAACAATAGTAAAATAATAAGATTTTTGTTGGAAACTTTTGCGTTTATTATAAACAATTGACTAACGTTAACAATGTTTATTAGTTAAAACAACGGGAGGCCGTCAGACCAATCAGTGAAAAAATAACAGGTAGTCGGAGACCAATTAGTGACAAAATGGCGGCAAGACGAATTTATTGTTTTATATTGTTTCAAATAAAGTTCAGTTCATTTAAAATGCAGTGATTTGTCTCGTACAATGTATATTAACACTACCTTTTGGATATTTTGTGTATGTACATTGTATGTAGTATGCATAGAGGGCAGTGGTTTTACTTTCCACACACACGTGTTTGTAATATGTAATATTACAGTATAGTTATTTAGATTGGCAACTCCGAAATGCAGGAAGTTGAACTTTGAATCATGGTCGCCATTGATGTAATTAGGACAAAGCGCATTATCGCGCAAAAAAAAAAGCTAATTCCGGACCTATTGAGGTAGTTATTTTTTTTACCTAGAGATTGATGGACATCGAGAATGACCATGTACATTCTCTAGAATGGAAAACACACTCAGAATGTAGGAATAAAGTAAATAATTAAGGTCCAGCAAAATCGGGCCTTTGCATTAGGAAGGAGTTCACCTGAAATGAAAATTTAAAAACACGTCCAGTGGTCGCAATTTTCGTTTTTTTTTTAACCAGACTCAGTAAATGCTATAACAAAATAAAATGATGAAGTTATTCTCAGTGAAATCCTACTGGGTTTACCTGAAATAATTGTTCTAGAAGCCATCACACAACTAGAGGGGATTGTCTAAGAGCTCAAATGGAGTGAAGCTGAGAATTTGATAAAGAACAGAGTTTCGTGAGATCTTCTACACCTATAATCATGCTTTTCATGAGTGAGGCTTCTAGAAGGATTATTTATAACTTTCTCTCCTCTTAAAAATTCCTGATAATCGTCATCCATTTCTGTAGAATTCATTGTTCTTGCTTTCAAATGTCATGTCTTAGATCCGCATATTATTGTGTTTTATATTTTGTTTTATTGTGTGAGGCGAGGCCTGGGTCTTGAACGAAAAAGAAAAAAAGTAAAATTCAGGCAGCGGAAATGAGATTTCTACGGGCTGTGAAAGAGAAGAACATATTAGAAATCAGAATATTAGAGAGGAACTAAAAGTCAAATCGCTTCTTTAACAAATAGAAGAAGACAGGAACAATTGGATAGAACATCTGCAAAGAATGACAGAGGATATCATGCCAAAGATGGCACTGATGTATAATCCTGGAGGACGATGATCGGTAGGAAGACCAAGAAAGCGCTGGGCTGAACAGATGTGAGATCGGAACAGGCAAAGACCTAATCCGGAAGGATGATGATGATTGTGTTATCCCATGACGTACTGCTTAATAATTAACTCACTCACTCGTAGGTCCTAGTCGAGTGGTTAAGGCAGGAAGCCTTGGCGCAGAGCTACGGGACTTGCGCTGGTTCGAGTCTCAATGGGGGAAGAAATTTTTCTCATGGGATTTCGGACAGTATGGGACCGGTGCCCACCCAGCATCGTGAGGAATTTGCGTAGCTACAATAAGTAGCGTCTCCAGGTTGAGAATACCAACTATAACGGCTGGAGGATCCGACATGCTGACCACATGTCACCCCTACACTGGCTAGATGATCGTCTACCTCTGTGATTAACACATGTGGATGTGAGGCCAGCAGCCGGATGGTCAGCCAAGGGCCTTCTAGGCCTGTCGCTCTTGGATTTTTTTTTTACTCGTAGGTCCATGACCGCGCGGACTTAAGTTCTCCACACATACAGTTATACGCTGTATAACATAATTCTCTAAAAATTATAATTATTATTAATCCCACGGTTGCTTTTGGAAGTGAAATCTCCTTCTTCATCTTCTTCTTCTTCTTCTTCCTTTCCAGGATTAGGACAATGCGACTTGTTCAGGTCTCAAGTCCATCGTTTCCTTGGCCGTCCCAAAGATCTTTTTCCATGTGGTATGTATTCGTTGATCTTTTTAGTAATCTTGTATTTCCATTCTGTCTAAATGTTCTTTCCATTGGTATTTGTGCTCTTCTAGTTTATCGACTATTGAAAATATATCCAGTTCATTTCATATTGATTCATTGTGTAATCCATCCATGCGTGTATATCCTTTTACGGATCTTAAAAATTAAGTGAAATCTGAACGAGAAATAACTATTTTAAACACTTGGGAAAGGAAAATATTAAGAAAAACTTATGACCCTGTTTATGATAAGGAGTCTGGAGAATCAAGACCAACTCTGAATTATAAGGAATATACAAGGACACAAATATTGTCACTGATATAAAAATCAGACGGTTGGAGTGGCTGGGCCACATCATCAGGATGGAGAGAATTCCTAAAATATTATTGGATACCAAACCAAGTGGTAAAAGAAGAGTTGAAATACCTAAATCACGGTGGTTAGATGATGTCCAGGACAACCTTGTGAAGACAGGAAACCAAACCAAGTGGTAAAAGAAGAGTTGAAATACCTAAATCACGGTGGTTAGATGATGTCCAGGACAACCTTGTGAAGACAGGATACCAAACCAAGTGGTAAAAGAAGAGTTGAAATACCTAAATCACGGTGGTTAGATGATGTCCAGGACAACCTTGTGAAGACATGATACCAAACCAAGTGGTAAAAGAAGAGTTGAAATACCTAAATCACGGTGGTTAGATGATGTCCAGGACAACCTTGTGAAGACATGATACCAAACCAAGTGGTAAAAGAAGAGTTGAAATACCTAAATCACGGTGGTTAGATGATGTCCAGGAAAACCTTGTGAAGACAGGAAACCAAACCAAGTGGTAAAAGAAGAGTTGAAATACCTAAATCACGGTGGTTAGATGATGTCCAGGACAACCTTGTGAAGACATGATACCAAACCAAGTGGTAAAAGAAGAGTTGAAATACCTAAATCACGGTGGTTAGATGATGTCCAGGACAACCTTGTGAAGACATGATACCAAACCAAGTGGTAAAAGAAGAGTTGAAATACCTAAATCACGGTGGTTAGATGATGTCCAGGACAACCTTGTGAAGACAGGAAACCAAACCAAGTGGTAAAAGAAGAGTTGAAATACCTAAATCACGGTGGTTAGATGATGTCCAGGACAACCTTGTGAAGACATGATACCAAACCAAGTGGTAAAAGAAGAGTTGAAATACCTAAATCACGGTGGTTAGATGATGTCCAGGACAACCTTGTGAAGACAAGATACCAAACCAAGTGGTAACAGAAGAGTTGAAATACCTAAATCACGGTGGTTAGATGATGTCCAGGACAACCTTGTGAAGACAGGATACCAAACCAAGTGGTAAAAGAAGAGTTGAAATACCTAAATCACGGTGGTTAGATGATGTCCAGGACAACCTTGTGAAGACAGGATACCAAACCAAGTGGTAAAAGAAGAGTTGAAATACCTAAATCACGGTGGTTAGATGATGTCCAGGACAACCTTGTGAAGACATGATACCAAACCAAGTGGTAAAAGAAGAGTTGAAATACCTAAATCACGGTGGTTAGATGATGTCCAGGACAACCTTGTGAAGACAAGATACCAAACCAAGTGGTAACAGAAGAGTTGAAATACCTAAATCACGGTGGTTAGATGATGTCCAGGACAACCTTGTGAAGACAGGATACCAAACCAAGTGGTAAAAGAAGAGTTGAAATACCTAAATCACGGTGGTTAGATGATGTCCAGGACAACCTTGTGAAGACAGGATACCAAACCAAGTGGTAAAAGAAGAGTTGAAATACCTAAATCACGGTGGTTAGATGATGTCCAGGACAACCTTGTGAAGACAGGATACCAAACCAAGTGGTAACAGAAGAGTTGAAATACCTAAATCACGGTGGTTAGATGATGTCCAGGACAACCTTGTGAAGACATGATACCAAACCAAGTGGTAAAAGAAGAGTTGAAATACCTAAATCACGGTGGTTAGATGATGTCCAGGACAACCTTGTGAAGACAGGATACCAAACCAAGTGGTAACAGAAGAGTTGAAATACCTAAATCACGGTGGTTAGATGATGTCCAGGACAACCTTGTGAAGAGAGGATACCAAACCAAGTGGTAACAGAAGAGTTGAAATACCTAAATCACGGTGGTTAGATGATGTCCAGGACAACCTTGTGAAGACAAGATACCAAACCAAGTGGTAACAGAAGAGTTGAAAAACCTAAATCACGGTGGTTAGATGATGTCCAGGACAACCTTGTGAAGACAGGAATTAAGTGATGGAGCTTTGGTGAAAGCTTAAGGAGGTAAAGGTTAAACTAAAATGGCTGTAGGACCACAGATGATGATAACATGCATGGTTAATGTTATTCTTCCATCTCATTATTGGCCGCCTACTGGGCACTTTCCCTCGGGCTTTCCTACAAGGAACTTCCAAGTCCCTCTTTCATTTCCCATTCGTGTCACATGTTCTCCACATCGCTGTCTACGAGACTAAACTGTTCCTGTTATTTAGTCTTCTTCGTTTGATTGTCACTTCATTCTCCTTTAGTCCAAAATGTTTTCTAAGATTTTATATTCGTAAATGCTCGTAATCTTTTCTCCTCTCCTTAAGTAAGAGTCCATATTTCGGATCCATATAATATGACTGGCACAATAACAGTTTTATATATTTTTCAGTTTAATACTTATTTTCAAGAAGTTGGGAATACAAGAGTCCTTCTAATGTATAATAGCATGCATTTCCACAATTGAGACTACGTTTAATTTTTCATTTCTCTTTTTATTGTGATATCTTCATCTCTTGACATACTGCTTAATCGCTGTACTTTGTCGTCTTCAAAATTCCCATTCCTAGGTTTTATACTATATTATATATACGCTAATATAATGTTTTAGAAGATTAAAAACAAAATTCAAGTAATATTGGAGTAAACAAACTAAACTTTTTTTTACTACATACCAATCTTGTAATTATGGGCATTCCTACATCAAACCTGAATGCTATGCAAAGACAAACAAAAGATAAAGCAATACTGAAACAAACACATGCGGTAAGTGAAGCTGCTGCAACCAAACATTTATTTTAAAATATTCAACAATAAATCACAATTAGTACAATTATTATTTGTTACTGGACCTCCAATTTCCAATTATTTATTTCTGCTTTCAAGGGTTAATACACAACATTTATTTTCTACCACAATTTCTTTCAACCTAAGAATGGTAAATTAAACATAAGCTCAATTTTGGATTTGCGTGCTATTATGCTTTACAGAGACTCTTGTCGTCCCAACTTCTTCAAAAAATATTTATCTGAAAAAATATAAAACTGTTATATGTCTCCCAGATATACATCCATCCATCCATAGTAATTCTGCCCGAAGGCAGGTCCTTCACTGCAATCAGAGCATTTTCATGCTATGCTTGCAGCTTTACTAAGGAATTGTAGGTGTGGTAGCTTCCAGTTGGTTTCCACACCGGTGAAGGATGAGGATGATGATGACCATATGATTTCGCGGACCGTTTGGGCCTTAAAGTTTTCCTGGCATTTGTCTTACAGGTGAGGAAAAACTCCGATAAAAACCCCACCCAGAAAAACTGCCCCAAATGAGGATCGAACCCGGGCCCGCTGCGTGACAAGGCAGTACGCTACCTCGAGACCACAGCGGTGGACCTCCCAGATATAAATATTATACTGTTAAACATAAACCACATATAGAAAATGTCTTCTCAGCGAACAATGCTTATTTATCTAACAAACAATAGAAGGTACAAAGCAAACGATTGCCAACTGTTATTCTCTCATAGTAAACATGTTTATTAACTGTTTTATTAATTAGTATTAAACCGATCATCCAAAAAAGTATGCAGTACATGTGTCTTAACGGAAGCCAGAAAATAGAAAATACTCGACTTGGGCTTGTTTTTTCTAGTTTCTCCTCTATTCTGTTAAGAAACAATCATCATCAGATTTACATTTTAAAATACTTTATATTGTTGTGTTTCAGATGAATTCGCTCTGCATGCGGCACCCGGTCTCCTAAACATCGTGCAGAATTTAGGTGAGTTCACACATAGGATTTTTAAAACTGATTTAAAGCACCATGGTCCTAGGGTTTACTCATACACTAACGGAAATAAGTACCAGAGTTTTGTTCTGGGGGTAAAGGCGTGCTGTGGGATCGCGTAAAGAAATTATTACTACATTGAATGCTTGTTTAATGTTTGGTATTATTTGTCATCAAACAAGCGATGCAAGGTGACCTATTACTTAATTCTAACCGTAGAAATATCAATAACTACTGTAGAGTGAATATGAAGACTTTTATAGGCTATATTAAGTAATTACATTACTTTTCCTTTGACAACACAGGGACGTAGATGATTTTTTGAAAACTGCAACTCAGTGGTACTATCGAACCCATAGGTCCACGCCCGCACGGACATAAGCTCTCCATACATCCCTATCCTCATCTAATGTTTTCTAATCATCCCCTGTATACTCTACTTCTCTCAAATTTTGTTTAATGATATTCTATCATTAATATATGTGTAACTTTATAAATTTTCTATCTACTAATATTGCTACCACTATATAGGCCTACCATTATGAAATTTCCAACATCTTTTGTGCGCTTCAATTTCTTCTTTGTTTCCTCCATTACTGCAATTTTTATTTTTATTTGTTCAATTTCTTCAAGTAATTCTGAATCTTTCTTCTCACATTCCAAGTTCCTATTTTAGAGTTTTTTTTTTAATTAATTGCCCTTTTTCTTTCCAGGTCGTCTTTCCTTAGAGGCATGTTCACTGGTTTTCCAGTAATTTTTATATTTCGTCCTGACCAATTTACGAGCGTTGCGCAGAGCTAGCTCAGTAATGGGGCTGCCATTTCTCTGCCTCTGAGCGTGGAGGATGTTTGTTCGGGGCATCAACCCTAGATGAGTTACCTTCACATCCACCCTGTTGGTCAACGGGAGGCGTGCTCTAAGGATTACAGGATCCTCCGAGGATAATTACTATAATAATAATAATACTAATAATATTAATAATAAGGTAAAGTGATCCCACTACAGGCCTCAGGAGGCCCTTGGGGTAGTAGCAGGTTAAGGCTCCCACTTTTTCTTGACAATCGGCACTTGATGTCAGCCGGGTTGTCAGCCCTGCGTGACGGCCGCCTTTACCCCAGAACAAGCGTCTGGTACTCATTTCAGTTAGAGGCTGAGTCGACCCCAGGGCCATAGTGCCGCCAGAAGGTTTGGGTCAGTTTAAAAATCCTGACCCCACCGGGACTCGAACCCTCGACCTTCCGGCTTGTAGCGCAGTGCCTTAACCACTATGCTACGGCGTGCCCCCAATATTAATAATAATAATAATAATAATAATAATAACACAATAATGGGGCATTTTGAGAATCGCTACTAAAAAATTACCATTATTCATAATTATTTTCACGAAAAATGGCGGTTTATGATCATCGATGTGTAATTTTTGGTGATAGCGCCCTCAAATATCAATAATTTGTTGCGATTCTGATAGAATAAACTTATTGAAAGGATTTTGAAAAAAGTTGACAGATCTTCACCGATCCTATCTAATAAACGACGAAACTGACCATGAACCACATGTGTGTGTGTGTGTGTGTGTGTGTGTGTGTGTGTGTGTGTGTGTGTGTGTGTGTGTGTGTGTGTGTGTGTGTTGTGTGTGTGTGTGTGTGTGTGTGTGTGTGTCCGTTAGTGTTCTAGCGGCCGTAACTTTTGTTTTATCAGAACCAAACTTGGCATATAGGACCCAGCAATAAATCAGAAAAGCAAGTTCCGAGTTCATTAATCATCAAAATCGGACTTTAGGTGTAAGAATTCACCTGAAACGAACATTTAAAAATGGCTCTAGCGGTTTTTAAATGTAATGTATCAATTTAGAATTAGATGAGTGCAAGTCTACACCGGAGAGTGTGCACTAAATTAGTTAGATTTAGATGAGGGCAAGTTAGTGTAATCAGGTGAGTAAAATGCAAATGCAATATAGGCCTACAATTTACTTTCGTTAGGTCCAGTGGACTAATTGTGCTGCTATTCACTTTCGATGAATACGTACGATAACCTATCGATTAATGTAGACAATCGATCCAATATGTCAGACGTTTCACTATTGTGTGGAAGTGAATTTTCTTAAATTTTAATTTTTTTATGTAATTTTGGGAAAATAGCGCTGCATTAAAATGTTTATTCTATTTCGCCTCTTTGCTGAAGGAAACATCTAACCATGTTTGTGGACTAACATTTGAATATCGGAACTGACGTCACAACCACACCTTACAAGCTTCCAGTAACATAGAAAATAGCGCTTTATAAATAATTATTTTGTTACTGTGTTTCTCGAAGGTCAGCAATTTTTTTTTTCGTATTTTCATCCATGACGTTGCTAAGCTTCATATTAAAACTAAAACTCTCTCAAAATTCGGATGTCCACTTTTTGCCTGTTTTTTTAATCATCCGCCAACGTTGAAGCCATAATTATAGGTAATTTGATGTCAGACAGAAAAAATAATTATAAGTAATGCCACGAGTGATTTCCAAATTATCGATAAATTCACGAGTCACGAAGTGACGAGTAACATTTTGTAGAATTTGGAAATTAAGGGTGGCATTTATTAGGACTATTTACTTACTTACTCACTGGCACTATCGAACCCGTAGGTTCATGGCCGCGCGGACATAAGCTCTCCATACATCCCTATCCTGAGCCAATGCCTTCCAATCATTTCCTGTATAATCCACCTCCCTCAAATCATAGTTAATGTTGTTCTCCCACCTCATTCTTGGTCTACCAACTGGGTGTTTTCCTTCTGGCTTTCCTACAAGAAGTTTCCATGCACGTCTTTCATTCCCCATACGCGCAACATGTCCTGCCCATCGCAGTCTACGGGACTTAACTGTTCTTATTATATCTGGCCTCCTATAAAGACCATGTAGTTCATTGTTATGTAGTCTTCTCCATTCACCTGTCTGTTCATCTCTCTTTGGTCCAAAAATTTTCCTAAGAACTTTATTCTCAAATACCCTCCATGGTATCTTTACCTTGTCGTGGTGGAGTGGCTTGCGTGCTTAAATGATCCTGAGAGCTATGCCGGCGGTAGCATTGCTGCCGATAGGGTTACCCATGCCGGACTGGTCGAAGGTGATAAGCCAGACGAAATAAGTACCTTGGTCGAAAGAGTGACGATCTTTCACCGTAAAAATACAACCGTCAAGAAATGCGGACATGGGTTCTACTGGGGTAAAATTTTCCGGAGGTCAAATAGTCCCCCATTCGGTTCTCCGGGCGGGGACTACTTCAGGGAACCCATGTCAAAGGCTCAAACACAGGGACATGTTCCTAGGAACATGGAATGTTATTAGGACTATTTAACGATTAAATTAATTTGTTTACTCACAAATCATTATTTAAATATAGATATTTAAAATGAGTATATATTTAATGTAAATGGCGATGTTTGAAAACAAATTGAAAACGTTTGTTATGTTTCAGTTGTTCATCACTGAAACTACTTAAATACTGGGAAATAATACGTTTAAGAAAGTGCAAACAGTGGTTTCTTTTTAGTTGAATGCAGGCTTTCACGGCCGGTAATCATAATGTTGTGTGATTCCGGGTTCTGTGGCCGTGGTCCATAGTTGGTGTTGATACCAGACGTTTCGCCCTCAACTGCGGAGGGCATCTTCAGTGGCGAGTGCTTCTAGGCGTGTTTCCTGGTCGGAAGATCTACTTAGAGTGAGCTCTGCTGACGTTGTGGACGTTGTATTGATACTAGTGGTGGGAGCAGGGTGAGTGAGCGTGGCTCTTGCTGATTGGCTAATGGTCGTCTCCTTGTTGTCCCTAGTGTTGATGCATTTATTTTCTAGTGTATGGTACCAGGCCTTAGGCAATTTGATACCTTCCTCTTTTCTGTTAATATTTCTTTATGCTTGTATATTTCTATAGCCTCTCGGTATAATCTAGGGAAATAGTAGGAAGTTGTGGCTAAAACTTGTGTATCATCGAATAGAATCTGGTGTCCATTCATAATGGCATGTTCTGCTACAGCCGATTTATCCATTTCTCCTTGTCTGCAGTTTCTTTTATGTTCAGATAAACGGGTGGCTATACTTCTTTTCGTGGTCCCTATGTATGGTTTACCACACGAACAAGGAAGTCGATATACGCCGCAAGTGGAGAGAGGTGGCCGAGGATCCTTAGCTGAGCGAAGGCAGTCTTCTATTTTTCTTGTAGGTCTGTAAATGTTTTTATGTTGTATTTTCGTAGGAGTTTTCCGATACGATCTGTGACTCTTTGTACATATGGTAAGTAGGCTATGCTGGTTGAGGGCGTGTTATCCATTCTGACGTGCTGTCTTCGTGGATGTATGGTTTGTCTTATTTCCTTGGATGTGTAGCCATTTTTCTGGAAACAATTGAACAGATGGTGTTGTTCTTGTTTAAGGTGTTGTGGTTGGCATAACTTAGTCGCTCTGTCGAACAGTGTCTTAATGACACCTCGCTTTTGTCTTGGATGGTGGTTAGAGTCTTTGTGCAGATATCGGTCTGTGTGTGTAGGTTTTCTGTAAACTGTATGTTGAATTTCCCCATTGCCAGTCCTTATTATTTGAACATCCAGGAAAGGAAGTCTTCCATTATCTTCTTTTTCCATAGTGAACTGTATTTTGTTGTGTCTGCTGTTAAGGTGTTGAAGGAAACGTTCCAATTCTTCACTGCCATGTCTCCATACTACGAATGTGTCATCAACATAGCGAAACCAATGTTCTGGAGACTTGGGAGCTGTTTTTAGTGCTTCTGTTTCGAATTTCTTCACAGAAAATCACAGAAGAAATATCCAATTTATTCAGGCATGTACTAACTACTACTTACTTCCAATGGAACAACAGCTACTATGAACAGACCGACGGAGTAGCCATGGGCAGTCCTCTAAGCCCAGTAGTAGCGAACTTTTTCATGGAGAAATTCGAAACAGAAGCACTAAAAACAGCTCCCAAGTCTCCAGAACATTGGTTTCGCTATGTTGATGACACATTCGTAGTATGGAGACATGGCAGTGAAGAATTGGAACGTTTCCTTCAACACCTTAACAGCAGACACAACAAAATACAGTTCACTATGGAAAAAGAAGATAATGGAAGACTTCCTTTCCTGGATGTTCAAATAATAAGGACTGGCAATGGGGAAATTCAACATACAGTTTACAGAAAACCTACACACACAGACCGATATCTGCACAAAGACTCTAACCACCATCCAAGACAAAAGCGAGGTGTCATTAAGACACTGTTCGACAGAGCGACTAAGTTATGCCAACCACAACACCTTAAACAAGAACAACACCATCTGTTCAATTGTTTCCAGAAAAATGGCTACACATCCAAGGAAATAAGACAAACCATACATCCACGAAGACAGCACGTCAGAATGGATAACACGCCCTCAACCAGCATAGCCTACTTACCATATGTACAAAGAGTCACAGATCGTATCGGAAAACTCCTACGAAAATACAACATAAAAACAGTTTACAGACCTACAAGAAAAATAGAAGACTGCCTTCGCTCAGCTAAGGATCCTCGGCCACCTCTCTCCACTTGCGGCGTATATCGACTTCCTTGTTCGTGTGGTAAACCATACATAGGGACCACGAAAAGAAGTATAGCCACCCGTTTATCTGAACATAAAAGAAACTGCAGACAAGGAGAAATGGATAAATCGGCTGTAGCAGAACATGCCATTATGAATGGACACCAGATTCTATTCGATGATACACAAGTTTAGCCACAACTTCCTACTATTTCCCTAGATTATACCGAGAGGCTATAGAAATATACAAGCATAAAGAAAATATTAACAGAAAAGAGGAAGGTATCAAATTGCCTAAGGCCTGGTACCATACACTAGAAAATAAATGCATCAACACTAGGGACAACAAGGAGACGACCATTAGCCAATCAGCAAGAGCCACGCTCACTCACCCTGCTCCCACCACTAGTATCAATACAACGTCCACAACGTCAGCAGAGCTCACTCTAAGTAGATCTTCCGACCAGGAAACACGCCTAGAAGCACTCGCCACTGAAGATTCCCTCCGCAGTTGAGGGCGAAACGTCTGGTATCAACACCAACTATGGACCACGGCCACAGAACCCGGAATCACACAACATTAGTGGTTTCTTTTTATTGTGGTATAATCAATTGCTACATATTTATTTTTCTATTAGGTATATCCAGCAAGAGTTAGCTGGTATACATACAATCTGGGAGCCACGTAAGTGCTAGTGGTAGCCACAATCGTCTAGAACATCCCAGGCGTCTTCAATTTGTGCCATAAGCGATCTTTCGTCTTTCGTGCATCTGCAGGCCAATTAGCGTTCATCTCTATTTTCATCTTAGCTCGCACATTTTCGATTGGATTCAAATCAGGTGAACAGCGAAATTTGATTTACCTTCTCCTTAAACAATCAAATCAAATTTAGCTAAACCGATTTCAGAAAGCGGCCACAGTTTCAACAATATCGATAATACAATGTCAATAATACACAGGGAAAACAACAGACACAAAATTAACATTTTAGAAGAAATCGAAATTATCCAGAAGGTCAAAAATACAAACATTCTCAACGAAAATATGCCTAATGAGCAAAACCCTCTATTAGACATAGGCCCTACAGTTAATTCAATACTACTACAACAACTCCAGAAGATGAAGCATGCATCGAAAGGCCTACAGTGAAATCCACGAAAATTTTAAATAGTTGAGGAAGACGGTAGTATACAAGGTAAAAATAAATAATAGTTTAAGAAAAACTAAAACAACACGCTATATTAGAAAACCGAACTAAAAAATGAAAAATAATTTTAATTTCCAACATGCTTGGGATAAAATTAAAGTGGTCAACAAAAAAATCATCTCCAACACATCTAGGATAAAACTAGAGTTATCTACAAAAAAATAGTTTTACCATCAAAAGCGTGGGGTGCTCTATATCAATTACTATATTTGATAATAAACAGATATTGATAAAGTTAGAGTCTCTAAGAAGAAAACGTAAAAACCATAGAAAACACCCCACGCTTTTGATGGTAAAATTATTTTTTTTGTAGATAACTCTAGTTTTATTCTAGATATGTTTGAGATGATTTTTTTTGTTGACCACTTTAATTTTATCCCAAGCGTGTTTGCAAAGTAAGATTATTTTTCTTTTTTTAGTTCGGGTTTTCTAATAAAGCGTTGTTGTTTAGTTTTTTAACTACTATTATTTTTAGTTTTTTAGTTTGGTTTTCCAATAAAGCGTGTTGTTTCAGATTTTTAAAGTACTATTTATTTTTTAAATATTTAGTTTAATTGATTATCATAAACCGGAATCCCATGAATATCTAATTGCTTAATACTCTTATAAAAGAAATCCTCCAGCCCGGATTTGAACCAGCGACCTATGGATTACTGAAATGATATACCACTACAGTCCACCGCTCTACCAACTGAGCTCTTAAAACGATTGACTAAAAAGTCGGTAAGTCCGCACGCAACCTATTACATCTGGTTTTCTTTTATTTTCTGATGATTCTGGCCAGGATTTTAGAAAAAAAAATGAAATTATCGTATTGTTATGAGTCCTTTACAAGTATACAAAGTTTCAAGTCGATCCAATGTTTTTAAGTGGGTGAAAATCGTGTTCAAAGATTTCGTTACATAGATAACAGGTCCGTTACATAGACAGATACAGGTCAAGCTAATATAAAGCGTGTAAAAATATACAATTTAACATTGTTATAACCTCAATGGTATAAAAAAACAATTATGAACTTAAAAAGTATAGAATAATTCAAATGTCGAAATAAAATGTATTTAATTCATAAAACGTTTTAATACAGATATCACGAAAAAAAACTGCGTAATTGTAGACGCGAACCTGCGATCTTCATTAACAGAAACAGTGACCGCATACTTTACCGCTGACCTATCAGGACACGTAGGAGAGTCTTGAGTTCATGCCACATAACACAGTAGCTCAGGGACTGCACAATTATGACTAGTTTCCTAGTTTGAACCCAGCGCTGTGCCGAGTATGAGTTAGAAGAAATGTGCGTACAAGAGATGACTCTTTTTTTTTTGTCGTAGAGTGTACATACCAGAAACGAAGCGGCTATGTTTAGATTTCTATCCCTGGTATGGAATATCTCAGACAAAACACAAAATTTTGGATCATAGTGCTCAAGTAATAGAAAACCAAATTATTCCAATTGTGCAATTATTTTTAAAGGCCCAAGAGGCTAGAAACAAAGACTGTCGACGATATAGAGAACGCAGTACTCGAAAAAAATTCATAACTGTCAACAAAAAGTGAATTGTTGACCATGGTTTTAGTTTCGTCCGACCCTGTCATTGCTAGTTTTCGGAAATGAGATCCGTTGAATTAGAAAGTTCTGCGATTATTGAAGATCGGGATCATAACCAATCTGAAGAAGAAGCAAGTAACAGATTTCAAAGAATTTCATAATTTGTGGGAGAGCTTTTCTACATAAACATAATTTTCGATTCCTTTTTCACGCAATAGGAAATTGTATTGTAAGCCTATGTTTTCCCTTTACAGAGATTTAGGCGCTCTCCCCCTACAGGGAAGAAATTGAACCATACTAATTTAGTTACGCTTGTTTTCGTATAGATGTCATTTTGAGTGGTCCGTGGTCAGCGTTCCGCCTCATACTGACATCTAGGAAACCAAGGTAGTACTAGGACGGGAAAATTCGGTAAATTTTGCTTAGAGGTCTTTTCATTCAGGCTTAAGGATTTTTTACGAGCCTGAAAATCTTCAGACTCGGGACCCACGGCTTAAAGTCTCTCCCGGAGGACTTGCTCCTTGGATTTTTCCGTCCTAAAAATCCATCGACCCCGGCCGGGTTTGAACCCGCGACCCTCGGGACCAGAGGCAAGGAGCATAACCACTAGTCCACCGCGGCCGATAATAGGAAATTAAGTAACGAATAATTAAAAAATTAGGAATATAATAGAATAGTTGGTTTTAATTACAATGTACCATTCTCATCCAAGTAAAAAAATTCATAACTATTTCATGTACATTTACAGTGTATTTCATTTAAAATGATAAATAATGGACTTTATGGACAATCTGTACAAACTTAAAAGTAGATCCAGTAGTCTTCAATACAGGGGAATAGGCTTCAATTTTAATTTTCACCCTGCCCCGTGTTATTAAATAGTTGTTTTTTTATCAATCTAAAGTAGGCCTAATGATTTCGCCCGCTGCGCGGCGCGGCGGTCGGATACACAGTGGCAGTGCAATCTATACCAATTCCAGTTAGACCGTAAACAAACTTGCATGTATCGTGGTATTATTTCACCGACACCGTCTATTGAGGGAACCGTGATGCTTCTTTTACCCGCCATATGACTGAATGGAACTTTCATCGACATGTTCTTAGGTAATATCGTATTTTACGCCAAATAGGAATAAATACACACTAAGATGGTGCCAATAATTAGGAACTTCCTCCATATCTTATAATCAGACGTTAATGTTTTCTTTGTATTATTTCGATAGATTTCCCTTATTTACAATTATATGCAGAGTTTATGCTCCATGTTAACTCACCTGTAAATTCTGCTGTTATTGTCACCATATTCTTAATTGCTAATATGGGATATGTTTCACTAAACTGCTTGAAAACATTCAAACTAATTTGTTTTTCACCGCTTTTTCAAACACCATCATTTTCCATGTTTTATGAAATTATAAACAGATGAGGCCATGTTGAAACAGTTGAAAATGCAAAGTATTCTGCATTGGGCATGAGTAAGAATAAAGCAATGCTTATTTAATATATTAAAAATAGAAGAAGATCCTATTCCCGCCTTTGTAGACTAATACATTGTCAACATTGCTGTTTATATTTATGCTTTTTGGCAGGTCTGAAATATGTACCGTCCGATCTAATTGCTGACCTTTATTTGCATTAAGATTTTGGTAAAATAATAGGACAAGTGCTGTTAATTTTGTATAAACGTAATTGGATAAATAATTGACTATTTGCTGTATGACAACGATGTCATTTTTATAGTGCTGGAGTATCATTAATTAATAACCCTACAACATTTTCTGTATAAAATAAATTCATAAGTTATTTTTATTAATAATTTTATAATGGGGATGATCTTGTCCGTAAATAACTATGGTCTACATACTGTAGTCTATAATGTATCAACTTTTAATCTGTATAACAATAATCCGAACAGTTTTGAATTAAAAATTACGCCTGACTCCATTAATTTATTTTTCATATCATTGTTGGCCTGGTTAAGCTCTCTCATATGGTACAGTTACTGCGAATGAACTTACCTGAAGTTACTTACTTTGTGCATTTCACTCCTATTTGTAATTATTGTTCCTAGATACTTTAAATCGGCCACTTCTTCAAAATTTCCTTCATTTGCCATTACTTGTCCATTTCCATTATATAACGTATTTCTAAGCGTGGACATATACTTAGTTTTATTGATGTTTATTTCCAGTCCCAATGTCTTACTGTTACTCAATAGAGTGTACTTGTTGGCCCTTAATATCTCCTCATTATCACTCAACAATACTACATCATCAGAATAAACTAACAGCCTATCATTACTATTGGATCGTAGGCCTTCTTCATTCTCCAAAGTTTTGATGACATGCTCCAATACAAAATTGAATAGTAGAGGAGATAGTGCATCTCCTAGCTTTTACCCATTGCGAATTTCAAAAGTAACTGAAAACTGTTTGCCTTGAACTTGTAACCTACACAGTTTCATGAACACTTTACAGTTGTTGAGAATAAAGTTCTGCATCGTCTGCACGCCCGTTTAAAAAAAAAACTCCCAATGAATCACAGTTTCAGACACATAACAGTACATTAAAAATCTACATTACTTACGACACAACCTAATATAAATATATATATTCAGTGTGTAGTTCAAAGTCTGATTACATAAACAGCGGAAACTTGTAAACTATGCCAAATATTTGTGTCAAAATTATTTGCACTGGAAATGGATTTCTTACAACATTCAGCCAGACATTCTAAACTGGACAGAATAAGAAACGAAATAGGATCGGTGAAGATCTAAACAAAATTTTGAAAAATACTTTAAAAATCACTGAGAAGAAGCTTCATTCCACCACAATTCGCTGAAAATATTTACCGATAAACTTTTAATTTACATGTAATTAAGACTATCGTACATTTTCCGAAGTGACGGAAGTAAGAATTCATTGAAGTTGGTATTCAAAACACGTTAATGTATGAATACGTTCGTCGCTATAAAGTTATGAGAAAACATCAATAATGCTATGTTGCTCTAATAACAAAATTAATTAATGCAATGTCAATAATTTAACGTGTAGTAATAAATTATTTTGTTGCAAACAAAGTTTTACATAGAGATATATGTGCATAGTCAAAGAGATGCCATATGCGCGGCAACAGCGTGCACATTTTCAATTGGTATCATATTATCGACAATGAAATATGCCGATCAAGGAAGTAAAATGTTGGTGTTATTTTCTCAACTCACAATTCAATTAATTTGGTGCTTCAGTAATAACTCTGGGCTGGTTTTATTTTCCAGACGGAGAAGAAATCGTTCATCAACAACTGAACTTATTAATACAAATAGCAGCGGCTGGACTGGGACCAGGCAACTGATAAGTATATTAGAATAGAACACAATTAAGGACTACAATTTAACACAACTAAGTGTACCTACTAAGCACGATAATGTAAACAAAACTAAGCACAAAACTGTAACATACAAATACCTACAGAAAAAAAAACTAAGCACAATACTGTAATAATAAAGAGTACTGTAACAATACAAAAAGTATGTACAGAAAAACCTAAGCACAATAACGTAACAAACAAATTATACGAACAGAATTATACCAACAGAAAAGAAACTAATCACAATACTGTAACAATACAAAGAGAATGCACAGAAAAAAATAAGCACAATAATGTAAACAATCTAGGAGTTTCTACAGATCAAAACTAAGCAGATGATTGAAACCATAAGAAAATTTGGAACAACACCAATGTAGAGATTCTACAGTAAAGACAGCTGTATGAAAACTCCAGGTAACACGGAATGTCTTCAACTTGCAGCATTGCTACCAGCCAGTGCGGGACAACCGTAGCTCATGCCATTCACCCAGCGTCACGGGTCCACTCCTCCTTATAGTGGCAGCACCTGAGTCCAGATCGAATATAAATTCAAGATGAACTTCACTCTTTATACTGCCATGAAGTCTCCCACACCATCTGACTGATGCCCATTGTAAACAATGACACCATCTTATGTACTCGGCTTCAAAGTCGATAGAAGATCAAGCCAGGATAATGCTGATCTCCTAGTCCTGGATATCTCCGGTCAAACAAGAGGACACAAGAAAACATGTTGACAAGATATATATCTGCACAAATCTTCACTGCATTCCTCCACATCAAATCCTTTATCAGATTCCCCTAGAGGTTCAAAATTGAAGCTGTAAACGTGGCAGATGTAATTAGCCAAAACACTTGCTTCATTTTAAATTCTGTAGAAACAAAGTAAATGTGAATATCGCAGACACTTTTAAAACGGGCAGCCGTTTGAATATGACGTAATTGGGGAATTTTAAAGCACTTTAGAACGTTGAAAATTTATAAATGTATTATAGTGCGCTTGATGTTTTTAAAATTAAAAAGTGGCAATTATGAGTCCCGCGCCGTAGCCGAGCGGTTAAGGTAGGAAGCCTTGGCGCAGAGCTACGGGACTTGCGCTGGTTCGAGTCTCCGTGGGGGAAGAAATTTTCTCATGGTATTTCGGCCAGTATGGGACCGGTGCCCAGCCAGCATCGTGAGGCAATTGGGTAGCTACAATAAGTAGCGGCTCCAGGTTGAGGAACCAGCTATAACGGCTGGGGACTCGACATGCTAACCACATGTCACCCCTACACTGGCTGTTGATCATCTACCTCTGTGATTGACACATGTGGATGTGAAGGGCCAGCAGCCGGCTGGTAAAAGGGCAACCGCTGAAAAAGTGGAAAGACCCTCAATCCGAATCGGCAATTATGATATAAAATGAAATGTGAAACCCTTTTCTCTCCTTAAAATAAACAGTCCTGAAATTCATCAGTTAATATTTGTCAGTTAAAAAAATTAAAATAATATAATAGGTGAAGAAATACGAAACTTTCGTTCTCTAAATACTTTAAAGTTGTTTACATCGTTTTTCCTATTTTTGTTTCGTGAACACTTTATTGTTGGTTACATTATTGTTCTCAGTTTTGTTCTGTGGACACTCTTAGTTGGTTACAAATATTGTGCTTATTTTTGTTCTGTACATACTCTTAGCAAGGTCACTTTATTGTGCTTAGTTTTGTTCTGTACATACTCTTAGCATTATTGTGCTTAGTTTTGTTCTGTAGGTATACTCTTCGCATGGTTACATTATTGTGCTTAGTTTTGTTCTGTACATACTCTTAGCATTATTGTGCTTAGTTTTGTGCTGTGTGTATACTTAGTTTTACATTGTACTTAATGGTTACATTATTGTGCTAAGTTTCTTTACATTATTGTTCTTAGTTTTGATTTGTGGACACTCTTAGTTTGGTTATATTATTGTTCTTAGTTTTGTTCTGTTGATACTTTCAGTTTGGTTACACTATTCTACTTAGATTTGTAGTGTGGATATTCTTATGTTGATTACATTATTGCTCATAGTTTTGTGCTGTGGATATTGTTAGGTTGGTTACAATAATTTTCTTAGTTTTGTTCTGAGGATATTCTTTGTTACGTCCAGACGGATGAACAAGCAATGGTGGCTGAAATATCTTCGTGAATTACATTCATACATCCCTTCGCGTACCGGAAAACTCCACACCTATTACAAAATTACTTAAAATTCCATCGAGCAAACTGCTCGTTCTCAGTAAAAACATTTTTTTTCCACATGGCTACACTTTTTTTTTTGACTTACAGCTCATGACGCTGCATGAAAGAGTGCTTTTAAGCAACTTGTACTAAAGTTTACGTTATGTTTAGCTACATAATTTCTTACCGGAGCTCAAATTATTTCAATTGCATTATATTTCTTACCCGAGCCCAAATGACTTCAATTGCATTCTATTGGCAATAGTATAGCGACTGATGCGGTCATTCAATTGGGCAATGTGTCAACTTCTTTTTATTTAAAACCATATTTTCATCATCTTCACGGTAGGCCCTCGGCCCGTTTCGCTCTCAGAATTAATCTTCCCATCGTCTTCTCGGGCATTCCACAGCCTTCAGTCTCGTACAACAGTGTTTGTTTTGTTAGCTTAGAAGAGTCCATTCTTAAAATTCTTAAAATATTTTTTAATTCTATAAATTCGCACAAAAAAGATTTGGCTACTTCAGGGTCATAATATACGTTATTTATCTGTCCGTCACGTTTGCTACTGATTTTTATGAACAATTAGGGACGATATTGCTTGATCAGAATGATACTATTCAAAGTCCACCATTGTAACAATTTAGAGGCATATTTAGAAGAAGATTGTTTGTGAACCAGTCCTTAAATATTGAGGTATCCATTTCTTCTTGGTAACCCTTGGTTGATTTTCACTCGAAACAGTTATGTTTTTAATAATTATAATTATTTATTTATTCTGCCAGAGTTAAGATCCTAAGGTCTTCTCTTCCACCCAATCACCAAAATAAACAAATATAGATTTGCAATATACCAATTACAATAAATTAAAAAGTAAACAAAATTGAGATGAGGATTCACAACATGTTTGTGTATTAAACATAGAATGCTGAAGGAGAGACGTGAATTTGTCTCCTTGCTTGAAGATCGTCCTGTAGTCGCAACCGACACTCTTGCGCAGGTAGCTGTGCCGAGAGAGGACAGTTACCGGCATATAATACAAACCGGCAACAATGAGCAGGAGACAACCTGTGATACCCGTTCCATTGTTGTTAAATCTACTGTAACATCAATGGACTTAATGCAGCTTTATTCAATAAACGTGGGTACAAGAATAAAGCTGGGCGACCGGATGCAATATTATATACCACGTTATAATTAAAATGTCGTCTAACTTAAAAGTCCGTCACGCAGGAAGTGCACAAGTGGAATTTATCATCCCATTTAACGGAATATTTATTAATTTTGTTAAATTCGAGAAACTAAATTTCTGATATCAGTTTATTTAAAAGTCTTGAACTGAAGTGGAAATAAATAATGTATAAGCATAAATTATTATCTACGTATTGTATAATTTCACAGGAATATGAATCATATCTACAGATTAATTCACTATGACTTTATTAAAATATTAAATTAATTAAATCAATGTATTTATAGGATGCATGGCCAAATTTGAATTAATTAAATTCCATGGTGTCCATTGCAACAAAGTTAATTTTTAATTTTTTATTTCAGATAATCCCCCATTTTTTAATGATCGGATAAGCACTTATTCGGAAAGAAAAATTACCTTTGTTTAATTTAATAGCCTTTGCTGAATTTATTTCTGAAATATCGAAAATTATGACCACTAGAGCGATTTTTAAATTTTCGTTTCAGGTGAAATCGATTCTGCTGGCTAATGAACTCGACCCTATCTGTTTTTAATTAACTGCTATATGCCAAGCTAATTACGGCCCCTAGAGCGTTAAAGAACACGCACATACATATAAATTTTGACCATGGTTATTTTCGGTGTCTACTAGTTAGATAGATTGAATATCTGTCAAACTTACAAAAGATATTTTAATGAAAACAACCTCAATAGCTTACTACTTTCGAAATTCGTTAAAAATACAACGAATACTAATTTCATAATACGTGAGAGTTCATCATTTTATAATAATAGGAAGAAGCTCACACAAGTGTGAATTAGATTTGGTCTCTGCTGTATGCCAGCAACGATTTTGTTCTCTTTAAACATGCATTGAAATGTTATCTTGCACACGGTCTATCACAGAGCTTACACACGCAGTCCATTGACGGATCATGATAGTTTGAAATTCTGCAGAGTTTGTGGTGATATCCATGCACTGCCAGTATTGTTACTGCACTGTATACCTTGTTGTTTGATCCAGTCCAGTCTCGATGAATTCTTGGATCTGTAGCGTAAAAATCGTCCGGTATTTCTTTCCTCTTCTTTTGTCTTATCTCCTTCAATGTAGTTTCCTGTTTAGTAGCAGGTAGCAGGAACTTTCTGCATACATCTTCCACGAGGAAAGCTTCCCGTGCTAACTCATATGGATGTATGGATGGAGCCTTTGGAGATCTCCATAGCTGCTTTTAGGAATCTTGCTTTCACTTTTTCTAAGGTGTTTAAGTCTCCGTAGCTGAGGTCAGTCCATGTGATTTCTATTCCATATGTTAAGATGGGAAGTATTTTGGCCTCAAAGTTTCATGGCTTTTGCAAGTTGCAGCTGTGAGATATTTTCTATGTCGTATACGGCAAGTGTAGCAGCTACCGCTCTCTTTCGTATGAATTCTGAAGGACTTGGCAGTTGTTTGGAGTGTTACTCCTAGCTATTTGAAGGCGTTTGTGATTTCAACAGGTTGCCCGCATACCAGTCGATTACCCTTTCTGAATACCATATGTACCGTTTTCGATAGTTTTATATCGAAGCCATTTTTCTTCTGCCCACGATACGAGATTGTGCATTGTTCCTTGCAGTTCTTCCTTATCTGTTGTTCCGAGTACCATATTGTCTGCATACATATACATTTTTATTGATGGGCAGCATATCTGGGTTATATCTGCTGCCATCACATTGAAGAGGAGAGGGCTTAAAGGGTCCTCTTGAATGACTCTTCTGGTTCGAAAGACTTCCTTTGATTGCTGAACTGTATCGTCTATCTTTATGAAATTTTGAGCTAGTATGTTATGGATAAGTGCTAGGGTACGTTTGTCCAGTTCATTTATGCTTCTTAACTTGGAGATCAGTAGTTTCCTGTCTACGTTGTCAGAATAAAAGAATAAAATGCCAGACAAATTTAATAAATGATGGAAGAAGCTAAGAAAAAGGATCATTCTTCTAGAAACATGAAATGTACTAAGTATTAGAAATATAATTGGGGAAATAGTGAATTGCATAACACAAGCAAATGAAGACATAATAATATCAACAGAAATAAAGAAAAAAGGGAAGTTAATCAGAAATTAAAGGGCGAAACTTGTAACTGTACAGTGGAGTTCCAAAAGAAAAACATGCACAAAGAGGAGCATCAATTATGGTTAAGAAGTCGATTGTCTAGAAAAAGTGCGAGCCTTAACCTCCTACTACCCCAAGGGCCTCCGGGCCTGTTGTGGGATCACAGAAATTTTGGAGCTACATAAATTAGGAAGCATTGATGAAAATACCTACCTAAATAAAAATATATGAATGCTACCTTTAAATCTTCCGAAGAATCCTGTTTATTCCATTAAAGCCTATGATGGAACCTTATTTGAACAAACCTCTTTACAGTTTCACACGAGAATTCTTTAAATCTTATATTCCCTTCACATAGTAAGTTTATAAAATACATTATGGTTCCATAAACTTTCATTGTATTTTTAATAGGGATTTTCCTTAATACCAGCTCACTTGTGCTGATTGGTGAAGAAACAGGGACAGTTTACGTAGTGGGAGAAGTACAGTCAATGTAAGAATGTATTAACAGTGAATTTTGTTTGCAGTGAACTTATAGGTGAGAATGATAAAAAAAATAAAATATGAGGTGATGAGTATATTTCCAATTCAAAAAGTTCTTAACATATAAACATATTATAAAAGAGCTGCCTCTGCTTGGTTTCAAGGCTACAAGATGATATCACAATCCATTATAAAGCAGTAAAATGTCAGTCATACATCCAGTTACTCATTAATAAATAGCACTACTTATATAATTAAATAAATAATTACTTCTAAATACAGAGTGAAAACTATAAGGACAAAATTCAAGAGATTCCTAGAACAAATATGCTCAATTTTTTGAAGAGAAAAATTTTTGCCTGAATCGGATTTGAACTCAAGACCTCAGTTGTTATGCACTGTACTCTAACCAATTATGCTATATATAAATTTACACTTTATCATCATAATAATAAGCTTACAAACTTAAAAACTAGTACTAATAATCCCTTTATAAAATCATCTTGAATTACCGTAGCAACAATCCAATTGTATTATGAACGATGATTTACAGCTACTGGGGACAACATATTATAAGAGAGAAAAATTTGTTTAATATACGTAGGAAATAACACCATGAGGTTTCTTTTAATTAATGAGGAGTTGGTCATTTTGACTAACCTCATATTTCTCAATTGTCATAGAGACCAGGTTTCATCGTTTTTGCACGACATGATAGTTGAGAATTGGAATGTATTGACAATGTCGCGCAAAAGCAACAAAACCTGGTCTGCATAATAATCAAGAAATACGAGGCGAGTCAAAATTAATAATTAGAAAAATCTGTGTCAGAATAGAGAGGCTCAAACAGCACAATTGGTTAGTGCATCAGTGCTTAAAACTGAATGTCTACTGTTCAAATCCATCTTTTTCTCTTCAAAAAATTATTATACTATCAACTTGAGTATATTATTTTACATATTATCATAATAATAGCTTTACAGGTTAAAAAGATGTGTTAAAAATCCCATCATAACTAAATATGCTTGAATTAGACACAACCCAATTATATAATGAATTAAGTTATGTATATAGGAAATAACACTATGAGGTTTTTTAGTATTGTTTATTTTTTATTATTTCACTCACCTCATACTTCATAACTTCTTGCAGACCTAGGTTTCATCACAACATTTGTGACATTCTCAATGCTGTGTCACAAATGTTGTGATGAAACCTAGGTCTGCAAGAAGTTATGAAGTATGAGGTGAGTGAAATAATAAAAAATAAACAATATATGATGAATGTTGGTTTGCCAATGCGGGGAAGCAGGATTATAAGAGAAAAATTTGTATCTGAAGAAGAATGCCTGGGTAACACAAGTGGTTAGTAGAGGTATTGGATTCAAATCCCAATTCAGGCAAAAAATGTTCTTGATATATTTATAAAGTAACATTGAGGTTTTATTGAATAATAATTAAATGTTTTTACACCACACCTTATATTTCTGTTAAACTCAGGACCAATTTCAAAATTAATTCCTTTCATTGTCAACTGGTATCTGATTATTGATTCGACAGTTGGCAATCCTGCAGGCCCATTAATCTGCCCTCACTTGGTTGACCGATGAACTTCCTAATCAAATTCTTTTCCCCAGTAATTTCAAAATTCATAATATTGCCTTTCTTTTACCTGTTTCGACAATTTTGCCTTACTTTAATTCTGTGCTTTCCTCATCAAGCATGATCAACAGACTTTTCTACTTCCTCATTTTTACATTTCTAAGCTGTTCCTTCATTCTAATGTCACAGTTTGTTTGTTTTTGTTTTTCTTATGTAGATTTTTTTCCACATTCCCCCTGATCAGTAATTTATCAGATAATATGTGGGGATTGTGAAAAAAAATCTACATAGGAACAACAAAAAAGAAGTTAAACATTATAATGAAGGAATACACCTTAGAAATGTAAAAAAATGGGAGTGGAAAAGTCTGCCATAGCTGCTCATGCTTGGTCAGAGAAGCACTGAATTAAAGTAAAGGCAAAATTATTGAAACAGTTAGATAAATCCAAAGAACTCACCATCTGGGAAAAGATATACATTCAGAAGGCTATGGACAAAATTATTAAATTCCCAGGGAAAAAGGATTTGATTTGGAAGTTCATCTGTCAACCAACAGAGGGCAAAATAATGGACCTATAAGACTACCAGCAGTCAAATCAACAATCAGATGTCATAGTTAAATATGGGAAATAACATTATGAGGTTCTTAATTCGTAAATTTATGAGTCATTTTTAACATCTTACCTCATATTTTATATTTCTTTAAACACAGGAACTAGTTTTCAAGAGAAGGATCTCTCTCATTTTCAACTGACATTATGACTACCAGATTTTCGTCGGAATCTCCATCAATAACGTTGCCATCTGGTGTTGATTTGATGAACTTTGAGATGAGGTCACGTTTATCAGGAATCTTGAAATTCATGGACCTAAATTTGTTCTTCTGAATATATATCTTCTCCCAAATTGTCAATTCTAAAGGTTTTTTCCAAATGTTTTAAAAGTTGGGCTTCTTTTACAATTTTATGATTCTCCAATAAACTACATGGTGCAATAGCTGATTTTTCAATTTCACCATATTTAATATTTCTGAAGTGTTCCTTAGTGCGAGTGTCCAAATTCCTTTTTTGCTTTTCCTATGTATACTTTATTGCAGTCCTTACAATTAATTTGACTATTTAACTCATGCCCCAAATGGGAGTCAATGACCAATCATATTTCAATGATTTCTGTTTTACAACCAATCAGAGTCGTGTTTCACGAAATATGTATCAGTGTTAAATTTACCATATTAAAGAAAGCTACTCCTCTTTAATATTCTGAACAGGTCTGACCATTATTTTGCAGTGACTGAGCCTGTGAGAAATACGGCTACCAGATTGTATATATAGTGCATAGATGTCGACACATAATGCTTGCAGGAGTTAGTATAAAAACATTTGTAGCAATTTATTATACCACCAAAAAAGAAACCACTGTTTGCACTTTCTTAAATGTATTTTTTCCCAGGTAACAATCCAGAAAAACATAATTGTCATATTTACATCATACAACATCAGAAATGAATTAATATACAGTTTGATGTGTTTCATTTTTTCTCCACTAGAGAGCATTCTTACAATATTGCGTTCCTTTGGCAATAAATAGTATGATCTGGTTGCAGTGATAAACAAAAGAAGCAGATGAAGCGTACCTATCGTTTCTCATTTGTTTTCAAACATCGCCGTTTACATTAAATATATAAATATTTTTAAATAACTATAGTTAAATAATGATTTGTGAGTAAACAGCTTAATTTTATTCGTTAAATAGTCCTAACAAATGCCACTCTTGATTTCCAAATTATCGATAAATTCACGACTCACGAAGTGGCATTACTTATGATAAATTCCAGATTTGCCATTTTGATAAAATATAACACAGTCAGCCAATATTATTAATAATGGGTCTCATCTTTTTTCTGTGATAAATTCTAAATATGTTGAAGATGCATTGAAATTACTCAACCTACAAGATTGTAAAATTCACTATGGAATTGGAAAAGGATAAGCAAATTCCATTTTTGGACCTTTACTTAATAAGGAATGAACTACAAAGAAAAATTGACTTCAGTATATATATATATATATATATATATATATAGGAAGATAATCATGCAGAGAATTATATAAAATCTTCAGGTTTCAATCATATTGCACATAAACATGCAATTTTCAACAGTTTGATATATAAATTATTAAATGTTCCATTAAATGAAGAAGATTTTAATAAAGAATACACAATCATATATTGAACATAGCCAATTTAAATGAATTTGGAAAAGAAATAATTGTAAATAAATTAAAGAAATTCAGAGAACAAAAAAAAAAAAAAATGATTAAAAGAATACACTACCCTGCAATCTGATTCAAAGAAAGGAAAACAATTTAAGAAAATTACTTATCATCCTGAAATACATAACAGATTTCAAAAAATTTTCAAGAAATTCAATATTACATAATAACTAATAAGAAATTGAACACCCCAGATAGCAAAACATCTGGAATTTATCAAATTAATTGTAAGGACTGCAATAAAGTATACATAGGAAAAACAAAAAGGAATTCGGACACTCGCACTAAGGAACACTTCAGAAATATCAAAAATGGTGAAATTGAAAAATCAGCTATTGCACCACATAGTTTATTGGAGAATCATAAAATTGAAAAAGAAGCCCAACTTTTAAAACATTTGGAAAAACCTTCAGAATTGACAATTTGGGAGGAGATATATATTCAGAAGAACAAATTTAGATCCATGAATTTCGAGATTCCTGATAAACGTGATCTCATCTCAAAGTTCATCAAATCAACACCAGATGGCGACGTTATTGATGGAGATTCCAACAAAATTCCAGTAGCCATAATGTCGGTAGAAAATGAGAGAGATCCTTCTCATGAAAACTAGTTCCTGTGTTTGAAGAAACATAAAATATGAGGTAAGATGTTAAAAATGACTCAATTTACGAATCAGCTGTCAGTTGAAATTGAAAGAATTCCTTTTGAAACCAGTACTTTAATTAACAGAAATATGAGGTGAGATGTAAAATCAAATTCATTTAATTATTATTACATTTTTTCTCTTCATAAAAATGATTTGTAGGGTTCATCCCAAAAACCAGACAGTCCAAAAATGTATCTTTTGAGAAAAATACATCTTCTAGCTCTCCAAAGCTACCTCTATGTATAGATATTAACACTGTTTTCAAAAAGCAGACAGATGCAGTTATATATGAATGTGAATATTGGGGATTCTACAAGAATAAGACAAGTCCAATACATTGCCACTACTCTGAGTTTTTATTGGAGGAACTCAATCACACACAGAAGATGAACCTTCAGAGGAAATTGCTGATGCTGACAATTATGATGCTTGTGAAGAAAATTAATTACATAGTATGTTTAGCATGTTCAATGATGTTCTTTTTAGACAGCACTGACAAAATAAATAATGTATCAAGATTTTTTATTTTTCATTTGACATTTAACTAGGCTTCATGCAAAAGGCAGACAAGTCCAAAGATTTTATTTATATTTTCTCAACTAGCCTCTTGAAAAATAAATTTTATTTATGTGCGATACAAAGCTTTTAGTGAGCCAAGAGTAGATCTAAAAGCAATTTTTAGTTAATTCAGCACGAATGAAGCTATAAGGTTTTTTTTTATGTTTCTGAACATATTGAACCGAAAGTGCTATTTCGGTTCGATACAATTGTGCTGTTATTCTCCCTCTACAGTGAGATTTGTGAACTATGCCAATTTCCTTTCTCTTTGTATCTACTCCCACTCTCCTTCCTACCCCTCCCTTTGCTCTGTTTGTAGTGCGCAATTTCCCCTTCTACCTCGGAACTCTCAAATAGGCAAACACGTAGTGAACTCTATCATTCAATCATAGATTTTCGTTGGAACAGTTGTCTGTCGTCTGGAGGACGCGAGCTCCAGGAGAGCTGTGTATTTTGAGTTTGGTCCGGCAAGCCAGGGCAAGGCACCCTAGGCAGGACTAAAAAATATGTATGAGTGATTGATTGTGTAAACAATGTTATTTCTGTTATTACTTATTGTTTGTTCTTTAATATTCGAATGATCAAGTTATGTTTATATTTAATTTCACTTTTCAACTTCAGACGTGCAATTTAAACATTAAATCTCATTTTAAGTAAATATCAATGTCTGATTATTGTATTTGTTAGCTACGCTACAGCTGTCTTGCATAATTCCTGTATGCAAGCTTTCTCAAAGTTTTATGAGCTCCTTTTTCCCGTCTAGCTTTCATGGTTGAAAATAGTATATTCAGGTTAACTAAGAATCATAAATTGCTACAGTGTGTTTCAAGAATTATTATTAGTTAATGTTTATGAATCTAGATAGGAAGGATGAATCAATCTTTGCCTCTCATGGGCCTGGGCAAAGGATTAGATATAGTACTGATAGCTATGAACTCGATGCTACTACGAGTGTAATGGAATATATGAGTAAATCCTCTAAAGATACGGCGCAAAAAAGTAACAGAACGAATATCCACGGCAGTGCAAAAGGGCAGCAGAGCGTTGGTTTTTGTCAAGAAGAACTGAGCGCTCAGAGCATGCGCGCTTGTGCATAATGTTACTTTTTGGATTTGTCTTGTTTTTGGAATGAATCCTTCATTTATACTGCCTGTGTTGTAATCTTAACTTTTAGAGCATACAATCTGTGCTCTAGTAACAAACTGGAAATCCGCTATTGTAGACACACCATCCATTTCCAGACATATGATGATGTGAGCATATCACTAACTAACACTACGAGGCAATTTATCAACGGATTGAATCAGTAATTTACATCTCATCTCATATTTTGTTCTCTCATCTGGAATATGTTTCAATCCACATCTCCGTTTTCAGCCACAAAAGACCCTTAAAATGATGTCCACCAAAACACGTTCAAGGTAAAAGATTTGAGGTGTATACTACAATTCAATCTCTTATTTATCTTTTTTCTCCCCTTTTCCCATCAGAAATTGCCTCCTGAAGTTCATCCCTATTCCATAAGTTCACTCTGTATGTACACTTACCAAAAAAAAAAATATATATATATATATATATATAAATGATGTTATATTTTAAATTAACATGTTCCAGAATTGGATATAGTTTTATTTTAGAAAGAAAAATTACGTTCAAACCGGGAGTTTAACCCCGGACCTATGATTCTCTATGTCAGTGCGATAACAGTTATGCCATTCGAACTTCCGATAGGAACACCTTCAGATGAAAGGAGAATTAATTATACAAGTAGAAAGAAATTTGACGTCCCTATCGGAAGTTAGAATGGCATAACGGTTACCGCACTGACGTAGAGAGTCATAGGTCTGGGGTTCAACTCCCAGTTCGAACATAATTTTTCTTTCTAAAATAAAACTATATCCAATTCTGAAACATGTTAATTTAAAATATAACATCAAAATAGTAACTTTAATCGCTTAAAAATTAACGTTTAAATTCTCAATAAAAATACTTTGAAAAGAAGTCGTCAGATGGCATTGTTGATAGTGATGGCTATCGGCCTTCGGATGAAAGGAGAATTAATTGTATATATATACATATATTTATTAAGATATATATATATATATGAGGTTATTTAATATTTAAAGGAAGTGACACTATGAGGTTTATTTTAAATAATATGCACGGTATATCGTACATATCTAACTCTATTTAATGAATCAGTTGCTAATAATTTAAAATTCGTATCTCATAATGTAATGTACTAGACTGTGCATGTCTAACCTCTACAAGGGAAGGTTCAACAGTGTGTATACTTCAATTCTAACTGTTTTTTATATATTTTCATTGTAAAATTAAAAACTTGAAGCAAAAGATATTTTAAATTTGCAGAACTTGAAAATAAGGCATTTTAATTATTTTTTAAACAATGTTATTAATATTGTTTAATACAACATGTTAAAATACTTAATTAAAAAATACTATGCATCTCGCAGATTCAAACCTGTAGTGTTACATTTTGTACATAGATACTTTGGCTCAGAGCCACTGCAATACACCATTCATCCAACATTCTGTGTGTATAGTGCCGACATATATATATTCCTAGCTTATTTACATTATGTAATTAGACTTACGTTTAATTGTTCTATTGTGTTTTTTAATGCCACCCACTGCACTTTCGTGCTATGGGTTCTGGACTGGGCAGATGGATGCCATTAATGTGGTCTATTTTCAATTCATGCACAATTCAGCAGACTGCTTTAGTTAGAAAATGTATCCTTGTTTTATGTATAGAGAGCAGTATAGGATGAGTATTTTTTTATTAATATATAGTTAGAAATTTTCATGATTTTGTAGATTTCTTGAAAGCCATTTTCGAACATAACGTATCGAAACTGGTCTTCAAGAAATATACAAATATGAAGTGAGTCGTGAAAGTTTCCAACTCTATATATTAATTAAAATAAACCTCACAGTGTCACTTCCTTTAAATATTAAGTATGTTTTTATCTATTTTAAGTCCATTTATTCATTTTTTATTTTTCTCTTTATTTTGTTGTTTAAGGAAATAAAGTCTGTTTCCAAGTACAGATTCTTTTTTCACCAAAATTCAGACATAAATTATTCAAATATTATTTCTTTATAGACGACTACACAATTAACTCCATCTGAGATCAAACCCTGATTCTCTGTTTTGAACTATGGAAAGAACATAGTGAAAATAGTTGACTTGTTCATGTCTTGCAATCACAACAGTTGCTGAAGGAAAGAATGTTACCTTCTGAACAGTACGAAGAAACATGTTTTTTATCAATTTTTTTTTTTTTTTTTTTTTTATCTATATTGTCTTCAGTCAATATCTGGTCTTGAGAATGACAGGCTTGGCTGTAAGGAAACTAGTTGACCATTTTTAAAATATTTATTGTTGAAAATGGGCATATTGACTGTATATATATATTTAATATTGTATCACCAAGAAGATCAATTGCTGTACTAAATTTACAGTTGACATCCAGGGTCAATTCGAAATCTATATTGACTATTTGGGGACAATAATTCAAAAAAACTACGATTAGTTGATGTTTTTGACCATAATTGTCATCGGTTGGATTTGTGCACCGGAACCTGCTTGTGAGTTTGGAAGTGTGGGAATCTAGTGTTATATTTCATCAGGGAAGAATCTACGATTTTATTAATAATTAATCATCTACACAGTGGATTTGTTAATCGTTAGCAAATACATCACCTGTTATAATTTTGATAATACAATTGGACTTTTGAACGACTACGAACTTCAACTTCAAACTCAATCACACCTTGGTATTCTACTCTCCGGTTTCTTCAGGTTCAGCTTATAACCCTTGTTTGTAAGTGATATTGTTACCGAGATTGTGATTTATTAGACTGATTTCAATATGATGACTAAGAAATCTAATCACAATCTATACCATAAAATAAGTATGAAAATAAGTTTCATTGGTTTGGACATTGCCTTTTTGAAGAATTGTAAAAAAGAATCAGTTTTTCCAAAGTTCATTCAAGTAAATGTGTCAAAAAATTGTAGAAACAGAGAGAGAATAACCAAATTTACCAAACAAAAGTGGCTAGATTCCGAAATTAAATACCTTTATTCGAAGAGGAGCAGATTGGAAATTCAATCTTATAAACTATGGAAAACATTAACAGCACATCTTACCGAACTGGAATTTTTAGACTGGTGTGAATTTCAGAGAAATATGTTTCGATCGATCAATTTTAAGGTTCAGAAAAAACGTTCTTCCCAACAGATTAAATTGAAAAAACTTATTGATCGCAGGGGAGGGTCCGGGGTATGCTCCGATAGGGTCAGTATTGTTGAGAATCTCTCTTCACAAACCTTTAATGACCAAGAACTGCAGTTGTTAAATAAAGGCCTAAAATTTGCTTTACCGGATCACACATTCTGAAATTGAAAATGTTATTGCTGGCATCGAATCTTCAATCAAACATTTTAATGAACCCACAAAACAATATATCAGAGAATTTAGCAAACAGATCGTTACGAAGAATTTGGCTACTACTAAGAAATCATCAAATAGCACTGATATACAAAACAAGAGAGTCATTAAAGGTTTGAGAAGAAGGGATTGCTTTTACATGAAAGCTGATAAAGGGAATAGGGTCGTTGTCTTGGATAAACAGGACTACTATGATCGTGTTAATGATATGATTAATGGTGGTCCTTACCAGTTAGTTAATAAAAATCCATTACCTAAAATGATCAGGGACGTAACTAATGTTGTGAATTCGTGCAATCATCTGGTTACTAAAGAATTAAAACGCAAATTGCATATTTCGAATCCTCTGGTACCTAAATTGTACTGTTTACCAAAAATACACAAACCAGGAAAATTAGTTAGACCTATAGTTTCAGCTATATCTGCACCCACTTATAATATTTCTAAATGGTTGAGTTGTGAGTTTGGTAATCTTCCCCTACCACAGCCCGGCTTTGCTGTTAAGAATTCGTTGGAATTCATTGAGAAAACCAAGAATATCGAGCTGAAGGATGGAGAGATTTTGATTTCTTTTGATGTGAAATCTCTCTTTCCTAGTATACCGATACCTCAGACGCTGAGTTTCTTGGAAGACCTACTACTACAGAATAAATTGGAGCCCCATATTGTCAATCAATATATCAAGTTAACGGAACTTTGCATGAATCAGAACATTTTTCAATTTAACAATAAGTTTTATGAACAAAAGGAGGGAACGGCAATGGGTAATTCATTGTCTCCTTTCCTAGCTGATCTTTTTATGAGCAGATTTGAGACGGAGCTTGGGAAGGAATTAGATTACTTTCCAAGGGTCTGGCTCAGATATGTTGACGACATTTTTGCTATTTTTGATACCAAAAAATGCAATGCACAGGAATTTGTTGAAATATTAAATGACCGAACTCCCAGCATAAATTTTACGTATGAAGAGGAAGAGAATGGAAGGCTGCCTTTTTTTAGATATGATAATAATTAGAAACAATTGTAGATTGGAATTTGACATTTATAGAAAAGATACCAGTACATTTAGATATATCCCGGCAGATTCTCACCATTGTAATCAACATAAAATGGCCAGTTTCAATTTTTTAGTTCACCGTCTTATCACTTTTCCGTTAAGTAAAAATAGATATAATAAGGAATTACAAACCATTAAAGATATAGCTAAGTGTAATGGTTTCAATGGAAATATTATTGATAAGTTGATTCGTAAATTTGAATTTAGAAAACTTGTTATGGATTCTACAGCTTTCCATTCTCCTATTAATAAAGCTAATTTTGCTATTATGCCGTACGTTCCCTCTTTAACTAGAGGTTTGAACAAGATATTCAAAGGACTAGATACTAAATTGATTTTCACTTCCACTTTGACATTAAATAGTTTACTCGGAAACCCTAAAGATAAAGTCGATTGTATAGAGAAATCCGGGATTTATGAAATTGCATGCAATGACTGTGACTTGAAATATGTTGGGCAAACCAGAAGATCCATTTTAACTAGATTTAATGAACATATTGCCCATTTCAGACTCAACAGAATTGAAAAATCTGGAGTTGCCCAGCATATTTCTGAGTACGGTCACGCTATCAACAAAAGTAATCTTAGGCTGGTTCGTTCGGTCAGGGATTTCAAATTCCTTAACGTCCTTGAAAGTTTGGAAATTTATAAAAATAAGGATAAAATAATGAACAAAGACAAAGGCCCTATTCCGTACAGCCCCCTCTTTTCTCTAATTGATAAAAAAGAGGATTAGTTTTATTATGTTTTACTTTCACTTGTGAATGATTGCGTCATGTGACGTAGTTTGTTTTTAACTGAATTTGTATCTTTATTTTTTATCTATATTGTCTTCAGTCAATATCTGGTCTTGAGAATGACAGCTTGGCTGTAGAAACTAGTTGACCATTTTAAATATTTATTGGTGAAATGGGCATATTGACTGTATATATATTTTAATTGTTTTTATCAATAGTTCTTGACCCGTTTTTATTTATTTATTTTTTTGGTAAGTGTACATTAATCCCCTACCTCACACCTCAAGGTTTCTGTAACATTTATCAAAAATCATGGTACTCAAAAATATGAAAAATAAAAGTTAATATAAATAACATACAACAATTTTTAAGAATAACAATATTTACGTTATACGTGGGAAGATGGATTCGAGCCCCATCAGACTAGATTTAAAACACAACTAACAACTCACTATCAGCTTGAACTCTGCCCAAAATACAGAGTTTTTGTTGGTAAACTATTTACAACACCACTCGTTTTCTTCTGGACTGAATCAAGTACATTGTTGCCATATTTCATTGTTGAACTCACAGCACCAAACATGAAATTTACCAGCCCTTTAGATGGTGTTTTCTCTACTGGTCGAGGAACTTCTGGAACTAGAGAATAATTTTCAATTAAAAGATCCATCATTTAACAATAACTAAATATATTATGTACTGCACACCAATATTTAAAAGGAGGAAATAGAGTGACACTATTAGTCTTATTTTAATGACTACAGAGTTAGAATTTTCACGACTCACCTCAGATTTGTAGATTTCTTGAAGACTAGTTTCGACACTTTAGATACCATTATCAATTCCTTCTAACTGTTGAATCAGCTGTTTATAATCCTGGAAGTTCATCGGTCAGCCAACAGGGGAAGCAGATATCAACCTACAGGATCACCAACTGCCGATTCAACAGTAAGAAGGAATTGATAATGATATGTAACATATTGAAACTAGTCTTCAAGAAATCTACAAATATCAGGTGAGTCGTTGAAATGCTACTCTCTATTCTTTTAAGTATGATAATGCATATAAATATATTGTTAAAATGTGAATGGACACTTAACAACAAATAGGAAAAATTTTGAAAAAGCGACAAAATGCAAATATCTAGGAATAATTGTGATTGTCCTAGAAAACCACCAGTTAAGTCACAAACCGTATTTTCATTTGAGATTCTCACACCATCTGTTAGAATGAATCTTGAAATACATGTTAGTTGCATTACATAATCTTGGTGAATAGAAATCATTGAAAAACGAACTGTATATCTTATATAAATTAAAAAGTTAATATCCAGTAATTTCCAATTTTCAAAAAGTCAACTTCAATTACTTATAAAACAGAATTTTTTTAACTTAGAAATGTCATTCCATTTTTTTAATGAGCAGATTTTTATGCCAAATTAAAATACACTATAAAGAGAAATTTTATTTTTTACAACTTAAACGGATCTTTTCTATACCTCAACCACAATTAAAAATAGGAAGTTTGCAGAAACAAATTAAACATAATTATGCTTAACTCTGGAAATGTATGTTATACATTACAGAAACCCTTATCCCAACTTCTCTAAAAAAAATTATTTTTAAAAGAAAAATTACATTCAAACCCGAAGTGGAAATCCGGATCTCTGACTCTGTATGTCAGTGTGTTCGACTCCCGGTTCAAACATAATTTTTCTTTTCTAAAACAAAAGAGAAGCATAGTGAAGTACCAAGGCCATGTCTGAAAAATTATCTGTCATTTTTAACTGCAAGGCATAGAAATCAAAGCCAGAATCCAGCAATGGCAACCCACTGTACAGAGCAAATTGATATCCCTGCTTGAATAAGAGTGGAGTGAGGTGGATGGCAGATAGTAAGGGTTATCCATTCTACCAATTCAGTAGTTGTATTACTTCCCTGTAGCTTAAATGAGAGATTTGGCACTGGATTTTAGTGCCTTGCAGTTAAAAGTGGCAGATTTTTTTTTTATATGGCTTTGATATATCAAATACTTATGTGGAAAAAAATTTTGAGGTAAGTTTCGGCATGCAATGGTTGACAGCTCCCTTGTGATTAAAAAATTTAAATAACATATTTATTTTAAACTTTGGGCATTTCATTATGAAAATACAATAGAAAGTAACATTATGAGGTTCTACTTAATAATTAAGTTGAGTCTGCCATTATGTTACCTTGTTACCTCGTATTTCATTGTTTCTTGTAAGACATGCTTCAAAGCATCTCTGCTCCATCATCAGTTGGTACAGACTAATGCTCTTTAAGTTGTCAGCACTGGATGTCGATGTAAACACCGGATTATTAAAACAGTTAGAAAACACAAATGAACTCACCATATGGGAAAAAATCTACATACAGTTGAACAAGGAGAGAATCATGAATTTTGAAATTCTCAGGGAGAGAAATTTAACATGCAAGTTCTTTTGACCACAAAAAGAGGGAGCAGGAGTCAACATCCAGTGCTGACAACTTAACCTTTTCACTGCTGAGATATTTCCAGCCTTTAAAACCCTCCTTGCTCAATGCAGGGAGAAATATGGAAAAAGTTTATTTAGGTTCCTAAGAGATGGCAGTATATGCCTGCTTAGTTTGAAAGCAATGCAATACGTATTATATAACTAGCAGGCATTTGAAGTTGAGAATGGATATACACACCCATAGCACGGCAAGCATTTTCTTTGCCTATGCATATACCCGTTCGTAGCAGTGTAAAGGTTAAAGATGAACAGTCAGTACCAACTGATGATGGAGCAGAGATGCTATGAAACATGACTTACAAGAAATAATTAAATATGAGGTAAGATTACTGCAAACTCAACTTATTTATTTAGATATTTCACTTGAAAATAACAACTTCTGTATGGCATTTAGGGAGTTTTAACATAATCAAGTTGGCAACATTGGTTGTGTATTGTGTGGAAGATAATAGACAATGACATTCACATTTATTTGCAAACTACTGTCACTCCTTAAAGACGATACTTTAAAAATTCAAAACAAAGAAAAAAATTACACATGTTTACTAGACTGAGATATAAAGTCTGTAAAATAAAATCGGCTCAAGTCTAGTATTTGTCTCTCACAATTTTACATACAACATTCTCAACTTTTATAAGATTCATGATGTGTTCCGTTGAGGTTTATTCAAAATTAATATAAAATTATAGAATATTCACCTGAAAGGTCCGTCTCCTCAACTTAATTATCATTTAACTGTAGCGCTTTCGGGACTTGTCCCATCATCGGCAGGATTCAAAACTGGTGTTTCACTGAAGATCTGGTAGAGGGGGTTGCATGTATTGGGTTCGTTTTCGTTTATCAGGACGTTATCCATGAAAGACATCGCATGTTAAATATTGAAAACACCCTAACAGTAATGCACAGAGAAAATAATCCAGCGAAGATAAACGTACTCGAAGAGATGGAAATCATGAAAGCAGCTCACAACGACAGCCTGATAAACGAAAACGAACCCAATACATGCAACCCCCTCTACCAGATCTTCAGTGAAACACCAGTTTTGAATCCTGCCGATGATGGGACAAGTCCCGAAAGCGCTACAGTTAAATGATAATTAAGTTGAGGAGACGGACCTTTCAGGTGAATATTCTATAATTTTATATTAATACAACATTCTTATGCCACTGTTGCACTACACACTTTTACCATTGTAATAATGTTTCTATACTATTTTAAACATTTCCCAATGATTCTTTAAACATTTCTTACAATTTTTAAATATTTATATCATCATCATCATGAACAAATTCGTTTTAGGCCATGTGGCCTGTACGGTAAACCTAGCGAAGATGGTCTTGATCTTTCCACCGATGTTTTGGTCTTCTTTGGTCCCTATGTCCAGTTGGGGTATATTGGTATGCCAATTTTGGAAGTCTATTTCTTGCCATTCTCCTCAGATGATTTTTCCATTCTTGTTGGTATCTTTGTATATTAATAAATAATAAATATCTTTGTATATCTTCATTTAAACTTCTTACTCCAAGTTTTCCTCTGATAATTGTGTTCCTTTGGTGATCCAGTCTATTAACTCGCATTTGGCTTACTTGAAGTTTATGAGAGTTTATTTTATTTAAAATCCAAATTTCACTTCCGTATTTTAGAGCAGCTTTTGATGTGATGTTATGTAATCTTAGTTTTATCTCTGTCCTCATCTGTTTACCAAAATGTCTTCGTATTACCCCATTCATTTTATTACATTTTTGTAATTTTGAATCAATGTCACTCTTATACTCTGCAAATACACTTCCTAAGTAAGAGAAATCTGACACTTGTTCTATAATTTTTCCATCAATCTCAATTTTCACCCGTTGTATGTTTTTTCCACACATTGCCTTTGTTTTGGATTTTGAAGTGGAAATTTTCATATTATATTTGCTGGCAATTTGAATAATTGATACGCTGCTATTTGTAAGCTATCTTCGGAATCTGATAATATTATTTGATCATCAGCATATAATATTGTTTGAATTATTTTATTCCTAGTTATTGAAATATTTATATAATCACACAAATGTAGTGAATGAAGTTCTACAAAATCACAGTGTGAATGTGCTAGATGTACATATGCTTAATGTAACTTCCGCTAGGTGGTGGTGGAATCTGTGTTACCAATATTCGCAATTAATTTAAACGATATTTCACGAAATTAACTACATTTTTTCAGGTTCCGATGGGACAAGTTAATGTACACAAGATTACATAATATGCATGTAATTTATTTTGTTAGGTTAGGAAGAGGGAAGTTTGCATATATCAATTTGTTATAAATATTTGAGAATTTATTGCAAAAGTTGGCAACACCAATTTCACTGCCATCTTGCAGATGCTACAACAATCATTCGAGCATCTTGCACAAGCGTACTACGAATCTGTAGAACTTAGAAAAATACATGAGCAACAAATACTAGAACAGAAAAGTATAAAAAACAAAAAATTATAAACAGAAGTACTCTTGAAAAAGAAGAACCACCTATGAAAAAATATAAGAAATTCACATATCACCCTTGGGTACATAATAAATTTCAAAATATATTTGAGAAGTTTAATATTAAATTAGCACCAAAAAAAAAACTACAGTTTAAATAAACTAATAAAAACCAATAAAAATGAAAAAACTGACAAAAATAAAAAGTCAGGAATATATCAAATTGAATGCATGGGTTGTGAAAAGATATATATAGGAAAAATAAAAAAGAAACCTAAAAATTAGAACCAAAGAACACATAAGAAATATTAAAAATGGGGAAATAGAAAAATCCGCAGTTGCTGCTCATGTTTGGTCTGAAAAACATAATATAAATTCAGACACTAAATTATTAAAACAGTTAGAAAATACAAAAGAGCTGACTATTTGGGAAAAAATTTATATTCAGAAGAACAGAAACAGAGTTATGAATTTTGATATTCCGATGGAGCGTGACCTTGTTTGGAGGTTCTTCGGCCAACCACAGGATGGAGCTGACATCGACATCCAGGTTGTGCAACATAATGCAACATAAATAAAACCATTGTTTATTTTTTATTATTTCACTCACCTCATACTTCATAATTCATAGCAGACCCAGGGTTTCTTCACATCATTTGTGACATTCTCAATGCTGTGTCACGTTCACAACTTCGTTAGAAGGCCGTTGGACGTCAGTTGTGAACGTGACACAGCATTGAGAATGTCACAAATGATGTGAAGAAACCCTGGGTCTGCTATGAATTATGAAGTATGAGGTGAGTGAAATAATAAAAAATAAACAATATTAAGAAACCTCATAGTGTTATTTCCTATCTACATAACTTAATAAATATAACCAGTCTGGAAAAGCTGACGATACAAAACAGAATTGTTTTGAAACATGTTCAAGAACAAATCAACATTAACATTGAGGTAAGATGTTCAGACTAAAAATAATATAACAAATACTAGACTTTTCCCATAAAATCTAGTATAAGAATAAAGTGAAACTCACTGATTAAGAAAGAGAGCAACATTTTGTTGACATCGTCTGGCATCTCCTGATGAGGAAAGTGACCTGCACCGTCCACAATCTTGAGAACGAACTTCTCAACATACTCAGTTGACTTCACTACACTCTCCAGGTGTACAAACTGATCCCTGTTACCTGTGATCAGCATACTTGGCACTTCTACTTTCTTGCTTAAACAACTCACCCTGCTGAATGGAAGATTCCGGTAGTAGTTTATAGGCCCTGTCCAATCCTCTGCAAATCATCATCTACTATTAAAATATCTATGTACAATAATACAAAACAAATGGACAATGTTATGCATCAACTGGATAAGAACCATTTTTAAAAAATTGAGATTTTGATGCCATTTGCTGCATTGGCTCATGAAGTAAGTGTACACACACTTTTAGCACCAAATCTTTAAATATAGCCTTGATATTAAAGAAAAATGTAAATTTCATCAGTCCTATCAAAGATTCTGTGTTTTGCAACAGCTATGAAACTAGATCCTCAAATTCTAATCTAAATTTTGCATCATGCAGTTAAGTGCCAAACCTTCCTGCTCTTACATTGTAATGTATATAACCGATATATTATCATATAAATGATTATCAAGTTAGTAATAATTAAATAGCTCTCGCTAGAGTTTAAAATTTAAAAAAACTTTAAACTTATTTTTCTGAAAACTAACGTAATAGCACATTGCCAGTAATGCATAATGCCATTCATTTCTAAATGACTGGAAATACTCTGTGACAATGATGTTAAAGTGTAAATTAATAATAATCTGAATAAATTCTGAAGAGAGACATTTCTGCCTGAGCTGGGATTTGAACCCAAGACTCCAGCTTTAAGTGCTGATGCTCTAACCCTTGAGGCAACTCTATCCTGACAATTTTCTCTTATAATCCCATGTCCTAGTAGCAGTGAAACGTCATTTGCAATGCAAGACTGCCATCTTACCTCATAACTTCTTGTATTCTATTGTAACCTATTGTGGACATTAATTTACTTACTTCAATCACTTTTGCGTTCTATTTGAATAGTTTCATTATATCATGTGTACCATCAACAGCTTTTCCAGAATGAGTATGAAAAGCTGCCGATGGTACGCATGATATACTGAAACTGGTTCAAATAATCCCACATTGTAGCCGAGTGTTAAGGCAGAGGCTTTGGTACAGAGCTATGGGAATTGCACTGGTTCAGATCTCCACGATGAAGAAATTTCCTCATGGAATTTCAGCCAGAATGGGACTGGTGGCCACCCAGCATTGTGACGAACCTGGATAGCTACAAAAATAGCAGCTCCAGGTTGAGAGAAGTAGCTATAATGTCTGGGGACCCAACATACTGACATATCAGCCCTACACTGGCAGGATGATTGTCTAGCACTGTGATTAACACAGGGCCAAGGGCCTTCTAAGCCTGTCGTGCCATGGAAAAAGAAGAAGTTCAAATAGGACACAACAAATTATGAGGTAAGATTCGCCTTATTTATTAACAAAAGCCTCATAATGTTATTTCCTAATTTAATTTATTAATTTTTATACTAATTTAAGAATTTTAGCAAACTCAGGAGGAATGAAGCTATTGAGATGTTCTGCGGAAAAGTTTTTTTTTATTTTTACAGATCATCTTCAATCCAATCTAGTAGATAACACATGTGCACATGTGCATGTGAATAGTTTTTTTATACAATGAAATAAATAAGTTGAGGCTATATTTCATCTTACCTAGCATTAGTTGTTTCTTGTAGGACATGTTTCAGAGCATTTTTGCTCTATCATCAGCTTGTACAGACTGATCTTTAAGTTGTCAGCCATTGTCGACACCTACTTAGTCTTTTTGTGGTCCAAAGAACTTTGAAATTCCCAAGGAGAGAGACTTAATATGCAAGTCAATACTAATAAAATTCATATCAAATTCCATTGAGGTAAATAGTCATAAAATAGAAGTTTAAATTAAAATGTTCTTGTTGGCAGGTGCCGTCGTCCTCAACTTTGTTGTCAACCTGCTGATGATGGAAGTTTAATTCCAAAAGGCCACCAGTTAATATTTTATATACATCATTTTAACAAAGTTGAGGACGACAGCACCTGCCAACAGTTACATTTTAATTTTTAACTTTCATCTTATTAATATGCAAGTTCTTTGGACCACAAACAGAGGGAGCAGCAGTCGACATCCAGAGTTGACAATTTAAAGGTCATCAATCTGTACAAGCTGATGATAGAGCAAAATTGCTCTGAAACGTGTCCTACAAGAAACTACTAATAAGAGGTAAGATGAAATATATGCTCAACTTATTTATTAAGTAGAACCTCATAATGTTACTTCCTATTGTAGTTAAGTTTTTAGACCTTTAAAAAGAATCTATAAAGGTCAGTTGAATTGGATTGCATGAAACTTGGTGAACATGGTAACCATTATGATCAACATGTTGACAGTAAAATCCCATTCACATAGGAACAATAACATTAATGTAACAAAAACACAAAAACTTTGCAATCAGCATATTAAATGGACCAATTCAAAATGATTTTTGTTAACGTTAACAATATTGCCAGATGCTAACACATAAATTTGCAAACTCTAAGCTTTCATGCTTGTGTTATTAGAATTTGAAAGAAAAACATACTATTGCATTACATAGCAAGACAAAAGAAGATAAATGGAGTCAAAGTTCATTAATGAATTTAATTGAGTCAATAACATCTTACCTCATATCTTGAGAATTCTTGAGAACATAAGATTAAATTAAATGCTTCATACCTCTCCTCATATCCAGTCTTCTAAGTAGACCGTGGTTTCGAATCCATTGCAGATTCATCGTCATAACATCAGTCAACAAGAGTGTACCAATGAAGAATCCAAAAAGGATTGAAAACCATGATCTACTTAGATGACAGGATGTGAGGAGAGGTATGAAACATTTAATTTAATGTTTTTATTATTGATTTAGTACATCTCAATGATGGATAAATCATATTTGAAGAGAAAAATTATACGCTCAGACCGGGACCCTTGGTTCTCTAGACCAAGTGCTCTACCATCTGAGCTACCTGAGCAAGTACCGATCTAAACGCAAATCTTTCTCTATATACATTGTAATTCCCGTCCACCAAATGCTATGAAGCCATGCTTCTATCTTTGCAAATGGCGGCTCCTTTATTAAGAAGACATATTTGGGAATTATACATTACAGCCAGTATGGCTTTTTTCCGTGTTTTTATTATTGATTTAATACATCTCAATGATGGATAAATCATATTTGAAGAGAAAAATGATACGCTCAGACCGGGACTTGAACCCGGGACCCTTGGTTCTCTAGACCAAGTGCTCTACCATCTAAGCTACCTGAGCAAGTACCGATCTAAACGCAAATCTTTCTCTATATACATTGTAAAAGGAGCCGCCATTTGCAAAGATAGAAGCATGGCTTCATAGCATTTGGTGGACGGGAATTACAATGTATATAGAGAAAGATTTGCATTTAGATCGGTACTTGCTCAGGTAGCTCAGATGGTAGAGCACTTGGTCTAGAGAACCAAGGGTCCCGGGTTCAAGTCCCGGTCTGAGCGTATAATTTTTCTCTTCAAATATGATTTAATTTAATGTTAAATTAAACCTCATAGTGATTTCTTCCTATAAAAGTTCTTGAGAACATGTTTCAATATTCCTGCATACTCAAACATGTTCTCAAGATTACTTTTTTTTACGAATTAACACTATGAGGTATTACTTTTTTAAGTAAAATTTTATCACCTCATATTCTCATTCTACTTAGATCAGCTTCAGAACTTTTTGCATCCTCAGTATTTTCATGACCGTTGTCTGGTCATCTTGAAGAGCCGCCTCCTGCTCCCTCTGAGGAAGCGGCTCTTCAAGATGACAAAACACTCGTCATAAAATTATTGAAGATGAAAGTTCCAAAACCGGTCTAACGAGAAGAAGAAGAATATGAGGTGGGGCGATAAAATTTTACTTAATTGTTCTCAAGAATTGTCCCACACTGTAGCCAAATGGTTATGGTAAGATGCCTTGGTGTAGAGCTATGGACTTGCACTTGTTCGAGTCTCCATAGGGGAAAAAATTTTCTCATGGAAATTCAGCTAGTATGGGACCGGTGCCCACCCAGCATTATGAGGAATTTGGGTAGTTACAATAAGTAGCAGCTCCAGATTGAGAAAGCCAGCTATAATGTCTGGCGGACCCAACATGCTGACCACATGTCACCCCTACACTTGCAGGATGATATTCCTCCTCTGTGATTAACACATGTAGATGTGAGGCCAGCAACCACCTGGTAAGCCAAGGACCTTCTATGCCTGTCATGCCATGTACTTAAGAATTCTACCAAAACATGAAGTAAAGTATTAAACTCCTGGCATGACAGGCCTATAAGGCCCTTAGCCTACCATCCGGCTGCTGGCCTCACATCCACATGTGTCAATCACAGAGGTAGACGATAATCAGCCAGTGTAGGGGTGACATGTGGTCAGCATGTCGAGTCCCCCAGCCGTTATAGCTGGTTTCCTCAACCTGGAGCCGCTACTTATTGTAGCTACCCAAATGCATCACGATGCTGGGTGGGCACCGGTCCCATACTGGCCGAAATACCATGAGAAAATTTCTTCCCCATGGAGACTCGAACCAGCGCAAGTCCCATAGCTCTGCGCCAGGGCTTCCTGCCTTAACCACTCGGCTACGGCGCGGACCAAGTAAAGTATTACCGACTTAAATTTATTAAAATTAACCTTATAATGTTACTTCCACTGAAATATTAATCATGGTTGATTATTTGTGGAGGTATAAACTGCACTCCCACAGTCCTCAATCATCACAGTCTCCTTTTTTTTTTTTCACACTTCAATTGTTTTGTTTTCACTCTTTAACCTTTTGACCGCAGAGTTTTCCTTTTGCCAGCTGGGCTGTGGGTGCCAGGTTTTTTAAATGTAAAGCACTACATCATACTATATAATATAAACCTATATAAAGTATAATTTACTGTCTACATGCCATGTTAAATTGAATTGAAACTCACTATTATACATTTATTTGAAGGTTAGACGGTGTAGCTTCCACTTGTAAAGAATTCAGCACGGTGTCTTCATTGAAATTTGTTATCACTATCATTAAAACATTTATCCTATTGAATAATTTTGATGGCATTATCATGAAACACGTATAATATTAAATATTTTTGAACATTATTTTAGGGTCCTGGGTTCGAATCAATTCCAATCAAACAGCTGTTCTATGCAATGTGTTTTGCCTGGCGCGACACGCCCACCACTGTCACTCACACCCTGTTCATTTAGGTCTACATCACTTGCTTTACATTTACAGGCTTGGATTGTAACAACATTCTCTTAGATACAGGAGTACTATCACATTCGTCAAACGAATAATTATTTGATGAACTATTACTATTACTTTCATCTTCTGATATAACTGACACAATAAACTCGCATATTGTATTTTCGTCATCTTCGAGACATGAATCACTGTGTTTCACCGCACGACCTACCCCTTGGTCAGGTATCTTTTCAACTAAAAATAAAATAAATAATGAGAAAATCCTGAAATTGCAACATTCCATAGCCAAAAAAAATACCTTCAAACATGAATATACAACCTCCTTTAGAAAATGCTTTTACCACCAGCCTATACCGTTATTCTGTAACGGACGTGCAAAGTATTGCTAAGAAAGAATGTACAAACACAGAACGAAAAATAATTTTAGTAAATTGAAGTGAAAACTTCGGGAAAAAATATTTAAAATAATGAGATTGAGAACCGGAGCTTGCCGGACATAGCATACCACTGTATACACACTTTCATCGGCTCATGCCGGGTATGGCATACAAAAGGTTAATTATAGTTGATTATTTGTGGAGGTATAAACTGCACTTGCACAGTCCTCAATCATCACAGTCTCCATTCTTTTTCACACTTCAATTGTTTTGTTTTCACCTTTTAATTATTTTATTTTCATGTTAGTGTTTTGTTGTCATTGTGAAAGGGCATGTGAATTTATTTTCATGTCATGTGTATGTCATTGAGCCGTAGCATAGTGGTTAAGGCACTGAGCTACAAGCCGGAGGATCGAGGGTTCAAGTCCCGTTGGGGTCAGGATTTTTAAACTGACCCAAACCCTCTGGCGGCACTATGGCCCTGGGGTCGACTCAGCCTCTAACGGAAATTACTACCAGATGCTTGTTCTGGGGGTAAAGGCGACCGTCACGCAGGGCTGACAACCCGGCTGACAGAAAGTGCCGATTGTCTGGAAAAAGTGGGATCCTTAACCTCCCACTACCCCAAGGGCCTCCAGGCCTGTTGTGGAATCACTTTACTTTGGGGCACGCCGTAGCGTAGTGGTTAAGGCACTGAGCTACAAGCCAGAGGGTCGAGGGTTCATGTCCCATTGGGGTCAGGATTTTTAAACTGACACAAACCCTCTGGCAGCACTATGGCCCTGGGTCGACTCAGCCTCTAATGGAAATGAGTACCAGATGCTTGTTCTGGGGGTAAAGGCGGCCGTCACGCAGGGCTGACAACCCGGCTCACATAAAGTGCCGATTGTCTAGAAAAAGTGGGAGCCTTAACCTCCTACTACCCCAAGGGCCTCCGGGCCTGTTGTGGGATCACTTTACTTTACTTTTTGTATGTCATTGAATTACTATATGAACGACCCTTTACAGTAGACTGTTTCAAAAAAGATAAATAAAATAAGAAAATATTTACCTTTCCTTGAAAATGCATATTTGTAAGCTTCAACATAAGTCTCTTGGCTGTTCTTCTTTGCAAGATGGTTAAAACACTGGTTTATAATATTGATATCTCCTTTCAGAGCATCAAGTTCTGGAAGATAAGGCAGCTGGCTGAAGTGCACCCACCTGTCACAATAATCTCTTGTTAAACATAACTAACACACTCACTGGCACTATCGAACCCTTAGGGTCATAAGCTCTCCATACATCCCTATCCTGAGCTAATCTTTTCCAAGCATTCCCTGAATAATCTATTTCCCTCAAATCATAGTTGATGTTATTCTCCCACCTCATTGTTGGTCTACCAAACATTTTCCTAAGAACTTTATTCTCAAATACTCGTAATCTCCTTTCCTCCCATAAAGTAATAGTCCAAGTTTCGCACCCATATAATATAAACTGATAGTAGAATAATAGTTTTATATATTTTCAATTTAACGTTTTATGCAATATGAAGTCGGAACGGGCAATTGCCTAATCCCTGGAGTGATGATGATGATGACGAAAGGAGTTGGGACGTCAAGAGTCTCTGTAATGCATAATAGCACGCATTTCCAGAATTGAGCCTATGTTTAATTTCTTTGTGCATCTCATTCGTATTTGTGATTATTGTTCCTAGGTATTTGAAATCAGCCACTTCCTCAAAATTTCCCTGATTTGTCATTAGCTGTCCATTTCCATTATATAATGAATTTCTAGTCCACTGCCGTGGTCTCTAGGTAGCGTGCTGCTTTGTCATGCAGCGGGCCCGGGTTCGATCCCTGCTCGGGACAGTTTTTCTGGGTGAGGTTTTTTCGGGATTTTTCATCACCTATAAGACAAATGTCAGAAAGCTTAGGGCCCAACGGTTCCCGAAAATCATCCGGCCATTATCATCATCCTTACCATTATCATCACCATCCTTCACCGGTGTGGAAAGCAACGGGAAGCTACCACACCTACAATTCCCTAGTAAAGCTGCAAAGCATAGAATGAAAATGCTATGAATGCAGTGAAAGACCTGCCCTTGGGTAGAATTACTATGGATGGATGGATGGATGGAATGAATTTCTATGTGTAATATATTTAGTTTAATTGATATTTGCTTCCAGTCCCAATTTCTTAGTGTTACTCAATAGTGTGTGCGTTGGCCTTTAGCATCTCCTTGCTATCGCTCAATAGTACAACAATATCAACATAAACTAACAGCCTATTAATACCATTGAGTTGTAAGCCTTTTTCATCATCTTGTTAAATATGTCATAATAAGATGCTGATGATATAGGCAATAGCGAGAAAATTCTAAAATCCGACAACACATCCTAATAAAAAAAACACTAAGAAATCTGGGCTGGAAGTAGGCCTAAATATCATTAAAACTAAATATATGGTCACACTTGGGTTTCTCCTGCCACAAATTTCATTCCACCATTTCTCCATACTCATCTCATCTTGTTTCATTTCGTTCATCCATCCCTGTGACTGAGCTTCAGGCATGGTCAACCAGCACCCTTGTCTTTCACAGACCTCTAAAAATACAGAGGCTTTATCTCATCTCATCCCTTGTCCGGACCCTGAGTTGTACACGAGTTGATATTATGTGGCCACACTAGAAATATATTACGTATTCAAAGTGAACAGTTAACAAAAGAGAGAAAATTATATTTGAAGAGAAAAATTTTCGCCTAGACCGGGACTCGAACGCGGGACCCTAGGCTTTCCGGGCCAAGTGCTCTACCAACTGAGCTACCGAGACGAGTTACGATCTAGATGCAAATTTTTCTCTTATGTATGTTGTAATTCCCTCGCGCCAAATGCTTGAAACCATAGCTTCTATCTTTGCAAATGGCGGCTTCTTAGTTAAGAAGACATTTATAGGGAATTTAACACTACTTTATAGCCAGTAGGGCTTCTATTGACGATTTTTATTATTAATTTAACACTTCTCATAGAAGGATAAATTATATTTGAAGAGAAAAATTTTCGCCTAGACCGGGACTCGAACGCGGGACCCTAGGCTTTCCGGGCCAAGTGCTCTACCAACTGAGCTACCGAGACGAGTTACGATCTAGATGCAAATTTTTCTCTTATGTATGTTGTAATTCCCTCGCGCCAAATGCTTGAAACCATAGCTTCTATCTTTGCAAATGGCGGCTTCTTAGTTAAGAAGACATTTATTGGGAATTTAACACTACTTTATAGCCAGTAGGGCTTCTATTGACGATTTTTATTATTAATTTAACACTTCTCATAGAAGGATAAATTATATTTGAAGAGAAAAATTTTCGCCTAGACCGGGACTCGAACGCGGGACCCTTGGCTTTCCGGGCCAAGTGCTCTACCAACTGAGCTACCGAGACGAGTTACGATCTAGATGCAAATTTTTCTCTTATGTATGTTGTAATTCCCTCGCGCCAAATGCTTGAAACCATAGCTTCTATCTTTGCAAATGGCGGCTTCTTAGTTAAGAAGACATTTATTGGGAATTTAACACTACTTTATAGCCAGTAGGGCTTCTATTGACGATTTTTATTATTAATTTAACACTTCTCATAGAAGGATAAATTATATTTGAAGAGAAAAATTTTCGCCTAGACCGGGACTCGAACGCGGGACCCTTGGCTTTCCGGGCCAAGTGCTCTACCAACTGAGCTACCGAGACGAGTTACGATCTAGACGCAAATTTTTCTCTTATGTATGTTGTAATTCCCTCGCGCCAAATGCTTGAAAACATAGCTTCTATCTTTGCAAATGGCGGCTTCTTAGTTAAGAAGACATTTATTGGGAATTTAACACTACTTTATAGCCAGTAGGGCTTCTATTGACGATTTTTATTATTAATTTAACACTTCTCATAGAAATATAATATAATTTATCCTTCTATGAGAAGTGTTAAATTAATAATAAAAATCGTCAAAAGAGAGAAATTTTGAAGAAGTGGCAGAATTCAAATACGATGCCTAGGAACAATATAATTATAAACAGGAATGAGATGCAGAAAAATTAAACATAACCTCAACTCTGGAAAAGCATGTTATTATGCACCACAGCGATCCAACTTCTCTCAAATAATGTTAAACTAAAAATATATAAAACAGTCTTCCAGTCAAATGGATGTGAACCATGGTGTCTTACTTTAAGAGAGTAGAAAAGATTGCATTTGAGAATAAATTCTTCGGAAAATTTTTGGATCAAAAAGAGATGAAAAGACATGTGAACAGAGAAACTACATGATCATAATGGGAAACAGACCATGTACTAAGAACAATTACGTCTCATATACTACAATTGGTAAGCTTGTGACACAAATGGAGAAAGAAAGAGAGGCATGGAAACTTTTTGTTGGAAAACAAAAGAAAAGTACCCAGTACATAAACCAAGAATGAGATGGGATTAACCATATTTGAGAGGGATATGCAGGGAATGATAAGAACATTAACTAAGGATAAGGATGTATGGACATGCTATGTCCAAAGGCTATGAACTTTCAGGTTCAATAGTGTTTGTGTGCTAGTTAATTATGTCATAATAAGAAAAATACCAACAACAAAATTCAAATTAATTTTTTTTATACCTCACCTCATACCAGTCATATTCAGTACCGTAAACCAGTTAAGGTGTTTAAAGAGACTATCGTGTATGCGGCCGTCGATCAGTTAACTCGTTTTACAGCGGGCATGAACAAACCGCATTTATATTCGGCGCCTAAATATTGTGTTGGCTTAGTATGTTTGGAGATCATAGATGGCATGTAAATGTACATTTTCTATTCCCGTTTGACACATTTAACCTTGGTGAATCCCCTTTTATTTTTAAAACAAACAACACATGGAATTCGTTCACCCAAACTTGCCTCCAGGCTCCAATGCAGTCGTATATGTTTCTCATTATCACGCTGTTGTTTGTGCGTGAGTGAAACCATGGCAAAAGAAAAATATCTCACTAAGGGTCGTATGTTAGAACATTACTCTCTCTCAAATTACTTCCAATCACTAGTGAGCTGATTCACCGTGAGCAATTGCTGAGAACGAATTAACGGCCGACTTATCGGTAATGCACGAGAGTCGACGTTTTCGTAATATTGGCAACGAATTACCCAGAATTCTCAGCGATAAAACCACTTCCGTTATTTTCGTCTGCTATAGAGGAATGCATTTATGCTTGCATCCCGCAAATAATACCGTATACAAACACGTCTGCGACACGCAATATTACGCCGATTCTCCTGTTCTTCCAGTTGAATTCTTTGGTAGACTCTATCAAATTCCTCTTCTCCGTGTATACCGAAAACATGATCGAAGTCTTCAAGGTCCGACATCTTGGATAAATGTTGGATAAAGCAGCAAAGTACATCGATTACCATCGGTTCCCGTTCGGTTCCCTTCGGGATTTTAATTTGAGTTGCTCATGTAAGGTACCTCCGCAGGTAGCTTACAAATTTAACCAATTATTATCGCATGAACAGATTTCTGAGTAAGCAAAATCGTATTAGCATACAACTTGCTCAGCAGAGAAGGCATTTTACTGTCTAATGCATCCAAACATGCAACCCTAAAGAAGAATTAGTGAATATTTTGTATAATGATGATTCAGATGATGAACTGATTCCTGAATTAGAAGATTCACAAAGTGAAAGTGAAGATGAACTTCCACTTCCTGAAATTGATACACCAATACCATGTGATGTCAATCAAGTTATTTCACCATCAAATCCTACTAGGATATCTCCTTTAGGTATGTACAAAATTTGAATTTTCTAGGACTAATAGTTTGTGAATAATGGTCCATTTTCTGAAGTGCCACGAAAAGGGTAGCTGGGGTATTTAAATGGCTGGCCTGTGGGTTTAAATGCCCTGCTCAGTGCCTGGTACTGAATGTGACACATTATACTGCTTTCATAACCTAGATGGTTTCATCTTCAGTAATATCTTGACTGATGTTAAGTCATTCAGGAGAACTGCTTCCTACTCTCGTGAATGACATAACATTGGTTGAGACATTAATAAAGATAAAACCACCTGGGTTTTGAAACCAGTATAATTATCTCTGTTAAGGGAAAACATGGGCTTACAAACAATAATTAGAAGACTGGGATATGAGGTGAGGTATAAAGAAATTTAATTTAAATCTTAAATTAAACCTCATAGTGATGTTTCCTATAAAAGTTCAAACCAATAACAAAGTTTAACATTTCTTTTTTTTAATCACCAGGAAGTAACATTATGAGGTTTAATTTAATACTGAGTTTGTATTTTTTTAACATTCTTACCTCATATGCTTGTTTAGTCGAACATATGTTTCAGGGCTGTTACCCCATTTTCAGAGTTTCACAAACTGATTTTTTTCTTTTCTTCAAATTGTCGGCCCTGGATCTGTGTTCCAAAGAACTTGGTAATGAGGCTCCTTTCTCCAGGAATTTCGAAGTTCATAATTTTCTCCTTGTTCTTCTGTACTTAGATTTTTTCCCATATCGTGAGTTCATTGGTATTTTCTAACTGTTTTAATAAATTTGTATTTAGATCTATTTTGTGTTTTCTTGTCCAAACGTGAGCAGCTACTGGAGATTTTTCTACTTCTTTTTTCTTACATTTCTTATGTGTTCTTTAGTTCTAATGTTTAAATTTTTCTTTGTTTTCCCTATGTGTACTTTATCACAATCTGCACATTTTATTTGAATATATTCCTCCGATTCCGATTGAGGGTCTTTCCACTTTTCAGCGGTTGCCCTTTTACCAGCCAGCTGCTGGCCCTTCACATCCACAAGTGTTAATCACAGAGGTAGATGATCAACAGCCAGTGTAGGGGTGACATGTGGTTAGCATGTCGAGTCCCCCAGCCGTTATAGCTGGTTCCTCAACCTGGAGCCGCTACTTATTGTAGCTATCCAATTGCCTCACGATGCTGGGTGGGCACCGGTCCCATACTGGCCGAAATACCATGAGAAAATTTCTTCCCCCATGGAGACTCGAACCAGCGCAAGTCCCGTAGCTCTGCGCCAAGGCTTCCTACCTTAACCGCTCAGCTACGGCGCGGGACGAATATATTCCTGATTTTTTTATTATCTTCGATTTTTGAGAAATGAAAGCACTCTTCAGATAGAAAAACCAAAAGAAAAGAAATACAAGAAATTCACATATCACCGTTGGGCACACAAGAAATTCCTAATTTTTTTGGGAAAATTCAACATCAGTTTAGCACCAAAGAATAATTATAGCCTAAAAACTTACGAAACCAACAAAAATGAAAAAAATTTAAGATAATAAAAAATCAAGAATACATCAAATAAAATGTGCAGATTGTGATAAAGTATATAGGGAAAACAATGAGAAATATAAACATTAGAACTAAGGAACACATAAGAAATGTAAAAAAGGAGAAGTAGAAAAATCTGCAGTAGCAGCTCACGTTTGGACAGAAAAATACAAAATAGATCTAAATACAAAATTATTAAAACAGTTAGAAAATACCAATGAACTCACGATATGGGAAAACATTTAAATACAGAAGAACAAGGATAAAATTATGAACTTTGAAATTCCCAGAGAAAGGAGCCTCATTACCAAGTTCTTTGGAACACAGATCCAGGGCCAACAACTTGAAGAAAAGAAAAAGTCAGCTTGTGAAATGCTGAAGATTGGGCAACAGCCCTAAAACATATGTCCAACTAAACAAGCATATGAGGTAAGAATGTTAAAAAAATACAAACTCAATATTAACCCCTTGCCCCGTATAACGTAGTAAAGCATACCTTACTTGCTTTGTCCCTGCCCCATATAACGTAGTAAAGCGTACCTCTTTATAAAACAGCTGTATTTCAACTTGGATTCACTTTCTTGGAAAACTGTGACATGTCAGTCATTCTTTGGCATCTGTGGAATGTATTAAATGTGGCAACAAGGCTTGCTTTATATTTTTTGTAAAATTCTAACGGTACTTTTTTTGTGTTTTCAACCCTATTTTTGAAAGCCTCCACCAGTTTATCTGTAACCATGGCAAGCGAAAGCAAAAGTTCATGTGTTAGTAAAACTACCTGTAAATTAAACCCACTGTTCAGTGAAGACGTTGTGGCCGCGATAGGTGAGGAATTTAATTATGAAAATGATAGTTCTGACGCTTCTTGGATGGGTAGTTTAGTGCAATATAGTCATATAGAACAAACGAGTGACAGTGATGAAGAAATCGTAGCGTCGACGACAGAGCGCACTGATTATAACGAGAACAATAATTACTCAATAATTGGTCCTCAGAACTTAATTTTAAAGAATTGGAATCTTTCTCATCACCAAATAAAATTATAAACGGATAAGGACAATTTTTCTTTTTTATATACCGGTAATAGAGAAAGTAATAAATAAATAAATAACTATATTTTATCTGTAGTAGAACTTGGATATGCGAGAATTTCTACTAATGATGTTACTTACTTTCTGTGTTTCTGTCTTGATTTATCAGCGAAATATAGTTTTCTTTTTAACAATGGTACATTATTTCTAGTTGAAATTAAAAAATAAATAGAAACGGACTAATATAGTTTATCATAATAATTTTAGAAATATATTTTATGCAAACTATAAACATTGCTATCTCCATAAGATATTAAACTCAGGATAGGCCTATATAATTTATTCATACATATAAAATATTAATTGATAATAAATATATTTGCTTCAATTATAATTTTATTGAAAGGTAATATTATCCATCCTTACAATTGTGGAATACTTAGAGGTCTTTATATATATAAATTGTATCGTTACATATTTACAAAATTAATAATTTATTATTTGATGATGATATTTGTAATTTGAAAACAAGTTTTTGATTTAGCATATTTCACCTGATTTTTCAGAAGAGATCATAGTTAGTACACATATGCCATTCTTCAATTAAAAGTGTCTAGAAGACATTTAAACTTTAAATGCCGTAAAAGGAATATGTCTCTATACAGCATACTACTGGAAATAACTGAGCGGGGCAAAGGGTTAAAGTTTAACATGTTTGCCAAGCAAACTCAGGTAACAGCATACCTACTTCCTGATTAGCACGTCTGGCTTCAATACCTGGTAAAATTGGAATTTTAATTGTACAGTTTAAATGTCGGTTCTAGGAGAAGTGGTGGTATACAATATTTAATTACTAGATTGTTCACCAGATGCCTGGATTGAATTACAAAACCCCTCTGCAGTACATAAGTTGAGAAGCATATGGTACTGTTGATAGCATTCGTTCATCAGATGGAAACATTATGACCATCAAACCCCTTGTTGCTTTTCAGAGTAGGCCATGTGCCAGCACCAAGTTTCACTTTCTCCCTTCTCTTGATTATCATCCCTCATACAAAACACTTAGACTACACACAAACATACACTATTCTCTATACATGACAAGTACAGATCATATATGTAAAAATGCAAATGTAGTATGTTAATTAACCCCTTAACTGGGGACCTAGCTAGTGCAGTTCTACAGCTCTGTGGGGAGCCCTTTCTTCCTTTAATTTAAAATATTATAAAAAATACAGGGAGTAAACATTTGTAACATATCCATCAAATATTATACAAAACAACCATTCTCTTTCATATGGTCATATTTTTTAATCGAAATTTCATATTTTTATTTTTTTCAACTTTAGTACAAAAACGGCACAAGTGTCTTCTCGTGTTCAATTTAAAAGTAATTTGGAAAACATTATTTATATTACATGTAATGAATATTAAAAAGTATGCAAATCTCTTAAATGCAATAAATGTTAACTCTGGCCTTACATGGTGTCTGTCATCAGTGGCATTATTTCAGTCTTACATCGATATAAACTAAGCATTTAGGATATATGTATAAATAAATTAATTAATTTATATTGGCAATTTACTCCGAAGTTTATAATGTAAATATACAATCTCTTTTAACACTGTGTAAATATTAAAATTTTACGACACATATGACCAGTGGCGTTACTAAATACTGTCAGTTTTGAGTTATTACAAATAATCACAATTTTTTTTATTTTTAGAACTTTAATATACCATAAAAATATATATCTGTACAATTAGTAGTTTTTATTGTAGTAATAGTGATTATTGACGTCATCAGATATTATCAGTGGCGTTATTGAACACTGATGTGTTGAGAAGTCACTGGTTATTATTGTTGTTAGTATTATGAATGCTACATAACTTCATTTTAGAAAACACTCATATTTTCAGTAAATTGTAAGTAGCTTATAAAAAAATATGATGAAGTGAAAAAAAAAAAAAACTAGAAGCGAAATAAGACGTTTGAACTAGTTACTTCAAGAGTGGAGAATGGAGGGTAAAAGTTAGCAACCCCAATTGAATGTTTGTGCAATATTTGTCTAATGTGATAAAAGACAGACCTCTCATTTAAACGTGTGAATGAGAAGTTACTAGAAACTGTACCAGAGTTATTATTTTTTCATTAACTTAGACCGTTCTTGCATTAAGGTTTAAGGCTAATCTGAGTTGAGAGATATATTATGTTGAGCAAACAGATGGTGTCTGTTTTTTTTTTCTGAACACGTCTAGTGAATAATATTTTATCATGAATGTTATATAGCTGGCCAGTTACCGATATACGTTAGTCCGTTCTTGCGCGCATACATGATATGTGATTTTAACTCTCGTAATAAGAAACTGTTAAGAGACCGGTCAAAGAGGGTTGAAAAAAATCACACTAGATGTCATACCCATACAGAACAGATCTTCAAAATTTTGTGTTCCTGTATCGCCAATTAACTTAGAAAAAAAATAATATATATCTCGTTGGATATATCCGTAACTCCCACCGAGTGAAGGCTTTCTTGAGACGGATATTCACGGAACGCCCACCCAACGGGTTAAAAATAAACCACATTAATGCAAATAATACATGTAGTATGGAACCCAAAGCATGGAAAATCAAGCAGGTAACATTGGAAGAGACACGCACGCACGCACATATATGTAATAAAAATAAATATCCTCAACCCATGTCGGGTCGAGGGATGAGATGAGACGAAGCCCCCACATATATATATATATTATATATAGAGGTCCGCAAATCACATGGGTGCCAGCCGACCACGCCTGACGCTCCATCATGGGAGCAGATGAATGAAATGAAATGAATGAGATGAGTAGGAGAAATGGTGGAATGAAATTGTGGCAGGGGTAAATGGGGAAAAAAATCCGAGAAAAACCTGCCCAAGCTCCATTTCGTCCACCACAAAATGCATATATATATATATAATTTTTGGTGTCTTTAGTGTCAAATAAGTAGGATAGTCGGATGCACCATAAGCAATCCATTTTAATAAGTCATCAATCACCCTTAGTCTGGAGCTAAGGGACTTGTGTTGGTTCAAGTCCCCATAGAGGAAAAAATATTCTCATGGAATTTTGCCAGGTATAGGACCGGTACCCATACAGCAGGACGAGGAATTTGTTTAGCTATAATAAATAGTGGCTCCAGGTTCAGAAAACCAGCTATACAGCATTGTTATAGATATATATATAATATATATATTATATATATCTATCATGCTTCCAATCATAAACCCCTGACTGGCCTCATGGGGTTTCAAACCCGTAAGGCAGCGCCTCTTTCCTCGTCCGCAGTTCACTCTGCCAGCCGCTCGTCCTTGAAATAGGTCAGTTTACTATCCAGTTTACTATCGTTCGACAAGATGAGATGTCAGCTGACATTAGAGCTGAGCGCATTTATGTGTGTAAATGTTATTATAAATACGAATCAGCTCGTCGCATTTGCGAGGAATTTATTCGGAACTTCCCTGGACAATTACCTCCTTCCAGATCGCACACATTGGAAATGAAATCAGAAACTTGACAGAGCCCAAACTACAGCGTGTCAATCTAAATGTGTTTACTCGGTATAATGCCTGTTTAACTGCGGGAGGACAACATTTCCATTCCAGCATTTTCTTCTATAGTAAGAAACAGTTCAAGGACGGGTGGCAGGCAGGGTGAATTGTGGGAAGAAGAGACAGCACTGCGTGCCAGGTGAAACTCCGTAAGGCCGGTCCGGTTTTATATTGGAAGCCCGTTATATATGAATCTTTAAATTCCTGGGCAAAAAGTTTGATTTGCAAGTTCTTCTGTCAACAAAAAAATGGAGTGGGAGCTAACATCCAGGGCCGAAAATTTTTTTCCCAGATGCCCCAGGTTGTCTTTCGACATTCCTGGTGTTCTCTCCTGGCATGGCATACTTGTAACTCACTTCTGAGGTTGGGGTACATGGAAGCAGGGTTAGTTGCCCCGATGATATGATGGGTGATTATGATGATGATAGTGGGGCGCCCAGGAGAGTCCCTAATCCTAAGCTTAATCTAAGATGAATATGAATGATGATTGCGATGGCCATATGATTTCGGGGACCGTTTGGACCTTAAGGTTTTCCTGACATTTGCCTTACAGGTGAGGAAAAGACCCCAATAAAAACCTCACCCAGAAAAACTGTCCCAACCGGGGATTGAACCCGGGCCCGCTGCATGACAAGGCAGCGCGCTACCTCGAGACCACAGTGGTGGACAGGCCGAAAACATAAAATTCAATAGTCTGGACAAGCTGATGATGGAATGCATGACATACCAAAACATGTTCAAATAGAACACAAGAATTTATGAGGTAAGATGATTATTTATTAAAATAACAGTGTTGGCAAATTTTCTGGAAATAAATAATAGTTGCCATGAATTATGAAACAATCCTTGAATGTTAAATGAGAGTTACAAATAGCAGTTATTACCTGGTATTGAATGCACTTGCTCTTGGTAAATCATCCCAGTAGACATTTGGGTGTGGACAGGAAATAGCAACAAACTTCTTCACCAGATCTGGATACTGATGAATAAGATACCATCCCAACATTGCACCCAGGTCGTGACCAACCACAGTACAGTTTGTAGCACCCAAAGCACATATCAACTCCTTCAGTTCACATAGCAAAGTGTTCACTCGGTAGTTACGCCTCCACATCGGTTTATCAGAATCGCCAAATCCTTTTAAATCTAGTGCCACCACTCTGCAAACATACACCAAAATTACTTATTTTAGGAATCCTCACTATGAGGTATATTCATTAAGGTAGAATTTTTTTATCACTCACCTCATATTGTTCTTCTTATTTGACTATAAACTATGTTCCGAAACTAGTTTATAGTCAAATAAGAAGAACAATATGAGGTGAGTGATAAAAAAAATTCTACCTTAATACACCAAAATACTCATGATACAAAAATCCGTAAGTATGTTTGTGTGCAAGTTCCAAGACCATTCAATACACTTCTCAATGTTTTGAATTCTGCATTAGGCAGATAGATGGCAATGTAGTCTATTTTTAAGGAAAAGGGATCAAGGCTGCAAAGGGCTAATATAGGAAGAAGACCCTATAAATGCCTGTATTGAGGACTCAAAGGAACTGGTCTGGATAATGACCTAGGATCCTTCTTGTGTGCACTTGTTACCACATTGCTTATGTAATATGGAACATGAACTAACAGGGGGGGCTGTCCATCAAATAAGCACTGATCAGCTTGTTGACATACTGACAGACTGATTTCATTTCAGTAGCAGCCCTCTCTTTTCATTAATCTTTCCTATTTAGCCTCTCTTCGACAGCTCATATTTTTACTTTCTGATAGCATTAGAGCATTTGTGACCTAGGAGATCTTTGCTTATTTTTATTCCTATAATTATTGCAGCAAAAGACTTAATTAGGTATAAGAATAACCCACTGCAAAACCCACTGCTTGTAGCATTCGGCGCTCAAGAATTAACAATGTATAAGAGAAAAATTTGCATTTAGATTGGAGTGTTCACATAGCTCAGTGATAGAGCATTAGCCTAGGAAGGCAAAGGTCCTGGGTTCAAACCCCAGTCTAGGCATATAATTTTTCTCTTCAAATATAATGAATTCCCTTCTTTAAGCCATCATTTAATTTCTTGCCAACTGTTTATTTACATATCCATCATATACTTCTTCTTCTTCTTCACTTCCTGGTTTAGGCAAGAGTTGCCTGTTCCATCTTCACTAATAGATCTAAGACCATCTCTTCCGAGGACGTCCGACATCTCTTCTTCCTCTTGGAAAATAATGGAAGATTTTATTTGGTAATCTACTTTCTTCCATTCTTTCTACATGTTCTTTCCACTGTATCTTGTTGTTAAATATCTTTTCTTTTAGGGAGTAGATCTGCAGGTCTTCACGGATATCCTCGTTTCTTATCTGGTCCATTCTAGTGCAGCCTTTTGCTCTTCTTAAAAATTTCATCTCGGCTGCTTGGATTTTACTTTCTTGTTTGGTAGTGGTAATCCAAGATTCACTCCCATACAAAAGGACAGGGACAGCCACTGTTTTATAAAATTTTAATTTTGTTTGTTTATGGGCTTTATTATTCAATGTTCTAGTTATTGTACCACAAATAGCTTGAAACTGATGTGTTTTGTGTTCAATATCTTTATCATACCCATAGCTGATGTCACATCCTAAATATTTAAAGTGGGATACTTGTTCAATAATTTCGTCTCTAATTACTATTTTTGCACGCAGAGTATTTCTTCCACAAAATGTCATTACTTTTGTTTTACTTATTGAAATTTTTAAATTATAATCGCTACATACTGCATTTAGTTATCATATACTTACATCACATTATTTTTTCCCACACATATTGCAATTCGTAACAATAATATATATAACAGTGTGAGTCACATATGTTAAGACTGATGTATGTTATTCCTGCAAGTTGGCTATCCTGTTGTACACATCATTCTTAGCTATTCTTCCAAGCTTATGCATTGTTAATATGGAATTTTTTTAGGTTATTTTTGTATCACTTCTCATAAAAGTTTCAGGTATGGTAAATGAAGTAACCCTGGTTTTATCCTACTTCATAAATTGTTGTGTTCTATTTAAATACTTTTCAATATGCTATAGCAAAAGATAAAAACAGATTCACCTCATTTATTAACCCTTAACTTGGCAGAAAAATGATTTCTCATGACAGTTATTTAAATGTTTCAGATGGCAATGAAAACAAAATTACGTAAAACTAATGAAAACAAAATTACATAGAACTCAAGTTATTATTGTATAATTTGACACAAATTTAAGTAGTTCCTACTCATGTTTAAATTAATATTGGGAAGTAAACATTATGAGGTTATATCATTAATAGTGAGTGGAGAATATATTTTTATCGACTCACCTCATATGATTTCAAATTTTTTTGATACCGACGATTTCAGACAATATCATGTCCTTCTTCAGTCATGGCTTCCACTGATGAAATTCTGTGATTGTTGATTTCTCTAATGACATCACCTCTTGTGCTGCCAATCTTTCATTGGGATTATAAACTTTGTAATTAAATTTTTATCCACCGGAATATTGAAATTCATAGATCGATATTTATTCTTTCAGAATGAATTTGAGAAATGATATTCATTCAGAAGAATAAATATCGATCTATGAATTTCGATATTCCAGTGGATAAAAATTGAATTACAAAGTTTATAATCCCAACGAAAGATGGCAGCACAAGAGGTGATGTCATTAGAGAAATCAACAATCACAGAATTTCATCAGTGGAAGCCATGACTGAAGAAGGACATGATATTGTCTGAAACCGTCGGTATCAAAGAAATTTGAAATCTTATGAGGTGAGTCGATAAAAATATGTTCTCCTCTCATTATTAGTTTCTACTCATTTGTTTTTCTATTGTTTTAAAAACGACGTTAAATAAATAAATCAATGTACCTTACAGGATACATTGCCAATTTAAGTGTTAAGAAGAACCTCAATGTTACTTCCAATTTTAAATTATTTCAGGTATGGTATTTATTTTTTGTTTTTTTATTTATTTCAGGACTGTTTCTGTTATTTACACAGGTATCCTCAACCAAAATATACAATTTTTTTCTTCCACACTTTCTGGTCTTGCTTATCTGCTTCTGTCATATTTCTCTTCTTCATGTTGTCTTGAATTCCCTTTATCCACATTGGCTTTGGTCTACCATGTTTCCCTTTTCCAGGAGGTATCCATTTCAATACTTTTTGTTTGTTTCTGTGTCCCTTCTTCTTATATGTCCATACCATCTTAGTCGAATTTCTTCAATCTCTTGTACAATATCCTTTTCTATGCTCATTATTTCTCTTATTGTATTATTTCTTACTTTATCCAATTTTTATATTCTAGCTGATCTTCTTAAAAAGTCCATTTCTGTGACTAATAACCCTGGATAACACTGAAATTTGCACCTGATAAAAATTATATGTTTCTAACGTATTTTCATGTCCTGATTTCTAAACTGAAATCTTTTCAGTTATCACCTACGGTTTTGAAGTAATCACCAATTTATGATTATACTAGCGGCCTGATCGAGCGCAAAGTAGCTGGCTATTGTATAATCTATTGAACCCTTGTTCATGAAGAAGGAGCATATGACAACATATTATTACTGTATTACTGGGAAAGAAACAATTCCAGCTTATAAGTGGTCTGTTTCAATTTATGAGCCCTATAAATGTCCTGGCTGATGATTGTACGGTGTACCAGATTATATGTTTACACAATTTATTTTGTTACGGTCTCTTAACCTCCTCACTTGTATTGTTGAAGGAGAGTGCAAAAGCAGTAATTTAAAAAAATATTTTATCTTCTAAGGGATCTCAATTTAACAGAAGTCAGTCAGGACTATCACAGAATGAGCTCACTTAGAGGAAACATGAACTCTCTTTGAATGAACTTCTCTATTATAATGATGTTGATGGACTAATGGAACAATTGAGCAGTAAAATTTGCAATCCACAAGAATGGCGCCTTTTCACAGATTCTTCCAAGTTAATTTTAAAGGCCATGTTGTTACATAATTGTAATGTTTGCCATTCTATGCGTATACATATTGCCCATACTATTCATATGAAAAAAACATACGAAAATATGAATTTGCTTTTAAAAACTGTTAATTACACAAAGTATGAATGGAAAATATGTGGAGAACTAAAGTCATAGGGATACGCCTTGGAATGCAGAGTGGATTCACCAAATCTTGCTTTTTATGTGAGTGGGATAGTTGAGCTAAATAAAAGCATCATGAAATAAGAGAGTGGCCTCTAAGATGATGTGCTGCAACCAGGAGACAAGAGTAAACACCAACCATTAGTTAAGAAAGAACACATATTGCTGCCACCCTCTCACATTAAAGTAGGCTTAATGAAATATTTTGTTAAGACTCTAAACAAAAATGGTCGAAGTTCTCTGTATTTTAAAGAAAAATTTCCAAGAATTAGTGAAGGTAAATTGAAGGAAGGTATTTTTAGTGGCCCACAAATTCGTGAAGTGATGCAAGACAAGATGTTTGATGACATGCTAGAGGTTAGTAAGAGAAAGCAGCATGGGTGGGATTCAAGACAGTGTGTGCTAATTTTCTGGGAAATGTAAAGCCGAAAACTATGAAGAAATGATTGAGAACATGCTAAAGACATACAAAAACTTGGGGTGTAATATGTTATTCAAAATACATTTCCTACATTCCCATCTGAACTTCTTTCCTCCGAACCTGTGGACCGTCAGAAATGAACACGGAGAATGTTTTCATCATGACATATCTGTCATGGAAAGAAGATACAGAGGGCAATGGCCACTAGCATGTTAGATGACTATTGTTGGCAGTTAATTAAGGATGTTCCTGATGTTGTCCACAAGCAAAAATGTTCCAAAATATATTTTTAGAATGCGAGTAAAATCAAACTTTTCTTTTCTATATTTCTATACTTTTTTTGCATGATAAATCAGAAAATTTGTGACTAAGTCCTCCCAAAAGTTATTTAATCTATACAAATCTTTCTTAATAATCCTTGAATTTACAGAAATAACGTAAGGAATTACCAGAATACTGAAATTAGATATGTTCAGTCATTTTCTTTTTGGATTTGTATGGAAATTATCAATCATGTTTCCTGCAAAAATAGTATGTGATAGAAAATTTTGGATTGCAGATTGAATTCAGCATAGGTTAAATATATATAATCACCTATTTTCATTCGAGTGCAAAAAAAAGTTTGAAATTTGTTGTCCAGTGTAATTTATTTCTGTGTTTTTGCTTCAATGTCCATGTTTCTGCACCATATAATAAAATACTCTTCACAATTGTGTTATACATTAATAATTTAGTCCTTTTTATTTTTTGTATGGGAAAAAAACAGCATACACACACACACATATATATATATATATATATATAAGGTTGTCATCACATGTTTACTGCTACAATCATTTCTGTTCTTTTTTTCTTTTTTTGCTACTTATCTTCAAATAACAATAGACTTGTCATTTGCACTTAATTCTGAATATACTGAATACTTTACCAGGAAATCTTTCTCCTTTAAGAATTAAAAAATATTCCTCCCTATTCTTAAAAAGTGCAATTTCTTAATTTAGCTTTGGGAATAATAATATAATGTTTCAAATCACCTGTAATGATCCGACAAAACTGGAATCTGATGGTGCCAACTGAGCCAACAATCTGGGAACCCATGCAGCAGCAACAGGAGAGGTTGATCCTTTTTTACCAGATTCAACATAATGCAATTTCACGCCCTGGAAAGAAAGGACACAGATAATAAGCAACATTTTGTAATATTTTATTGAAAATGCCTGCCTACTTCCTGACTAGCAAGTCCAGTTCAATATCCAGCAGGATTGAAGATTTTAATTGTTAAATAAATTTAATATAATTAATTTAATTATAAAATGTTCAATCTCGAGGCTAGGAGGAGTGGTGGTGTACAATTTTAATTACTAGATCGTGCACCAGATCCCTGTATTAAAATGCAAATCCTTCCACAGTACATATGTTGAGAAGACATGTGGTACTTTTGATAGTGATTCCCCATCAGAGGAACTAACATACACTACTCTCTGTACACCATACAAGAATACCAGTGGTCTGAAAAGTAGTGTGTAAACTGGAAATAAACTACATGAACACCATCTATCCACTCCTTGCAAAACCCAAAGCACAAAAACTGCAGTGGGTGGTATTAAAACACACACACGATTAAAAATGATGTTTTTACAGATAAGTTTCACATTCAGTACCAGGCACTGAGCAGGGCATTTAAACCCACAGGCCAGCCATTTAAATACCCCAGCTACCCTTTTCGTGGCACTTCAGAGAATGGACCATTATTCACAAACTATTAGTCCTAGAAAATTCAAATTTTGTACACACCTAAAGGAGATATCCTAGTAGGATTTGATGGTGAAATAACTTGGGTGATTGACATCACATGGTATCGATGTATCAATTTCAGGAAGTGGAAGTTCATCTTCACTTTCACTTTGTGAATCTTCTAATTCAGGAATCAGTTCATCAGATGAATCATCATTATACAAAATATTCACTAATTCTTCTTCAGTGAGATATTTTTCTTTTGCCATGGTTTCACTCATGCACAAACAACAGCGCGATAACGAGAAACATATACGACTGCATTGGAGCCTGGAGTCAAGTTTGGGTGAACGAATTCTATGTGTTGTTTGTTTTAAACATAAAAGGGGATTCACCAAGGTTAAACATGTCAAATGGGAATAGAAAATGTACATTTACATGCCATCTATGATCTTCAAGACATAATAATAATAATAATAATAATAATAATAATAATAATAATAATAATACTTTATTTATTCTGGCAGAGTTAAGGCCATAAGGCCCTCTCTTCCACTCAACCAGCACAAATACAAATAAATATTTGACAAATATAGATATACACTATACTAATTGTAAACAGTTAAAGATACAATAAATGTAGCAATGTAAATGTCATGTACAAACAACATTTTATAGGGTAATAATAATAATAATAATATAAATATGATACATTATACGGGAAACACCAATTAATATATATACCTTACACTGGATAATAATGAAGTCGAGTTTAGAGCAAATATAAATTTAGATTTCTTTTAAAAGATGCCAATGTCCAGCAGCCCCTTATTTCTTGTGGTAGGGAATTCCAGTTGCGAGAAGTGAAGATGGTATATGACATGGAGTGATGTGATGTCCTATGTTGCGGTATATTAAGCAAGAGACTATGTTGTGATCTTGTGTTTAAGTTATGGTTTGAGGATAGATACTGGAAACGGGATGATAAATAATTGGGAATCGAGGTATGTAGGATCTTAAATAGGAGAATTAGACAGTGTGATTTTCTTCTCCCTTTTAGATGTAGCCATGACAATTCGTGGAATAATGGAGAAATGTGATCGTATTTTCGAACATTAAATATGAATCTGATACACATATTATGGACACGCTGCAGTTTGTCCGACAATCCGTCACTTATGTCAGTTAGTAGAACGTCACAGTAGTCAAAATGAGGCATCACTAAAGTTTGGATGGATTAAAATTCTTTTAAGAGTTGTAGGAAGAAAATGTTTAAGTCGCTTTAGGGAATGCATTATGGAGAAGATCCTTTTAGATGTTTGTTTTACTTGCACATGCCAATTTAAATTAGAATCTAAGTAAAATCCCAAGTTTTTAACGACGTCGGTATAAGGAATTTGTTCATTATCCAATATGACAGCCGGCATATTGCCATTGTTTATGAAGTGTAATAGCCTTGGATGTCCGATAATTATTGCTTGCATTTTGTTTACATTTAGTTTCAGCCCATATTGTCTGGACCATAAAGATATATGCCTGAGGTCAGTGTTTACTTTGTCAATATATTCATTAATTTCGTCAGGCCTAAAGTGTGTGTAAATCTGTAGGTCGTCGGCGTAAAGATGATGCTTGCAGTTTTGTAGTTTCTTGGTCACGTCATTAATATAAATCGAGAAGGGTAGAGGAGCGAGGAAGCCGCCTTGAGGTACCCCTTTCCTCACCAAGCGCCAGGAAGAAATGTGATTATTAACAGAACCTGATTGCTGACGATTAGTGAGGTAAGATCTAAACCAATCAAGGCAGTTTTCCGACAGATGTAGTGTCTTTAGTCTCGCTAGCATTAAGTCTATATCTACTGTGTCAAAGGCTTTGCTGTAGTCGAGTAGGACTATTGCGGTGAGTTTGCTTTTGTCCATTGAGTCTCTTATGTCCTCTATAATGTCAAGTAGTGCAGTACTGAGTTGTAGGACATACTAAGCCAACACAATAATTGCACGCCGAATATAAATGCAGTTTGTTCGTGCCTGCTCTAAAACGAGTTAACTGACCAACGGCTGCATACACGATAGTCTCTTTAAACACCTTAACTGGTTTACGGTACTGAATGTGACACATTCAGTTTTATCCTTGTAATGTACATCACTTAATTTCATATTACATTAATTTTCATTATTTTAACATATATATTAACATGTACTGCACATCAGTGGCAGAGCATAGAATTTTGGCAAGTGTTAGCCTCATTTTATATACAGTAATATTGATATTGTGTTTATTATATTATTTCTAATAAGTAAATGAACTTCTAAAAAGAATGACATGCAATGTTAGGAGTATCTAATATAATAAACTACTATAGGTGTAGGGCTCAGAAAATTGAAGGGGATAATTGGACACATTAACAGTTAAATATATAAATGCATTATTTTAAAACACAGATATTCCAGCTGGTGTCTAGAGCTTATAATGAGCTCTATACGTCGGTAGCCTTGTCTTCTATTAAAGATACTAAGGGCGAGATCTCTTATTATTTTATTGAATAAAGTAGTGGATATAGTACATATTAAGTTGTTTTGAACATCATGTGATGTGCCAACAAACACAGTAGAAATTTCCTAATCATTTCTTAATTTCTCATCTATAGTGCAACAATTAAATATAATTAGCCCCTACCTCTTTTATTAGATTCGTAGTTTTCTACATGGCCTCTAAATGGCAGCTCTTGCGGCTAAGAAACACACAGCATCTATTAGGCAGCTAACAATGTTCTTGTTTGCTTTAACTTTTTTGTTATGCTTATCTGTATTAATTTTGATAGGCCAGCTGCGGGACTCTTCAATTCCAATGTTTCCAAACTTATGTAGTGCTATTTCACAGTTAACATGGGTTTCAGATAGTTCATGACTTTTACAGCACATGAAAATTATTTTCATCAGAAACCTCCTTTGTTGTCCAAACATTTTTCTCCATTCAAAATAGAAGGCAGGGCCAATAGTAAAGGGAACATGACTCCCTGCAGCCATGTCATGTTCATACCAACCTTCATGTCCTTCATTAAACAACACACTTTTTTTTTTGTTTGACTTATAATGCTATTTAAATTAGGAGTTGGTTTATAACATTTTTTCCTTTACAACGAAGCTTCGGCAAGGAAGAGGATGACTTAACAAGTCTTCAATAAGTCAAGCGCATTCCTCTCCCATGACAATGTTTATTTTGTATTTTAATTATTGTATTTGATACGCTCAGAAGCACTACATGTACACAGGACTTAGTCGCAGCAACTGAAATTTCGCTGTTAGTCCTTTCTGGAATGCTAACAGGGCAGCTACAGAGTAGCACTGCACAGCCTGCTACTCAGCTTGAAATGCAGCACGGTGTACTACCAATCAGTTTGAATGCGCCTGCACAACTAATTCTCAAGGTCATGTTCCATGTAAGCCTCAAAAATCCAGCTAACAATGTGGGGATTTAAAAAGTTAACACACACTGTATAGTATTGGAATGCTTCAGTATATATGCAACACACAACATATATATATATATTATTAAGTTACTAATGTTTACATGAAATATTAAAATGAAATTGTTACACGAGCCAAATGAGGTAAATTTAGAGCAATTGGGTAGTGTTAGACGGGAAACCACCAAGTTACTAAAGAGTAAAAAGAGGAAATATTTGAGAGAGAAGATTAATGATCTTGAAATGAACGCAAAAAATAGGAACATTAGAGAATTATATCAGGGAATTAGTATAGAGAAGAAAGAGTTTCAGGCTAGAACAAACATAATTCGGAATGAAAATGGGGATATGATTGCAGATTCCAGGAGTACATTAAATAGATGGAAAAGTTACTTTAATCAGCTATTAAATGTACATACAGAACAGGACATTGAGGAGGATAAGTTACAGACAGCAGAAATGATAGTCGCAGAACCAAATTCATTAGAGGTTGAAATTGCGATTGAAAAATTGAAGATGTATAAAGCATCAGGTTCAGATGAGATCCCAGCAGAACTGATAAAATCAGGGGGAGAAAAATTGATGGACAAAATACGCTGGTTGCTTAGTATGATTTGGGAAAAAGAAGCTCTTCCAGATGAATGGAAAGAATCAATTATCATACCAATTTATAAGAAAGGAGATAAAACTGATTGCAACAACTACAGGTGCATCTCATTACTTTTAACTTCGTACAAAATTCTTACAAATATATTAGTAAGAAGACTTACTCCCCATATTGATGACATTCTAGGAGATCATCAATGTGCATTTAGAAGAAACAGGTCTACAACAGATCAGATTTTTAGTATAAGACAGATTTTAGAAAAGAAATGGGAATATAGTGGTACTGTACATCAACTATATGTAGACTTCAAAAAAGCACATGATTCAATTAAGAGGGAGAAGTTATATAGTATCCTGCTGGAGTTCGGAATTCCTAAAAAGTTAGTTAGACTTATACGAATGTGTCTAAATGGCACAAAGAGTAGGGTGCGTGTAGTTAAACTGTTTTCGGACACTTTTGAAATCCAGAATGGGTTGAAGCACTATCTCCTCTACTATTTTAATTTTGTACTAGAGCATGCCATTAAATCTTTAGAGAATGAGGAAGGCTTACAACTGAATGGTATTAATAAGCTGTTAGTTTATGCTGATGATGTAGTACTACTGGCCGATAGCGAGGAGATACTAAAGGACAACACGCACACACTATTGAGTAACACTAAGAAATTAGGACTGGAAGTAAATATCAATAAAACTAAATACATGGTCACACGTAGAAATTCATATATAATGGAAATGGACAGCTAATGACAAAAGAGGGAAATTTTGAGGAAGTGGCTGAATTCAAATACCTAGGAACAATAATGACAAATAGGAATGAGATGCACAAAGAAATTAAACATAGGCTCAATTCTGGAAATGCATGCTATTATGCATTGCAGAGACTTTTGATGTCCCAACTCCTTTCAAAAAACGTTAAACTGAAAATATATAAAACTATTATTCTACCAGTTATATTATATGGGTGCGAAACATGGACTCTTATTTGAAGGGAGGAAAGGAGATTACAAGTATTTGAGAATAAAGTACTTAGGAAAATTTTTGGACCAAAGAGAGATGAACGGACAGGTGAATGGAGAAGACTACATAACAATGAACTGCATGGTCTTTATAGGAAGCCAGATATAATAAGAACAGTTAAGTCTCATAGACTGCGATGGGCAGGACATGTTGCACGTATGGGGAATGAAAGACTTGCATGGAAGCTTCTTGTAGGAAAGCCAGAAGGAAAACGCTCAGTTGGTAGACCAAGAATGAGGTGGGAGAATAACATTAACTATGATTTGAGGGAAGTAGATTGTACAGGGAATGATTGGAAAGCATTAGCTCAGGATAGGGATGTATGGAGAGCTTATGTCCGCGCGGCCATGAACCTATGGGTTCGATAGTGCCAGTGAGTAAGTAAGTAAGTAATGTTTACAATATTTAGACTACCATCAATGCAGTGTTGTATCTCATTCCGGTATTATGTTTCATTTTAACTAAATAGCAAAGAGGTTAATTCTAACTTTTGAAAGAATTAGCCAGGTTAACAGTGCTAACATGGACCCTTCACCACTGCTGCGCATAATTTATTCAACAAATGATACAAAATGACACATCCAAAAAATACTCATAATGATTGCTCATAGGTATCAGGACCATTTCAAGATAAATTGTGAATGAAAGTAATATATCCAAAATATATGCCAATAAAAATTAAATTTACAGTTATGAATGTATAATCAGCCACTTGCAATTATTACTTGCAGCAATAAAACAAGATGACTCATCAATTTTGACAGTGACTTAGACAATTGTCAATCAAAACAGACGTTGAAGAAACACAACATAGAAAATCAAAGAAATTCTCAAAGTACTAATGATAATTGGTGAAATCAGGTAGGCCTATTATTTTTTTCAATTAATGCTACCAGGATGTCAATAAGACATTTCTAGTATTCTCTCCTGGCATGGGGTATTTGTAACCCACTTCTGAGGTTTGGGCACCTGGAAGGCAGGTTACGCTGCCCTGATGATATGAGAGGTGGTAATGATGATGGTAATGATGCATCAGAAGAGGCCTTAAACTAAATTTAATATAATGAGGTGAATATGATAATGATGGCCAAATGATGGTCAGGGACCATTTGGGCCTTAAAGTTTCCTGACATTTGTCCTACAGGTGAGGAAAACCCTCACCCAGGAAACTTGTCCCACTCTGTATTACAACGCAGCACACTACCTCGAGAGCACAACAGTTGACAGACCTGTTATTGTAATTAACAGTTTGATATTTTCATGTGTTTTATAGTGAAAAAATTTTATTATAAGTGGAGATAGCCCAAAAAATGATATAAACAATGCAGATGATGCAAAAATAGCTAAGAATTATGGTTAAAACAGAGCTACCAACTTAGGGGAATATTGTTTAATATCTGCCAGCTCTGCTAACTCACTCAGTATCAATCTTGTCTTTAATTCTTAGTTTGGAGGATTGCATCATCATTTGAGATGAGCATAATTTGGTATTGTACTTAATAGATAATGTCAATTCCTAAAAAATGTGAACAAAAATAATGATTGAAGAGAAAAATTATAGCTCAGACTGGGGTTTGAACTCAGGACATTTGGCTTTCTAAGCCAATTATCTACCACTGAGCAACCTGAGAAACTCCAATTTAATGCAAATGTTTCTGTTATACACTGTTAATTCCTGATCGCCAAATGCTAAGAGCATTTGCTCGATCATGCAAACGGTGTTTAGATTGCAGTTTCTCAGGTAGCTCAGTGGTAGAGCATTGGCCTAGAAAGCCAAAGGTCCTGGGTTCAAACCCCAGTCTGAGCATATAATTTTTCTCTTCAAATATAATTTATCCTTCAGTGAGAAGTGTTAAATTAATAATAAAAACATTAAAAAATAATGTGTTTCATAAAAGTTATGATAGGAATTAACATTGTGAGGCTTTTAAAGTAATAAAATTAAAATAAGCCATTATTCATCTCACTTCATACACACTGTGTTCTTCACAGCACATCACTGGTTTCAGGAACTGTTGTTCCTATCTTCAGCCATCTTTACGACTGTTGAATTTATGCCTTCACCATCATCTTCTAAACTGTTATCTAGTGTTGATTTAATGAACTTTGAGATCAAATCTTGCTCCCTGGGAATTTAAAAATTAAAGGATCTAAATTTGTTCTTCTGAATGTATATATTTTCCCAAACTGTTAAATTCCAAGGGCTTCGTCAACACTCAACAAAAGAAAATGTATATATTCAAGAAATTCAATATCACATTAGCACCGATAAATAAATTTAGCCTTGGTAATCATCTAATAACTAATAAAAGTTAATACCTCCAATAGTAAAAAATCTGGAATTTATCAAATCTTATATATAAAAATTAATGTTTGTTTGAATATTTGTTTGTTCGTACTTTATGTGCGGCCATACCGTTGATCCGATTGTGATGGGGTTTTTTGCAAAATGTTCAGGAGATTCCCGGGATGAACATAGGTTATAAGAGAGTTGTGATACTCAACTCCTACACCCTTAAAAATCGCCCTTTGTAGTGGAAAACGTGAAAAAAGTAGCTCTTTGGACGCTTAAATGGCTTATGCTGCCTAAACCATAAGAAATACTCAAAATTAATGTACACAGAATTGAATATCTCAAAAAGCTCCACAAAAAAGTCTGCAACAGCATGTGTTTATCTCTTACGGATAACTCACAAAAACCATTTTTGTCTTTCATTGATACCAAGAGTCCCTTATCTATTACGGATAACTCACAATAACCATTTTTGTCTTTCATTGATACCAAGAGTCTCGTGCCGTAGCCGAGTGGTTAAGGCAAGAAGTCTTGGTGCAGAACTACGGGACTTACGCTGGTTTAAGTCTCTACGGGAGGGAAAATTTTTCTTATGGAATGTCGGCCAGTATGGGTCAGAAATGAAATCTAGCTGGGGAAAAAAAAACTGTTTTGACTCACTCTCATCAATTTATCTTCTTTTTTTTTTCCACTCTAATATAATTGTGATATGACGGTTCTTAGCTTATCTATAAAGGAGGGTGCAATTCTATGTGACGTCATCATTCACACTTCTTGAGCCACAACAGAAGGCTGTAAGAGGTTTTCTTGCGAAGTTATTTAATAATATCTAATTATGTCCTAATTTCTGAATTTTATGGTAAAAAAGTAACATTTTTATCGTCTGCCCATGACATGAGAATTCAACGTTCGGGCAGGACAACGTCTGCCGGGTACGCTAGTTAGTTATAAAGACTGCTATAAAGTATACATAGAAAAACAAAAAGTAATTTGGACACTTGCACAAAAGAACCCTTTAGAAAAACTAAAAATGGTACAATTGAGGAATCAGCTATTGCAGCTCATAGTTTGTTAGAGAATCATAAAATTTAAAAAGAAACAACTTCTGAAACATTTGGTGAAGCCCCTGGAATTAACAGTTTAGGAAAAGATATACATTCAAAACAAATTTAGATCCATGAATTTTGAAATTATTTCCCACAACTTTCTTCTTATCAAAGACCTTTTAAAGATCAACGAAAGCTAAACAAATATAACATATAGCTATGATTGGGATATACATAATAAATTAAACCGATATCAAATGATGTGTGGCACCATAAGAAGAACGCTCCGAAAGACTCTAAGAGAAACTCAGCTCAGATTTTATAAAATTACATCTGTTCCTGTTCTTTTATATGGATCTGAATCTTGGGTACTTACCAAAAAAAAAAGATCTCTCACATTCAGCCACTGAAATGAAATTTTTAAGATCCATAAAAGGATATACATGCATGGATAGATTACATAATGAATCAATAAGAAATGAAATGGAGATATTTTCAATACATGATAAATATAAGAGCACAAATACCGATGGAAAGAACATTTAGACAGAATGGACAATACAAGATTACCCAAAACGATCAACACCTACAAACCACATGGAAAAAGATCTTTGAGACGGCCAAGGAAATGATGGACTTGAGACCAGAACAGGTCGCATTGACCTAATCCTGGAAAGGAAGAAGAAGAATTTTGAAATTCCTGGCAAACAAGATTTGATCTCAAAGTTTATCAAATCAACATTAGATGGCAGATTAGAAGATGAAAATGTAAATTTAACAGTTTGAAGAAACTGAAACCACAGTTTTATGCTGTGAAGAACACAGTGTATGGGGAGAGATGAATAATGATTCATTTTAATTTTATTAAAAAATTATGTGACTTAACATGAATTTAGAATTTAGTAATAAATGATGTCAGTGTATATGTTGCAAGAGAAGAAAAAAAATGTTGGTAACATGTGATGTAAATGTAATGGAAATGAGAATGTAATAGACCTGTGGCACATTATAAAATTCTTAAGTATTCATTTTCATCTTCAACAGCCTTAGTTTTATTAACTGTTAAATTTGTAAGTTGCAATCCAGCCCTATTTACAATTTATAGTGCTATCTTTGATGTTCTGTACTTCTAGGATATTTCTAACTCCACTACTAACCCACTTTTTTTTTTCCTACTTTTTCTCATTCTTTCCTTGCATCAATGGTCAATCCTCAGGTCATGAGCACTGCAATATTAAATTGGTTCATTTTTGTTGTTTTGTTGTTATAATACTGTGACCAGATACTTTCGCTGCAATTCCCCTTTATTTTCTGCGTCACAAAACAGAAAAGGGTGATATTTTTTATTATCAATGATGATTGGATAAATCACAATGTACCCATTTATTTTTCAACTCGCTTCTATTCAATATCTTCCCACCATAACTTAATCACACGATCAAGAAAAAAATACCTCTAGCTGTAACTTAATAGCTAAAATTTACTATTCTTCAATTCTTCTTGTTTCCATTACCCATCTCTTGATTGTCCTCCCTTCTTATGTCGAGAACTGCCAAGTCAAAAATAGTTAAAAATAACCTTACTGAATATATAACAAAGTTATAGATATTAAATTAATATTGAGAAGCTAAAGCTATTACTACGATAGAAATAAGTAAATTAATAAACTCAATTAAATTAATGTAAATCAATGGTACTCACTGGCACTATCGAACCCGTAGGTTCATGGCCGCACGGACATAAGCTCTCCATACATCCCTATCCTAAGCTAATGCTTTCCAATCATTCCCTGTATAATCTACTTCCCTCAAATCATAGTTAATGTTGTTCTCCCACCTCATTCTTGGTCTACCAACTGGGCGTTTTCCTTCTGGCTTTCCTACTTGAAGTTTCCATGCACGTCTTTCATTCCCCATACGCGCCACATGTCCTGCCCATCGCAGTCTATGGGACTTAACTGTTCTTATTATATCTGGCTTCCTATAAAGACCATGTAGTTCATTGTTATGTAGTCTTCTCCATTCACCTGTCTGTTCATCTCTCTTTGGTCCAAAAATTTTCCTAAGAACTTTATTCTCAAATACTCGTAATCTCCTTTCCTCCCTTAAAGTAAAAGTCCATGTTTCGCACCCATATAATATAACTGGTAGAATAATAGTTTTATATATTTTCAGCTTAACGTTTTTTGAAAGGAGTTGGGACATCAAAAGTCTCTACAATACATAATAGCATGCATTTCCAGAATTGAGCCTATGTTTAATTTCTTTGTGCATCTCATTCCTATTTGTGATTATTGTTCCTAGGTATTTGAATTCAGCCAATTCCTCAAAATTTCCCTCATTTGTCATTAGCTGTCCATTTCCATTATATAATGTATTTCTACGTGTGACCATATATTTAGTTTTACTGATATTTACTTCCAGTCCTAATTTCTTAGTGTTACTCAATAGTGTGTGCGTGTTGGCCTTTAGTATCTCCTCGCTATCGGCCAGTAGTACTACATCATCAGCATAAACTAACAGCTTATTAATACCATTCAGTTGTAAGCCTTCCTCATTCTCTAAAGATTTAATGGCATGCTCTAGTACAAAATTAAATAGTAGAGGAGATAGTGCATCTCCTTGCTTCAACCCATTCTGGATTTCAAAAGTGTCTGAAAACTGTTTGCCTACACGCACCCTACTCGTTGAGCCATTTAGACACATTCGTATAAGTCTAACTAACTTTTTAGGAATTCCGAACTCCAGCAGGATACTATATAACTTCTCCCTCTTAATTGAATCATATGCTTTTTGGAAGTCTACGTATAGTTGATGTACAGTACCATTATATTCCCATTTCTTTTCTAAAATCTGTCTTATACTAAAAATCTGATCTGTTGTAGACCTGTTTCTTCTAAATGCACATTGATGATCTCCTAGAATGTCATCAATATAGGGAGTAAGTCTGCTTACTAATATATTTGTTAGAATTTTGTACGAAGTTGAAAGTAATGAGATGCCCCTATAGTTGTTGCAATCAGTTTTATCTCCTTTCTTATAAATTGGTACGATAATTGATTCCTTCCATTCATCTGGAAGAGCTTCTTTTTCCCAAATCATACTAAGCAAACAGCGTATCTTGTCCATCAATTTTTCTCCCCCTGATTTTATCAGTTCTGCTGGGATCTCATCTGAACCTGATGCTTTATACATCTTCAATTTTTCAATCGCAATTTCAACCTCTAATGCACTTGGCTCTGCGACTAGCATTTCTGCTGTCTGTAACTTATCCTCCTCAATGTCCTGTTCTGTATGTACATTTAATAGCTGATTAAAATAACTTTTCCATCTATTTAATATACTCTTGGAATCTGCAATCATATCCCCATTTTCATTCCGAATTATGTTTGTTCTAGCCTGAAACCCTTTCTTCTCTATACTAATTCCCTGATATAATTCTCTAATGTTCCTATTTTTTGCATTCATTTCAAGATCATTAATCTTCTCTCTCAAATATTCCCTCTTTTTACTCTTTAGTAACTTGGTGGTTTCCCGTCTAACACTACCCAATTGCTCTAAATTTACCTCATTTGGCTCGTGTAACCATTTCATTTTTGCTAGCTTTCTTTTCTTTACAATGTCGGCACATTCCTCATCAAACCATTTCTTGTTTTGCCTCTTTTTTAAACAACCAATGCTTTCTGATGCTGACAATTTAATAGTATCTCTTATAGCCTCCCATTCTTTATTTATATCAGTTTCTTCTTCGTTTGCCACATTGTCATCTGAAGATTCCAGTACTTCAAATCTATTAGCAATTTTGATTTGGTATTCTTGCCGCATTTCATCATTTTTCAAGTTTTTTAATTCATATTTTACAGAATCATCTTTAGCGTTTGTTCCTCTCATAAGCGATAGCCGTTGTCTGATTTTCACCCTGACCAGATGATGATCTGAATTGCAGTCTGTCCCTCTAACTGATCTAACATCAATGATGCTACTGTGCCAGCGTTTATCCACTAATACATGATCTATCTGGTTCCGAGTTTTGCCATCTGGAGATGTCCAGGTGTATTTATGAATATCCTTATGCTGAAATGTTGTGCTCTTAACAATGAGATTCTTTGATGTGGCAAATGTGACTAATCTAACCCCGTTGTCGTTACTATCTTCATGAAGACTGAATTTGCCTATTGTTGGTTTGAATATATCTTCCCGCCCCACTTTTGCATTAAAATCTCCTAAGACAATTTTCATATGATATCGTGAAAGGCTATCAAATAAGCATTCTAATTCTTCATAGAACTCATCCTTGATCTTGTCATCTTTATCTTCTGTGGGGGCATGTACATTTACAACTATAAAATCATGTCGTTTACCCTTTAGAATTATGTATGATATCCTATCACTAACAAACTTAATATCTCGGATAGCGGATAGGATCCTCCTTCTGACTAAAAAACCCGTTCCAAATGCAGGTCTTTCTGCACCCCCATAGTATAATGCAAAGCTTCCTGATTCCTGACTACCTTCTCCTGGCCACCTAACTTCCTGTAAAGCGACTATATCCAAGGGCGATGTATCCAATTCCCGTGTTAATATCTCTAGTGCCCCGCTATTGTATAAAGTAAAAAGAAAAATTCTTGCCTGAACCGGGAATCGAACTCCAAACCTTTAGCTTTCCTTGCTAATGCTCAGACCACTCAGCTAATCCAGGCTTCATTCCCATCCAAGTTTCTTCAGGTAGAAGCCATTCATTGTGTATTTGTGAATGATGATTCATTGCAATTGAATGTGGGGCCAGTAGAGTAAAGGTAAAGGAATAATTCTTGCTTGGATCGGAATGAAGCCTGGATTAGCTCAGTGGTCTGAGCATTAGCACGGAAAGCTAAAGGTTCAGGGTTCGATTCCCGGTTCAGGCAAGAATTTTTCTCTTTACCATTGATTTACAATAATTTAATTGAAGTTATAGATATATTTATATTATTATTTTATAATTTTTTACGTTCATTATCAAGTCAATAATTTAATTAAGTTCTAGATTATTATGATTATGATTATTATTATGATTATTATGATTATAATATTATTATTATTATTATTATTATTATTATCATTATTTTAATACAGTGAGTTTCACTCGGCCTGCGACTGATAGCAAAATAAGTGACTAAGCATTGAGTCATCAACTTGCACTGCCCACGCAGCGTTTACGCTAGTGGTCACAAGTCAAGCGAAACTCACTGTATTTTTACACTTCTCAACTGTATATTATGTAGGCCTATTATATGTGTTAATTTAAATACAGATACTATTATTCAAAAGTTAATGTCTGTATAATTTAATCCTGATGAACTGAAAGAGAAGACCTTAATGGTCTTAACTCCATCAGGTAAAATAAATTTTTTTCGACCCAAGTTTTAGTTTGAGGATGACTGAGATCTCGGGTACCATTTCATAATTTTTAACTTTCATTGGGTTATTTCTGTTAGCTTTTAAAGAACCAATAGTTGACTGATCTATTTTATGTTTCTTTTGTCTTAAATATTAACTTAATCCATTGTTGTCAATCCAAACATTAAACATGATAAAAGTATATACGATCTGCCACTGTCCAACTCTACTTTTGCCTAGTTATATTTGTATTTGGTGATTATTACATAACCTACAATAAAAGTTAAAAACACAATATATACAACATAAAATAATAAAATTAGTACCTGACAGGCACCTCATCCTCAACTTGGTTACTTTTAAAACCTGAAGACCTTTCGGAAACTAGTTCCTTCATCAGCAGAAGGTAGAACACCTGAATATTTTGTGTGATTCTGTAGAGAGGATTGTATGTACAAAGTTGAGGATGACAGCACCTATCAGGTATTAATTTCATTATTTTGCATTGTATCTAATACCTCAAAAGAATTTAAATATACATTTTATCAGTATAAACACAATGGATATTTTAATGTACAATAGCCAACCATAAACAAGAATAAACACTGTTACTATATCTAAAGTTCTTTTTTATCAACTGAATTTCATAATGACTTTCTATTTTCACCCTTATAATCATAATGTATATGATTGTTAAAATAATACACAATAAAATAATTGTGTTGTTAAAGAAGGCAATTAAAATATAGAAAGAGGTAAATTTATATTATAGTAGGGTTGTCAATTGAGAAGATTCAATGTTTAATGTAATTTTCGGCTCAACTGCACTTTTCCTAGCGCTTGATTTTTCAGTTATATTATTGTAAACTATAGCTCTTCTTTTGTATTTACTAACATTATTTAATATTTTAAACTTTTTCAAACAATTTTTATAACATTATTAGACAGTTTTGAAGTATTTATTTAAATATGCAAATTACAATATTATGACACTGTTAGAAATATTGTGATGCTAACTGCTATTTTCTCCACAGAGTATATTACTTAGTCTATGATTTTTCTATAGCTGTTTTGGGTTATCGCTGGTTGGATCATCGTTAGGGAGCGATAAGTAAGTGTACACATTTTTAATAAACATTTGGTAATTTTAATATTATTAATATATCTTTTTAAGATAGATTTGGGAATTTATTGCAAATATTGGTCATTTAAATTTTATAGCGATGGAGGGTAAGCAAGGATGATGATAATATGGTTCGATTGTGGGTTATTGGTGGCTTCTACAAACTCTGGCGCATGCACACTGTTATTCTATAGGACTTTGAAAATATTTCGTGCTAGTTTAAGTGCAGTTTTCCTAATTTTCCTTTCATGACAAAAAAAAACTGTTACAATCTACAAAAATAATCACCTCTTCCCAGGCAGTTTCAATGATCTCCTACTATTTGATTGCCACTTTAAAATTCCTTTTGGGAATCCCAGATTTCGATAATGGTACCATAATGTATTTAGTAGTAGTATAAGCATAAACCAATGGGGGATTCTAGTGCAAATAACAGTAGGCCTATATGAATCTTGGAACAATACTCAACAATAAAATAATATGCTATACAAATTGGACAAATATAAGATTAGGGTTATTATTTTTATTTATTTTTTTATTTCAAGGGTTTTTTAGCATATTCCAGTAAGTTGTATTGTACCTGTAATTCATAATTAATGGTAATATTGATGTTTCTACGCTATTTCTACCTCTACTTCTCACTAAATTTTAAATTATTTTCCGTACTTTATTCAGTAAAACAAACTCACGTGTATCCATATATTGCTACAACAATTTGTGTGTTTTTATATGCTGTATACTTCTCTCCAAATTACTGTACATTATCATTTGCACTAGAATTTTCCGTTCTATTTAGCATACAATATTTAAGTCGTTACAAACTAATTACCGACAAGTTCGCTTACCTTAAGTTTCAAATATGAATGACGTCCAAACGTAGAATCCACCAAGCAAGGGGGCGGGGCATCTCTTTTCTGTAACAGAAAGTCATTCGGTTTCCAAGCCCAATGAGCAAATCTTTTTATAATAAACCCAAAATCCACACACGAATGAAAATACGTGTATTTTAAGTGATTCCCACGATGAAATATAAACAATACACTCTTGACTGGTGTCCGTGAACATTGTTATAAGTAAATAGTACGGAACACGCCAGTAATTAATAATTATGATATAACCTATTTGATTGAAGGGCAAACACTAATTATTAACTTTCGAAGAGCAGACGACCACAGACGACGTGATAACCATAGAGAATGATAACCGTCTGGCACGGATAATTCAACTGATAAATGCATGTGCATGGAAGAATTCAAACGTTCAAGGTCAAAGTATTATTTATCATCTTTATGTACAAGATTCACGTCATATTACGTCACACGACGTCATATTGTCAAATCTTCAAAAGATCGTCATAGATGATCAATGAACGTAAACTATTTTAAGTTCACATTACACCTACTGATGCCAGACGTCCTTTTTAATTTCTTGGACATGTCCTATTTTTAAGTTCACTTCTTTTGTTCGGATTCATATCTCCTCCTTTTGGAGGGGGGGCATAAGTCCTTTATTGTTGTTTTTTTTTACCTACCGTCGTTTTGGATCTTTAATAAATCGGTTTAAGTCCACCGCTATGGTCTCGAGGTAGCGTGCTGCCTTGTCACGTACCGGGCCCGTGTTCGATCCCCGGTCGGGACAGTGAGGTTTTTATCGGGGTTTTTCCTCACCTGTAAGACAAATGTCAGGAAAACCTTAAGGTCCAAACGGTCCCCGAAATCATATGGCCATCGCAATCATCATTCATATTCATCTTAGATTAATCTTAGGATTAGGGACTCTCCTGGCGCACCACTATCATCATGATGACCCATCATATCATCGGGGCAACGTAACCCCGCCTTCCAGGTGCCCCAACCTCAGAAAAGGGTTACAAGTACGCCATGTCAGGAGAGAACACCAGTAATGTCGAAAGACAACCAGGGGCATTTGCAAAAAAAAATCAGTTCAATCGATTAGATAGAAATTGTTAAAATCTGTGATGATAGAATATAAAATAATAAATGCCGAAGGATTATTAAGGCTTCAAAAGTTTTTCACACACACCCATATATATATATATAGGCTGTTAACTGCGGCAGAAATGAAATTTATGAGACGTACTGCAGGTTACTCAAGAACAGGCCATAAAAGGAATCCTGATATTCTCAAAGAATTACAAACAGAATCAGTCATGGGATATGTACAAAAATACATAAACAACTGGAAATCTCACGTAAGATGAATGAGCAGAACAAGAATACCACATCAAATCTTAAATTACAGCCACCAGGCAAGAGATATTTGGACTGACCCTTCAAACGTTGGATTGAGACCGTAACAGACCACTAGGTCTATCACATGAAAGGAAGAAGAATATATATACTAGCTAATACCCGGCGAGCGTTGCTACGTCTAAATAAATATTTAGTTGAATAAGTAATATGAAAATTACTTATAAATTTATACCGTAATTATTTTTAGGTACCCCTGGCATAAAATAGCTCAAAGACAAAATGATTATTGAAAGTTATCCGTAAAATAATACCCCGCTGTGCGCTACTACGCATGCCCGGGAATCTAAGTCATTCCGAAGTTCTTGGCATCAGTGAGTTGAAATATAAAAATTATTGTGAGTTATCCGTAAAAGATAAACATATGCTGTCGCTGACTTTTTTCTAGATTCTTTTTTTTTTTTTTTTATATTCCATTATGTGTACATTAATTGTGTGCATTTGTTATGGTTTATGAGCGTAAGCAATTTAAGCGTAATTTTTTTCTTCACGTTTTTCACTACAAAGAGTGATTTTTAAGGGTGTAAGAGTTGAGCATCACAACTCTCTTATAGCCTATGTTCATCCCGGGAATCTCCTGAACATTTTGCAAAAAGCCCCATCGCAAATCGGATGAACGGTATAGCAGCGCATAAAATACGAACAAACAAACAAACATTCATTTTTATATATTAGACTAGCTAATACCCGGCGTGCGCTGCTACTCCTAAAAAAATATTAAAGAATCTCTGATAGGACTGACGGCGTTTACTTTTTTTAATTATAAGGCTATATTTATAGATTTGGCTCTGAAAGTGTGCATATACTTACGTACTTCGTGATCCAGTGCAACAGATGGAATCAAAATATATTTTTTTAATGGCGCTTAGCCGGTTGATGCATATCATTGTCAAATTACTTCAGCTGAAATTCGCAACCAAACTTGGTATATAACAATCAATAATTAAGAAAAGGAAATCAAGTTAGTTAACCATTAAAATCGGACAAACAAATGTGGTGGTTAACTAGTTGCGATAATTTAAAATTCACCTCCAGAATGTTATATTCTTTGGCAATGAAACTAGATATATGTCACTGAAATAAAATGAGAAAGTAATTATCCAAAATTGAACGAAATCCGACCATTAGGAGTGGAGGTTTGGTTGAAACAGGAAACAATTTTCGTTTGTTTAGTAATTAAACTTGTATACAATTTGATTATCAAAAAACGGATATATTTCATAAACCAATAAAATCGATTTAATTAGGAGTGGAGATTTATCTGAAACCCAAAATTTGAAAATAGTTTTAACGGTCTAATACATTTTTGTCAACTTGCAACGAAACTTGATATATCCTATACGATTTAATTAATAAAAGACACATATATTCCATAAAGCAGCAAAATTTGATCATATATTCGACATGCTGAGGAAATCGTTTAGTTTATGCAGCAGCTGACTGACCCGCCCTGCATATATAGTAAAAACTTTAACGTTTTCCATTATAATACAGTTGTAGACTGTATATTATAACCGGTGACGAAAGAACCAAGTTCAAAGGATTTCGACAAGAATAATAGCTCTACAATAATATATATATATTTAAAAGAACAATATTTTTTTGTCGTGTAAATGAATTATGTACTCCTTGTTGCTTTCATGGATAAAACTGCATAACAGTGGGAAACCAGATATAGACTTAATTAGACAGGTTGAGGAAACCAGCTATAACGGCTGGGGGACCCGACATGTCATCAGATGTCACCCCTATATTATCTTGACAATCGTCCAGATGAATGTGAGGCCAACTTCTTCTTCTTCTTCTTCTTCTTCTTCTTCACTTCACGGGCTAGGCAAATTGCCTGTTTCACTTCACAGTTATTCTGTCCATCTTTTCACTGGCCTTCCTACATTCCTTGAACCTCTTGGCTTGTAGTTAAATCCTGCTTTTGGTAATCTTGTTACATTCATTCTTTCTACATATCTAAACCATTCATCTCTATATTCCTTGATTGTATCATTCAGTGGATATATGTTTAACTCTCTTCTTATATCTTCATTCTTTATCCGATCCAATCTTGTGCAGCCTTTGGTTCTTCTGAGGAAGTTCATTTCTACACTTTGTATTCTGCTTTGTACTTTGTTGGTCATTACCCAAGTTTCACTTCCATAAAGCGAGGCAAACTTATTTTATCTTATTATTATTACTTTTTTTTTCAAATGCCCCAGGTTTGTCTTTCGTCATTCCTGGTTTCTCTCCTGGCATTGCGTACTTGTAACCCACTTCTGAGGTTGGGACGCCTGGAAGGCGGGGTTACGTTGCCCCGATGATATGATGGGTGATTATGATGACAATGGTGCGCCAGGAGAGTCCCTAACCTAAGATGAATATGAATGATGATGATTGTGATGGCCATATGATTTCGGGGATCGTTTGGGCCTTAAAGTTTTCCTGGCATTTGTCTTACGATAAAAACCTCACCCAGAAAAACTGTCCCGACCGGGGATCGAACCCGGGCCCGCTGCGTGACAAGGCAGCACGCTACCCCGAGACCACAGCGGTGGACTTTTGTCTTATTATTAAACCCTATATTACTACCTAAATATGTTCACTAAATAATAAGGGATATAAGAATTTAAATCCTATAAAAATATAACGAATTTAAGGATAAAGGTAAAATACTATTTTCAGACCAATGCTCTTCTAGGCCTGTCATGTCATGGAGATACGTGGAATAAGATCACATAAGTCACATAATTTACGATGGACAGGGCATGTGGAAAATAATGGGAAATGAAAGAGAGGTAGGGAAACTGGAGGGAAAGTAGGTAGGCTAAGAATGGGTTAGATAATAATACTTTGAGGAAGGAGAATTTATAAGGGAACAATTGAAAAATATTAGCTGAGAATACGGATGTATGGAGAGTTTATGTTCTCATGGCCATGGTTAATGTAGATTAGTTAATTCATTTTTCGATTTTAGAAGAAACTGATGTGACAGTTGTCCCGCGTCTTGGCCGGATGATCGTCCATCAACACATGTAGAACAGAGCCTGTCGCGCCATGTGACAGTTACACAACTTTTTCAAAACCCTACCCTCATATTTTGATGCCAACAATTTTAAATCTTAATAACGTAACTGTTAAATTTGTGGGTGGTATTTTATTTTTTGCGCGATAGTGCGTTTTGTCGTACTTACAGCAATGACGACCACGATTGAAAGTTCAACTTCCTACATTTCGGGGTTGCCAACCTAAATAACTATACTGTAATAAAATAACTACAGGCCTACTGTAATATTACATATTACAAACACGCGTGTGGGAAGTAAAACCACTGCACTCTATGTATACTACATACAATGTATATACAAAAATATCCAAAAGGTAGTGTTAGTATACATTATACGAAACAAATCACTGCATTTTAAATGAACTTAACTTTATTTGAAACAATATAAAACAATAAATACGTACTTGCCGTCATTTTATCACTGATTGGTCTCACGGCTTCCTGTTATTTTATAACTAATTGGTCTCACGGCCTCCTGTTGTTTCAATTAGTAAATATTGTCCACACTGTTAACGTTAGTCAATTGCTTATACTTATTTGTACTTGTAAGGCCATGTTTTCCTTAACAGAGATTAAGGCGCTCCTCCCTTACAGGGAAGAATTTGAACCATACTAATTTAGTTACACTTGTTTTTCGTATAATAATGAACGCAAATATTTCCAACAAAGAAGTTATTATTTTACTGTCATTTATTATTTTGAAAACACCATCGCGCAAAAAATAATGTACAACGCATGTTTGTGAAGTGTTTTACAGAATCTCGGAAATTAAAAACCTTATTAACGCTCGGTTTTTAAACATTTTTCTCGACTCGCATCGTAATATACTATTACGACGCTCTTTAACAAAAAATACATTAGTATGCAGCGTCACATATCAAATCTGCGTGAAACGACTGACACGTTTTGCCCAGAGGCCTCTTCCTTTCCCCCATCAGGTTTTAGGTTCATTTCATGTCGTAAATCAACGATATGGGGCCCAAGAGTTTACTTCCTTTCCGAAAGAAACCATACTCAGAACTTTTATGCCCTGAAAAAAACCATCAACTCTGACCGATTTGAACCCGCAAACCTCGGAACCTTAGGTGAGCATGAGTACCACATCCAGTCCCTTGGTATAATTTTAGATTTCCACTTGCAAAAGAGGACACACGGGCATGGTTAGGTCATGTATAAAACAAATTTCTTGAATAAAATTGATTTCGCTATTTTTTCCTGCTTATCTAACTAATACTCTTTCAATTTAATGGCTACACATAATTACGCTTTTCTTTTAATATATATAGCCTATATATTTAAATAAATACATAATTTCTGTCAGAGAATACTTATCCATTGTGAAGAATACGAGTAATATGTTTTCCTCTGATCGCGGTACCAACGCTATGCAGAGTAGACCATTGGTGGGGCTGCCACCTCAAAGCTTTAGGTCCAGCTTCTGGATGTACTAACCCATCTAGAGGGTTGCCACTTCCGCCAAATCCGCCGTGATGAAGGACTCCTTCTGCGCCGAATCTGTCGTTGAGGTCTTAACCGTAACCCTGGCTTACAGAGTACTATCAGTCGGAGCCAACTGAACCCTGGTTTTTTTACGAGGTTGTTACTCCTCCCCCTCCTCCTTTCTCATCCGGGCTTGGGACCGGCCATGGCCATGGCCCATAAACAAACAAAATTAAAATTTTATAAAACAATGGCTGTCCCTGTCCTTTTGTATGGGAGTGAATCTTGGATTACCACTACCAAACAAGAAAGTTAAATCCAAGCAGCCAAGATGAAATTTTTAAGAAGAGTAAAAGGCTTCACTAGAATGGACCAGATAAGAAACGAGGATATCCGTGAAGAACTGCAGATCTACTCCATAAAAGAAAAGATATTTAACAACAAGGTACAGTGGAAAGAACATGTAGAAAGAATGGAAGAAAGAAGATTACCAAATAAAATCTTCCATTATTTTCCAAGAGGAAGAAGAGATGTCGGACGTCCTCGGAAGAGATGATCTTAGATCTATTAGTGAAGACGGAACAGGCAACTCTTGCCTAAACCAGGAAGTGAAGAAGAAGAAGAAGAAGAAGAATTATCCTCTTTCTCAGTATATTCAATATATACAGGGTATAACTAAAATCTCATTACAGATTTTGAGGACCAAGACGGTTACGTTTAGCATAGGAATTCATGCCAGAAACGTACTGTTTTCTTGCTATATGCAAAATACCACGACACACATTGCTCTCTCTGATGTCTGCTGCATGTCGTCCGAGTCCACTTACAAGAAGTGATCGACGTGACGACACCACCTATGTTAACCCTTAAATTATTGACAAAACACATTTTTTTTCTGTTAGTTATTTGATTGTGGCGGACTGCAGTGAAAACCGAATCTTGTGTAACCTATTATTATAGGTATATTGTATAATTAGACACACATTTGAGTGGTTTCTTTTTGTTCATTTTATTCTAATTTATTTAAAATATTAAATTAATTAAACCAACCGATGTATCTAAAAGGACACCTTACGAATTTAAGGGTTAACACAGATACGGTACCTAAAGTCCAGCCGCTGGATCTCCGACTCTGACGTTTAGGTTGTACGAGGGGTAAAAGGAGAAACTCGCCCTCTGCTGCCAATAAGGGAAAATAGTTGAAGTGCGAGTGAACATCTGCCACAACCAATCACTATTCTTGACGCCGCTATAGCGCGCTAATAAGGTTTGAAATTGCTGAGATGTTGTCAGCTGTATTTCTGCTAACCGTACACATAAAGCGGCCCATCCCACTACATATCCATATCGGCAACACTGTCGTGAAAACGTCAGAACTGGAGACACAGTGGCTGGATACGTACCATGTTCTGGTACACACGATCACCCACCCTTGGTCATTCAACATCCGCCGCAATCATAACTTGCTCCCGTAGGTCTTCCTTGAATCCACAGGGGTTTCGGAAATCATTGATTTCATGTGACCCCACAGGCAGTCTAGTAGGGTCAAGTTGGGAGAACGTGCAGGGTCTTTGTCGCCGAAAATGCGGGACAGTTCAACGTGTGTTGTGATTTTTTCTTGCGTACGTGTAACGGAAAAACGGTACGTCTCCAGACATGACTTCTATACTAAACGGAAGCATATTGGTCCCCACTAACTAACTCACTGGCTCTATTGAACCCGTAGGTTCATGGCCGCGCGGACATAAGCTCTCCATACATCCCTAACCCGAGGTAATGTTTTCCAATCATCCCCTGTAGAGTAGATTATACGTCATCATCATCATCATAGTACATTCACGAATTTAGGCCATTTGTTGACCTGTTTCGGCCTCAAGAGAAACACCATCCAAAAGTCTTTTGAGTGGACGTCCTGGTCTTCTTCTTCCTGCAGGTTGATATCTTAACATTTGTTTGGGTATTCTGTGATCTTCCATTCGATGAACATGTTGCATCCATCTTGACTTATAATCAGAAATTTTGTTTTCTAAAGGTTCCATGTGTAATTCTTCTAAGATGTCTTCATTTTTTTTTTGTGATCTAGTAGTGTGTATCCTGCAGTCCTCCGAAGGTATCTCATTTCAGCAGATCTAAGTCTCTGTATATCCTTCTGTTTCAACGTCCATACTTCGCTACCATACAAAAGAGTTGGAAGAGCCAGTGTTTTATACACTTTTAATCTTGAATGCTTTTGGACTAACTGTGGCTTGAAGATAGAATTTATTAACCCTAAAATTCTTAAAAATTTAGATATTTTTGCATTTACATCCTTTTCTTCTTCATATGAGATATTGCATCCTAGATATGTAAAATTATTCACCTGCTCCAAAATTTTATTGTCCAGTACAATTTTACTTCTGACAGGATCTACACCTTGAAATGCCATAATTTTTGTTTTTTCTGTAGATATCTTCAAACCACATTCTTCTGTAATTTTGTTAAGTTCATACAGATCTTTCTGTAGATTATCTTCGGAATTTGCTATTATTATTTCGTCATCATGTACTTCTCTCAAATCATGGAAAAAGTTATTCTCCCACCTCATTCTTGGTCTACCAACTGAGCGTTTTCGCTCTGGTTTTCCTACCACAAGCTTCTATGCATCTCTTTCATCTCCCATACGTGCCACATGTCCTGCAGATCACAGCCTTCGAGACTTAACTGTTCTTATTATATCTGGCTTCCTATACATATCATATAGCTCACTATTATGTAGTTTTCTCCATTCACCTGTCTGTTCACCTCTTTTGGCCTAAAATTATTTTACGAACTTATTCTCAAATACTCGTAATCTTCTTAGTCCCCACTGCACTCTGTAATGAGAATTTAAGTATATCCTGTATATATATCTTCTAAACTCGTGTCCAATTCAGAATCGGGTCGAGGGATGAGATGAGATGAAGCACTATATTTATAGTAAAGTAAAGTGATCCCACTACAGGCGTCAGGAGGCCCTTGGGGTAGTGGGAGGTTAAGACCACTTTTTCTAGACAATCGGCACTTGATGTTAGCCGGGTTCCGTGACGGCCGCCTTTACTCTCAGAACAAGCGTCTGGTACTCATTTCCGGCAGAGACTGAGTCGATCCCAGGGCCATAGTGCCGCCAGAGAGTTTGGGTCAGTTTTTAAAAATCCTGATCCCACGGGGCTCGAACCCTCGAACTTCCGGTTTGTAGCGCAGTGCCTTAACCACTACGCTACGGCGCGTCCCCCTATGTTTATAGAGGTCTATGAACTACAAGGGTGCCGACCAATCACTCCTGACGCACCGTTACAGGGGCGGATGAACGAAATGGATGAGATGAGTGTGGAGAAATGGTGAAATGAAATTTGTGGCAGGGGAAAACGGGGGAAACCCCGAGAGAAACCTGCCCAAGCTTCGTTTCGTCCACCATGAAACTCACATGGAGTAACCGAGACCCGATCTCGGGACCCTCAGCGGTGAGAGGCGAGCGTCTAAGCGCTTGGGCCACGGAGCCGCCTATATATATATATATATATATATATATATGTCCACCGCTGTGGTCTCGAGGTAGCGTGCTGTCTTGTCACGCAGCGGGCCTGGGTTCGATCCCCGGTTGGGGCAGTTTTTCTGGATGAGGTTTTTATCGGGATTTTCCTCACCTGTAAGACAAATGTCAGGAAAACTTTAAGGCCCAAACGGTCTCCGAAATCATATGGCCATCATCATCATCCTTATCATTATCATCCTTCACCGGTGTGGAAAGCAACGGGAAGCTACCACACCTACAATTCCCTAGTAAAGCTGCAAGCATAGTATGAAAATGCTATGTTTGCAGTGAAGGACCTGCCTTCGGGCAGAATTACTATGGATGGATATATATAAATCAATGTTTGTTTGTTTGTATGTTCGTATTCTATGCACGGCCATATCATTGATCCGATTTTGATGGGTATTTTGAAAAATGTTCAGGAGATTCCTGGGATGAACATAGGCTATAAGAGAGTTGTGATATTCAACCCCTTCACCCCTAAAAATCACCCTTTGTAGTGAAAAACGTGAAGTAAAATCCTATTTTGACGTTTAAATGGCTTACGCTGCCTAAATCATAACAAATACACCAAATTAATGTACACATAATTAAATATCTTACAAAACTCTACAAAAAGTCCGCGACAGCATATGTTTATCATAAGTAATGCCACGAGTGATTTCCAAATTATCGAATTTATCTAAAGAATTTGGAAATCAAGAGTGGCATTTGTTAGGACTATTTAACGAATAAAATTAAGCTGTTTACTAAAAAATAATTATTTGAATAAAGGTACCGGTGTTTTAAAATATTTATATAGTTAATGTAAATGACGATGTTTGAAAACAAATTAGAAATGTGAGGTTATGTATATTCACTGCAACTCGATCATATTATTTATTGCCAAATAGGATCGCAATATTGTAAGAATGCACTCTAGTGGAGAAATAATGAAACACATCAAACTATTATAATCAACATTATAGGTTAATCATTTATATTTCGAATAAACAACTCAGTAAAATCACTGAATATATTCATTATTTGCTATATTCAGTGTATTTGTTGGAGAAAAATAATTGTCTAACCTGTTCAGAATATTAAAAAAGGAGGAGCTTTCTTTATCACAAAAGCAGGAGCTGATAAAGAGAAATCGATAAAGAGCGAGATGAAACACGACTGTCATTGGTGTAAAACAGAATTCATTGAAACGTGATTGGTCATTGACTACCATTTGCGACATGAGTTAAATAGTCTTTGTAATAGTCAACTGTTGGCTCATATATGGCATTCTTTTCAGAGTCAACTTCCTCAGGTTGGGTACTATGAGTCTCAAAACAGATTGATGGGATCTAATATCATACCAATTTTAAAATATGGTCTAAATGGAATAATATTTATTCGTCTATTGCTCCCATTTACTAATTTAATGTTAAAAATATAAAATTAGTACCTGATAAACCAGTCGTCCTCATCTAAAATAAAGTTCTGTTTGAAAACTTCATCCGATCGATTGAGGGTCTTTCCACTTTTCAGCGGTTGCCCTTTTACCAGCTGGCTGCTGGCCCTTCACATCCACATGTGTCAATCACAGAGGTAGATGATCAACAGCCAGTGTAGGGGTGACATGTGGTTAGCATGTCGAGTCCCCCAGCCGTTATAGCTGGTTCCTCAACCTGGAGCCGCTACTTATTGTAGCTACCCAATTGCCTCACGATGCTGGGTGGGCACCGGTCCCATACTGACCGAAATACCATGAGAAAATTTCTTCCCCCATGAAGACTCGAACCAGCGCAAGTCCCGTAGCTCTGCGCCAAGGCTTCCTACCTTAACCGCTCGGCTACGGCGCGGGACAAAACTTCATCAAGTAGTTAAAAATATGATGGCCTTTCAAAACAATGTTTCATCTTCTGCATTTCAACTGGTATTATCGCCTCACTATGATGGTTGTCCGTTTATATAAAAGCGGGTGGCGGGACAATGCTTTGACAATGATCAACATGTGGAATTATAGTGGCGGTAATCGGCATCTTTGTATTTATTAAATATATAACAGTTGCGGGGAAACAAAGCGAGCCGCTGGACAACCATCATAGTGAGGCTACAATACTAATGTTTTGTATAAGTTGTACAATGGGTTCAAGTCTGCGGGCGTGTTCTTGTTGAGCAAGTCTTTATTCTCAGCTGCTTTTAAAATGTGTATGTCTTCAAGGATGCTGATATTGTTGTTGTTATTCTTTTTCTGCAATTTTGACATAGTATTATCGATTTTGTCGAACTGATGACCCGTTTCTAGTATATGTTTGGCAAAACTTGATTTTTCTTCGATATTAATATTTTTTAATGCTCAGTAGGGCCTATATCTTGCAATAAAATTTCTTGTTGTACCGATGCAAAACTTATCGCAATTTTCTGCTTTAGTTTATAAACGCCTTTATTTTCGTATTTATTTGTTACTTCAATTTTGTTTGATATGATGTTGTTGAATTTGTTTTTAGTTTTAAATGCGATTTTTATGTTTTTGTCTTGTTTTTTCATCGAATTAGCTAATTTAGCCGTTTCAAAATTGGAAGAGATATTCTGTGCTAAAAAAATACGAAGACTTGATTCTTGCAAGGTCTCAATGTTGAAAGTAGCCATGCTCATCATTGCGTTTGACGAGTGAAACTGAACCAAGTCATCAGGTAGCGTTACCTGTCCAGCGGAGCGCTCCTGGCGCATATCGGAGCGCACCGATTCATGGAGCTCGTGTTTTACATCGCTGCATTAGGCTATGAATAATAACTAGGCATTATGTTTAATATGTAGCGAATTTTATATAATATACACAATCACCAGTGATTAATCTCTAACCGTAGTGTTTGCTGCGTCAAGGGTGTTAAAATGGGTTAAAATGAGTCATGCCGAGCATATTTGAAAAATCCAATTTTTCATAAAAGTAAAATGTTGAACTTATTTTATAAACAAACATACCAGTGGCGTGCATTTAATTATTATAATCAGTATGTGTAGGCAAACAGTTTTCAGACACTTTTGAAATCCAGAATGGGTTGAAGCAAGGAGATGCACTATCTCCTCTACTATTTAATTTTGTACTAGAGCATGCCATTAAATCTTTAGAGAATGAGGAAGGCTTACAACTGAATGGTATTAATAAGCTGTTAGTTTATGCTGATGATGTAGTACTATTGGCCGATAGCGAGGAGATACTAAAGGCCAACACGCACACACTATTGAGTAACACTAAGAAATTAGGACTGGAAGTAAATATCAGTAAAACTAAATATGTGGTCACAGGTAGAAATTCAGTCTATAATGGAAATGGACAGCTAATGACAAATGAGGGAAATTTTGAGGAAGTGGCTGAATTCAAATACCTAGGAACAATAATCACAAATAGGAATGAGACGCACAAAGAAATTAAACATAGGCTCAATTCTGGAAATGCATGCTATTATGCATTGCAGAGACTTTTGATGTCCCAACTCCTTTCAAAAAACGTTAAACTGAAAATATATAAAACTATTATTCTACCAGTTATATTATATGGGTGCGAAACATGGACTCTTACTTTAAGGGAGGAAAGGAGATTACGAGTATTTGAGAATAAAGTTCTTAGGAAAATTTTTGGACCAAAGAGAGATGAACAGACAGGTGAATGGAGAAGACTACATAACAATGAACTACATGGTCTTTATAGGAAGCCAGATATAATAAAAACAGTTAAGTCTCGTAGACTGCGATGGGCAGGACATGTTGCACGTATGGGGAATGAAAGACGTGCATGGAAGCTTCTTGTAGGAAAGCCAGAGGGAAAACGCCCAGTTGGTAGACCAAGAATGAGGTGGGAGAACAACATTAACTATGATTTAAGGGAAGTAGATTATACAGGGAATGATTGGAAAGCATTAGCTCAGGATAGGGATGTATGGAGAGCTTATGTCCGCGCGGTCATGAACCTACGGGTTCGATAGTGCCAGTGAGTAAGTAAGTAAGTAAGTAAGTATATTAATAATGTTTAATTTAAAAAATAATATATTTGCCAAATTCCATTCAAATCAATTACGCTTGAACATAAAAATTAAAAATTCCCGCCGCGCCATCACACATCGGTTTGACGGAGCCATCTGCGTATTCACATTATCTCCATAGAAGAACTGCTGTGGGAACTAAACGAGAAGAGAACAGATATGGCCTGAGTTCTACGCAACGGATGCGATGATCTACAGGGAATGGACAGCAGCCAGATACGACCTGAGACACACCGTGACGAGAGTCGCGGTCCATGGTTTCCACCACAGGATATGCACAACAGTGAAGCGCCATAACCCAGAAGAAAAGTGCAAGTGCAAACTATGTGGGTCGCATTGCGATCGATATCACCTATTACAGTGTAAAAACATAGGAACATCGATAACAGACTTTTGTAAGACATGAAAACAGTTCTTTCTACATGGCCATTGGTTGCAATGATACCTATTATTATTATCTCCATAGAGAAGTACATAGTATGTTTCCTCTATGTTATCCCCACAAACACCAGCTATTGCGCTACAGATGAATCCGTGCAAGCGAATTGCATCACTGCCTGCTACATCCAGCGATAATCCACTAGACGAAGCTTGTGTCTTATTCCACTGACTTTTTATTGAATACTAGCTGTTCCCAGTTAACCTCACAACTTGAATAAGAATACATTTGATGAAAAACAGACGCGATTGGCTGATTTGGGAAGCGCCAATTCCTCAATAATAGAATTTTTTGAAATAACATTTCTTAATTTATAATATTTAATTTATGCTAGTTACATTTTTACAAAATACAAAAAAAAATAATTATGCGGTACGTTTTGTTATGTATGGCAACCAGTTAATTTAAGAAGCTTTATATATATTGTATAACTGAATAGCAACATTTGGGTTATTACGAACACGTATATATTATTTGTGGAAAGCAACAGTTGAATTCAATGTCGACACTGAGTTCGTTCAAACGCATTATTATTACATGTTTACGAGTTATAATGAATGTGATTTGTCAATTTAGTAAAAATGAATGCAAGTGACTATAATTTACAAACGAAACCATTTTCATGCAGCAGACCTTTCAACAAGAAAAATGACCTCGTACAACAAGGTAGGCCACTTCCAGATTTGCCGGATCTAAAAAAAAAATACAAGGCATTTCAATATCATACAATTTTAAAACTGAATAATTCGGAATAAAAGTTTTTATAAACTATAAGTCAAATTTTCTCATCATACAGCTGGGGGGTAATTGCTCTGACCACCGCACGCCACTGAAACACACACACATACTATATAAGACAAGCCTCATAGACTTAGTGACCAGCGTTTCTGGCTCCAGTTCATGAGATCCCGGGTTCGATTCCTAGTCAGACCATAGGAATTTTTCCTTAAAGGGAATTTAGGTTAAGAATTCTCCTGGATCTTCATTATCGTAAGTATTGTCACAAGTGATTTCCAATTTATTTAGAGGATTTGAAAATCAAGAGTGGCATTTGTTAGGACTATTAACGAATAAAATTAAGCTGTTTATTAAAAATCATTATTTCAATACAGTTACCGATGTTTTAAAATATTAGATATGTAATAGGCGATGTTTGAAAACAAATCAGAAATGTGTGGTTATGTTTCATTTGTTTATTTACTGCAACTTGATTATATAATTTATTGCCAAATAGTATCGCAATATTGCCAGAATGCACCCTAGTGGAGAAAAAATGAAACACATCAAACTGTAATTATATTATAACCAACATTATAGGTTATTAATTTATTTTTAGTAAACAACTCAGTAAAATCATTATTTAAAAACACAATTATTGAACACACGGTTATCAAATGTGAAGTTCGAAGGAATCTGTTCATTATTTGCTATGTTCAATGTATTTGTTGGAGAGTCAATCACTGCAAAATAATGCTCTGACCTGTTCAGAATATTAAAAGGCAGGAGCTGGTAAAGAGAATTCGATAAAGAGCTAGGTGAAACACGACTGTCATTGGTTGTAAAACATAATTCATTGAAACGTGATTGGCCATTTACTCCCATTTGGGACAGGAGATAAATAGTCATTTATAATCCATCATATCATCGGAGTAACGTAATTTTAGATGCTCCAACCTAAAAAATGGTTTACAATTCCACCAATGCCACGGGAGAAAGCCAGAAATGTCATAAAAGACAACCTGCCCGAAGGCAGGTCCTTCATTGCAATCATAGCATTTTCATGCCATGCTTGCAGCTTTACTAGGGAATTGTAGGTGTGGTAGCTTCCCGTTGCTTTCCACACCGGTGAAGGATGATGATGATAATGATGGCCATATGATTTCGGGGACCGTTTGGGCCTAAAATTTTTCCTGACATTTGTCTTACAGGTGAGGAAAATCTCCGATAAAACCCTCACCCAGAAAAACTGCTCCGACCGGGGATCGAACCCGGGTCCGCTGCGTGACAAGGCAGCACGCTACCTCGGGACCACATCGGCGGACTATATATATATTTGTGATGGTCATTCAACTTCGTACAAAATTCTAACAAATATATTAGTAAGCAGACTTACTCCCTATATTGATGACATTCTAGGAGATCATCAATGTGCATTTATAAGAAACAGGTCTACAACACATCAGATTTTTAGTATAAGACAAATTTTAGAAAATAAATGGGAATATCAACTATATGTAGACTTCAAAAAAGCATATGATTCAATTAAGAGGGAGAAGTTATATAGTATCCTGCTGGAGTTCGGAATTCCTAAAAAGTTAGTCAGACTTATACGAATTTGTCTAAATGGCACAAAGAGTAGGGTGCGTGTAGGCAAACAGTTTTCGGACACTTTTGAAATCCAGAATGGGTTGAAGCAAGGAGATGCACTATCTCCTCTACTATTTAATTTTGTACTAGAGCATGCCATCAAATCTTTAGAGGATGAGGAAAGCCTACAACTCAATGGTATTAATAAGCTGTTAGTTTATGCTGATAATGTAGTGCTATTGTCCGATAGCGAGGAGATACTAAAGGCCAACACGCACACACTATTGAGTAACACTAAGGAATTAGGACTGGAAGTAATATCAGTAAAACTAAATATATGGTCACAGGTAGAAATACATTATATAATGGAAATGGACAGCTAATGACAAATGAGGGAAATTTTGAGGAATTGGCTGAATTCAAATACCTAGGAACAATAATCACAAATAGGAATGAGATGCACAAAGAAATTAAACATAGGCTCAATTCTGGAAATGCATGCTATTATGCATTGCAGAGACTTTTGATGTCCCAACTCCTTTCAAAAAACGTTAAGCTGAAAATATATAAAACTATTATTCTACCAGTTATATTATATGGGTGCGAAACATGGACTCTTACTTTAAGGGAGGAAAGGAGATTACGAGTATTTGAGAATAAAGTTCTTAGGAAAATTTTTGGACCAAAGAGAGATGAACAGACAGGTGAATGGAGAAGACTTCATAACAATGAACTACATGGTCTTTATAGGAAGCCAGATATAATAAGAACAGTTAAGTCCCGTAGACTGCGATGGGCAGGACATGTTGCGCGTATGGGGAATGGAAGACGTGCATGGAAACTTCTTGTAGGAAAGCCAGAAGGAAAACGCCCAGTTGGTAGGCCAAGAATGAGGTGGGAGAACAACATTAACTATGATTTGAGGGAAGTAGATTATACAGGGAATGATTGGAAAGCATTAGCTCAGGATAGGGATGTATGGAGAGCTTATGTCCGCGCGGCCATGAACCTACGGGTTCGATAGTGCCAGTGAGTAAGTAAGAGTAAGTAAGATGGTCATTTTACTTGATGAAAATCCATATTTACTAATTAAATAAAAATAAAACGTAGTTTTATTTGATTTTCATATGTATTATACTGTCACTGAATTATATAATAAATATGAAAATCAAATAAAACTACGTTTTATTTTTATTTAATCACTAAATATTTGATTGATAAAGATATGTTTTAATATTTTGATGCGAACAACCAATTTCTTCGAAATTCGTTGAAATGTAAGGTTTCTAGTAATAAAAACAAGAAGAAAGGAGGCCATTGAAGTTTTGAGGAAGCAAAGATCTACGATACGTAAGTTCGCAGAATGACGGAACGTAGAATGTAATTACGTAAGAACTTTCTTGTGTATTTGTATGACTAACCAAACATCTCTCTAAACAAAGTCCAATCACTTGATAATTGAAGCCGGTAATCAATCACCTGTACTTCCATCTGTTTCGTCATTTGGAATTTGTCTCCAACAGTTCACTAAAATTTCGCGTCACAATTATTGTTCTATTAATCGTAAAAACGTCAACATTAATAATTCACTGTAAAACTACGAGAATCAGCGCGTTTTCTTTAAAATATTTGCTGACTTTTCTCCCATTGTGTTGTAAGTTTTTCATAAGTAATGCCACGAGTGATTTCCAAATTATCGATAAATTCACGACTCACGAAGTGAGGAGTGAATTTATCTAGAGAATTTGGAAATCAAGAGTGGCATTTGTTAGGACTATTTAACGAATAAAATTAAGCTGTTTACTCACAAATCATTATTTAACTATAGTTATTTTAAAATATTTATATATTTAATGTAAACGGCGATGTTTGAAAACAAATGAGAACGATAGGTACGCTTCTACTGCTTCTTTTGTTTATCACTGCAACCAGATCATACTATTTATTGCCAAAGGAACGCAATATTGTAAGAATGCTCTCTAGTGGAGAAAAAATGAAACACATCAATCTGTATATTAATTCATTTTTGATGTCGTATGATGTAAATATGACAATTATATTTTTCTCGATTATTACCTGGGGAAAAATACATTTAGAAAGTGCAAACAGTGGTTTCTTTTTTTGGTGGTATAATCAATTGCTACAAATGTTGACATGTAAGCACTATTATATACAATCTGGTAGCCGTATTTGTTATAGGCTCAGTCACTGCAAAATAACGGTCAGACCTGTTCAGAATATTAAAAAGGAGGAGCTTTGTTTAATATATGATAATCCTAACACTGATAAATATTTCGTGAAACACGACTCTGATTGGTTGTAAAACAGAATCATTGAAACGTGATTGGTCATTGACTCCCATTTGGGGCATGAGTTAAATAGTCCGAGATAGATTTCACCTGACGATCTGATAACAGAAACGTTAATATTAAAAAAATGCGCAGCGATTCCCGGAATGTCGAGAAACAACAGTAATTGAGTCGACTTGTGTGTATCGATTCGTGGGTGTCAAACCTAGTCGGAACCGATGGATTTTTTTAGGACGTAAACTTCCTAATTTTCCTACGCCATAGCCCACTAGATTACGCATCTTCCCTTGCCACAGAACTAAGGTATTCTAATTCGAGTCCAGATGGGGGAATACATTTTCTCATGGAATTTTCGACTATTACATCAGGTTTTGGAGTTATTAATGGTTTAAGACAAGGATGTTTATCGCCGATCTTATTCAAAATATATCTACAAAAATATTTAACACAGTGGAAAAACAAATGTTCACCTATGGGAATAAAAGTCGAAGATGCAATGTATTCGTTGTTATTTGCTGATGATAAGTTACTGACGGCAGAGGATTACGAAGATCAAGAGTAGGCAATACATGGTAGGGTATATGTGGAACAATTAAAAGGACATTACATAACAAAACCTTAGCAGTTACGAAAGTAGATATACAGAAGACAGGATATAAGGTGAGGTGTAAAGAATTTTATTATAAACTAGCGTACCCGGCAGACTTTGTCCTGCCCGAACGTTCAATTCTCATGTCATGGGCGGACGATAAAAATATGTTACTTTTTTACCATAAAATTCAGTAATTAGGACATTTTTGTCTTCATGAACATTAGAATTGTACCTTCCTTTGCAGATAAGTTAAGAACCGTCATATAACAATTATATTAGAGTGGAAAAAAAAAAAAAAAAAGATAAATTGATGAGAGTCAAAACACTTCTTTTTTTATTTCTGATCCACTGTGCACCGATCCCATACTGGCCGACATTCCATGAGAAAAATTTCTGCCCCCCTAGAGACTCGAACCAGCGTAAGTCCCGTAGTTCTGCACCAAGACTTCTTGCTAAGGCGCGAGACTCTTGGTATCAATGAAAGACAAAAATGGTTATTGTGAGTTATCCGTAAGAGATAAAGGACTCTTGGTATCAATGAAAGACAAAAATGGTTATTGTGAGTTATCCGTAAGAGATAAGGGACTCTTGGTATCAATGAAAGACAAAATGGTTATTGTGAGTTATCCGTAAGAGATAAGGGACTCTTGGTATCAATGAAAGACAAAAATGGTTATTGTGAGTTATCCGTAAGAGATAAGGGACTATTGGTATCAATGAAAGACAAAAATGGTTATTGTGAGTTATCCGTAAGAGATAAGGGACTATTGGTATCAATGAAAGACAAAAATGGTTATTGTGAGTTATCCGTAAGAGATAAGGGACTATTGGTATCAATGAAAGAGACAAAAATGGTTATTGTGAGTTATCCGTAAGAGATAAGGGACTCTTGGTATCAATGAAGACAAAAATGGTTATTGTGAGTTATCCGTAAGAGATAAGGGACTATTGGTATCAATGAAAGACAAAAATGGTTATTGTGAGTTATCCGTAAGAGATAAGGGACTCTTGGTATCAATGAAAGACAAAAATGGTTATTGTGAGTTATCCGTAAGAGATAAGGGACTATTGGTATCAATGAAAGACAAAAATGGTTATTGTGAGTTATCCGTAAGAGATAAGGGACTCTTGGTATCAATGAAAGACAAAAATGGTTATTGTGAGTTATCCGTAAGAGATAAGGGACTATTGGTATCAATGAAAGACAAAATGGTTATTGTGAGTTATCCGTAAGAGATAAGGGACTCTTGGTATCAATGAAAGACAAAAATGGTTATTGTGAGTTATCCGTAAGAGATAAGGGACTCTTGGTATCAATGAAAGACAAAAATGGTTATTGTGAGTTATCCGTAAGAGATAAGGGACTCTTGGTATCAATGAAAGACAAAAATGGTTATTGTGAGTTATCCGTAAGAGATAAGGGACTCTTGGTATCAATGAAAGACAAAAATGGTTATTGTGAGTTATCCGTAAGAGATAAGGGACTATTGGTATCAATGAAAGACAAAAATGGTTATTGTGAGTTATCCGTAAGAGATAAGGGACTCTTGGTATCAATGAAAGACAAAAATGGTTATTGTGAGTTATCCGTAAGAGATAAGGGACTCTTGGTATCAATGAAAGACAAAAATGGTTATTGTGAGTTATCCGTAAGAGATAAGGGACTCTTGGTATCAATGAAAGACAAAAATGGTTATTGTGAGTTATCCGTAAGAGATAAGGGGACTATTGGTATCAATGAAAGACAAAAATGGTTATTGTGAGTTATCCATAAGAGATAAGGGACTATTGGTATCAATGAAAGACAAAAATGGTTATTGTGAGTTATCCGTAAGAGATAAGGGACTATTGGTATCAATGAAAGACAAAAATGGTTATTGTGAGTTATCCATAAGAGATAAGGGACTATTGGTATCAATGAAAGACAAAAATGGTTATTGTGAGTTATCCGTAAGAGATAAGGGACTATTGGTATCAATGAAAGACAAAAATGGTTATTGTGAGTTATCCATAAGAGATAAGGGACTATTGGTATCAATGAAAGACAAAAATGGTTATTGTGAGTTATCCGTAAGAGATAAGGGACTATTGGTATCAATGAAAGACAAAAATGGTTATTGTGAGTTATCCGTAAGAGATAAGGGACTATTGGTATCAATGAAAGACAAAAATGGTTATTGTGAGTTATCCGTAAGAGATAAGGGACTATTGGTATCAATGAAAGACAAAAATGGTTATTGTGAGTTATCCGTAAGAGATAAGGGACTATTGGTATCAATGAAAGACAAAAATGGTTATTGTGAGTTATCCGTAAGAGATAAGGGACTATTGGTATCAATGAAAGACAAAAATGGTTATTGTGAGTTATCCGTAAGAGATAAGGGACTATTGGTATCAATGAAAGACAAAAATGGTTATTGTGAGTTATCCGTAAGAGATAAGGGACTATTGGTATCAATGAAAGACAAAAATGGTTATTGTGAGTTATCCGTAAGAGATAAGGGACTCTTGGTATCAATGAAAGACAAAAATGGTTATTGTGAGTTATCCGTAAGAGATAAGGGACTCTTGGTATAAATGAAAGACAAAAATGGTTTTTGTGAGTTATCCGTAAGAGATACACATATGCTGTCGCGGACTTTTTTATAGCGCTTTTTGAGATATTTAATTCTGTGTGCATTAATTTTGTGTATTTGTTATGGTTTAGGCGATTTGAAGGGTGTAGTAGTTGAGTATCACAACTCTCTTATAGCCTATGTTCATCCCGGGAATCTCCTGAACATTTTGAAAAAAACCCCATCACAATCGGATCAACGGTATGGCCGCGCATAAAGTACGAACAAACAAACATTAATCTTTATACATAAGATTTTAATTCAAACCTCATAGTGATATTTCCTATAATAGTTCATATCAGACTGTAATAATGAAATTAATGTACTCAGGCTTACCATCTACATGCAATAGTTAGTACAACTAAAGAAAAAAATGTCTAACTGAACCGGGATTTGAACACAGGATCTCAGGTTGGAGATCCTGAGTTCAAAATCCCAGTTCAGGAATATATATATATTTCTTCTCTTTAGTTGTATTCATTTAACTTTTTGTTACACACACACACTATATATATATATATATATATATATATATATATTTTTTTTTTCATTGTTGTATATTTGTCCACCGCTGTGGTCTCGAGGTAGCGTACTGCCTTGTCACGCAGCGGGCCCGGGTTCGATCCCCGGTCGGGGCAGTTTTCTGGGCGAGGTTGTTTTTATCGGGGGACCAAATGTCAGGAAAACTTTAAGGCCCAAACGGTCCCCGAAATCATATGGCCATCATCCTTATCATTATCATCCTTACCATTATCATCATCATCCTTCACCGGTGTGGAAAGCAACACCACTACATAATTCCCTAGTAAAGCTGCAAGCATAGCATGAAAATGCTATGATTGCAGTGAAGGACCTGCCTTCGGGCAGAATTACTGGCAGAATTACTATGGATGGTTGTATATTTACAGGTGACTTCTATGCAGCTTAACAAATATTAATTAAATAGTAGTTATTAATACATTACATTCAAAAATTGTAGGAAGGTGAGTGAAAAGATGGACAGAACAGGAAATTTGCCTAGCCCATGAAGTGAAGAAGGAGAAGAAGAATATTATATATATATATATATATATATGAGGGCACAGTGTAGGGTTTCAGGAACTTTGTAATAATACTGCCACTGGAAACATCTATCATCACTAGAAGGACGAGAGTTCGAGTTCAAGTCCTGGTGGGTCAATATTTACATACTCACCTAAACCTTCTGTCCGTTCGACTCAACCTCTAATGAAAATGAGTATGAGACATATGTTGGGGGGATAAAGGTCATCATCATGCATGGGTGCCAACTGTCTAAATAGGTGGAAGCCTCAATCTCCTACACTTTACTTAAAAAATATTAATGCTTACCTTTAACATCTGCTCTTATAAATTGAGAACTTTGCATCTTTTATAAGACGGCACTACAAATGCAGAATCTTCCAGGTTTGGAAGCAAAGCTTCTCATAATATCTACATAATTGGTGATTTTTCTTGCTTGATTACACAGAATGGGTTTCAGGAACTTTGTAATAATACTGCCACTGGAAACATCCATCATCACACTCCAGCACTGAAATTTGGCTTAAATTTTGGTCCAAGAACTATTTTCAGTTTTTTCAGTATACCAAAGTTCTCCAAATACTTAATGCACATACAAAAAGTGAACATTTTTTTAAAGAATAACACAATTTTATGGATGGGCAATGCAGACACTCTGATCTTGGGATTTAATAAAGCACAACATAGGGCTACCAGTACTGATTGGACCTGCTGATACTCTATAGCTCACACGAATATCAAATTCCTGAAGGATCTGATCCTACTGTGTCAAGATTCATGTACTCTGGGATTACATTTTTAACTAACTCACTGGCACTATCGAACCCGTAAGTACATGGTCACACGGACATAAGCTCTCCATACATCCCTATCCTCAGCTAATGTTTTCCAATCATTCCCTGTGTAACCAACTTCCCTCAAATCATAGCTAATGTTATTCTCCCATCTCATTCTTGATCTACCAACTGGGCGTTTTCCTTCTAGTTTTCCTACAAGAAGCTTCCATGCATGTCTTTCCCCATTTGTGCCAAATGTCCTGCCCATCACTGTCTACGAGACTTAACTGTTCTTATTATATCTGGCTTCCTATAAAGACCATGTAGTTCACTGTTATGTAGTATTCTCCATTCACCTGTCTGTTCATTTCTCTTTGGTCCAAAAATTTTCCTGAGAACTTTATTCTGAAATACTTGTAATCTCCTTTCCTCCCTTAAAGTAAGAGTCCATGTTTTGCATCCATATAATATAACTGGTAGAATAACAGTTTTATATATTTTCAGTTTAACGTTTTTTGAAAGGAGTGGGACATCAAAAGTCTCTGTTTAATGCATAATAGCACATATTTTCAGAATTGAGACTATGTTTAATTTATTTTTGCATCTCATTCATATTTGGTGATTATTGTTCCTAGGTATTTGAATTCAGCCACTTCCTCAAAATGTCCCTCATTTGTCATTAGCTGTCCATTTCCATTTCTATGGCCACTAAATTATATAAAAGTGGACGCAATGTATTCATCAAACTGGTGATAAACCTCTTTTTGTTTCCCAAAATGTCCGGTACGTTTAGTGCCGTAGTTTGGCAACCTGATGACAGATGAAGTAATCCATCAACAAGGATTTTATGTGACTTTTACGACAATTCTTAATGGTTGTCATTGTTGCTATTCCAGTTGCTTTGATTGTCGTGACAAATACATTTCCTTTTTCTTCTTCTTCATCTAACCAAATCTTAGGCCTGTAGGCCTGTTACAATCTCACTGATGAATTTTCTAGGTCTGTCCAGTGTTTCTGTGAACGACCCAGAGATCTCATCCCTGTTGGGCAATAACGAAACATGGCCTTGGGAACTCCATCTGAACTCATTATATACATATATATATATATATATATGATATGAAAAGAAAAAATGAATGCTTGAGTCGGGATTTGAACCCGAGTCTCTAAACTCTGTACGTTTAGCGCTCTAACCAACTGAGCTACCCAAGAATTCCAACACAAAAATACATTTTTCTTATATATGTAGTATTCTCAATTCACACAAGAGGTAGTGGGAATTCGTTCCAACACCATCTAGTGGCCAACATAACAGTTAAGCAATTTTTAAAGAGAATATTTACTTTATAGCAGTAATGCTTGTATATTTAGATGTTATAACTATATTTTTGACATTTGGCAATGAAGGCAAAATATGATATGAAAAGAAAAATGAATGCTTGAGTCGGGATTTGAACCCGGGTCTCTAAACTCTGTACGTATATATATATATATATATACATATATATACATATATATATATATATATATATATATATACATAAAAGGGTGGTCCTTTGTTTTTGACTTTTTGTATTTCATTCCGCACACACTATATATATATCCATCCATCCATAGTAATTTTGCCCAAGGGCAGGTCTTTCACTGCAATCATAGCATTTTCATGCTATGCAATGCTTTGCGGCTTTACTAGGAAATTATAGCTGTGGTAGCTTCCCTTTGCTTTCCACACTGGTGAAGGATGGTGATGATAATGATAAGGATGATGATGATGGCCGGATGATTTTCAGGGACCGTTGGGCCCTAAGCTTCCTGACATTTGTCTTACAGGTGAGAAAAAAAAACCCGAAAAATCCTCACCCGGCAACATGTCAGCCTGTAGTGACCGGGAATCGAACCTGGGCCTGCTGTGTGACAAGGCAGCATGCTACCTCGAGACCACAATGGTAATTATATATATTTCCTTTGGTTATAAGTAGATATCCATGAAAATGGTTTTATTTTTAGCGAAAGTTTGTTTTAAAATTTCAAGATTTCAATGTTATTGGGAATTTGACGGTGTTATTCTAAAAAAAATGTAAATTTGAGTCTTTTAATCCTAGTTTAGTATATTAAACCCGATAAGAATGATATATCCAGTAGTTTAAGGTCAATATTTAGCTAGTACAATTGATATCAATTTTAATACACTAAAATGCATACAATTTTATTCATAGCAACTAATCCATGTTGTAGATATGCAATCCAATAGAAAAAATGTGTTTATGTAATTGAATTCTGCTTTAATTAAATTGGGAATAATAATATTCATCAAAATGTAAAATTACTCATGGTCCATTGTTGACTTATTCAAATTTGGCAGAGCTTGCATTATTGTCAGGTTACTGCTTATACTTAAAGAAATGTTTTCTTCAGATTTACTCAATAATGATTGATATAAAATTGATAATTATGTCTGCAAAAATTCAGGGGGAAAAAAATTATCTTGCACATTAATATAATTTGTATTTCTTGGAATTCATATTGGCCATAGAACTTAAAATCTATGGAGAGAGCATATTTGAGCATGAGAAGGATAGAAAATATTATCTCTATGTTGTGAACTGTGTTTCAATCATTTCCCTTTGCAAGAGTACATGGAGGAAGCAGATATGGCAGTTAAAAAGAAGATGGAATCCGAAAACAGTGTTTAAAAATGCATTATGAAAATTTTGCAAATAGAACAAAAAAATCTCCGGAATTCGTTGAAAATTTAAAATTTTGGTGTTATTTTGCATTATAATTATCGTAGGATTTCATGTTACTTTGCAATTCATAAATGCATATTTTGAGGTTTGGGTAGTGGAGTTAAGGAATGATACAAGAAAATGACAAAATTAGAGCATTTTGCATTATTGCGATTTGCAAATTTCACGGATCTCTTGTTATAAGAAGTAATTTAAAGTCCATTTTGTTACATTTTCCATGCCAAAAACTTATTCCATCACATCTGCATACTCATTTCATCCATTTAATTTGATCTGTGCCTGTGATGTTGATTGTTCAGCCAGTATCCTCATATGTCAAGAACTTTCAGTAGTATGGGATTCATCTTATGTCTCGACATCGCCATTATGCCAAGCACAGGTACAGGGTTTATACCTGAAATCCGAGTCATTCCATAAAATTACTCTTTTTTTTATTTAAAGGCACTTATAATATTCAAGGTCAAATGATATGTGCAATCTTTATTTGTCATTCCATAATAATACTCTTTTTTTTTAAATTTAATTTCTATTTATATACACTTTCAATATTCAAGGTCATATTGATATAAGAGGTGTTCAGAGAAAAAGTGGATAAAGTAAAAAAAAAAAACTTTAATCCTAATTTTATGTGAATTAGAATTCAAATTACAATAATTAATTTTTCAGAGCAATGGTGAATCAAGTATTGAATTTGTTCTTTTTTCACTGCAAAAAAAATGTTTAATTCTTTATCTGCAATTAAATGTATTACTTATGACTTTATATCAGTTTTTTTTTCATCATCCATGCAAGTATTAGATCATGTGGCCTGTTACAGTCTCAAAGAGAAATTTTCCATCCAGCACTTCTTTTGGATGTCTCAGCGACCTTTTGGTTTTAGGATACTAATGAATTTTGGAATTCTGTGAGATGGCATTTGTTGAAGATGGGCTTTCCAGTTGTTCTGGTAGTTTTGTATATAATGGAGAATGGGTTCTACACCCAACTCTCTCATAATTTCCTAATTTATTTTATTATTCTACTTTGTTTACCTGCTGTACGGCACATAAATCATATCAGATTTTCTCAAAAAAGTAAAAAATGTGGTCTTTGTCTACTTTTGCTCAGAACCCCTCATATAGAATCTTTAATAAGCAGTAGCTATGTATTTAGTTGCTGATTTAGTTTGAATGATATGCAATTGTCTATCTATCTTCGGGTTTTTACAGCTGCTGCCATCTTCCCGTGCCAAACCTCCAAAGTCTACGGTCTTGGGCATCTTCGATGCTTAGCCCTCTACCTTGCATTACTGTCTTCATGTTTTCCTTCCATGTTAACCTTGATCTCCCTCTTTTCTTCTTTCTGTTTGGATGCCATTCATATAGTTGCTTCGGCCATCGCTCATCTTCCATTCTTAAGACATGTCCTAACCACTTTAATTCCTTCTCCTCAATTCTTTCGATTATGCTTTCTTCTGCTTCCATTATGTTTCTAATTTCCTTATTTGTGACATGTTCTAATCTAGACTTTCTGGCACTTCTCCGTAAATAATCCATTTCTAGAGCTATTAGTCTATTCTTGTAGTACTTATTGATTGTCCATACCTCACTTCCATACATTGCAACAGATTCCACCAATGTTTTACCAATATATTTTTTTGTGTCTTTCCAAATATGCTTATCGTTATTATGAAATAATTCCTTGTAATGAAATTCCAGTGGCCGGAGTAGACCAGTTGTTATGCTCCTTGACTCTAGTCATGAGGATCACAGGTTCAAACCTGGTTGGCGTTGATGGATTTTTTGGCTGGAAAAATCCATTGAGCAAGTCCTCCAGGAGGGACTTTAAGCCATGGGTGCCGAGTCTGACGATTTTCAGGCTCGTAAAAAGAATTAACCGCATATATAAGAGAAAAATTTGCATTTAGATTGAAATTTGCTCAGGTGGCTCACTCAGTAGAGCATTCGCCTAGAGTGCAAAAGGTCCTGGATTCAAGCCCCAGTCTGAGCATATAATTTTTCTCTTCAAATATAATCATAAAAAGAACCTTACATCTAAACAAAGAAACCTGCAAGCAAAATTTACCGACCTCTTTCATCCTAGTAATACCTACTAGATGTCTCATTGGGTCAGTATGTTGATCGCATACCATCCATGACATCTTTAGGGAAATAAGAGTAACTAAATTAACTTGGTCTAGTAACTCCTGACAAAGGAGAGGCTATGGCCCAACATTGGGCTGTTTTGCCATTGTAGATAGATATTGATCAGTTTTAGTGTTTCTCTTGCTGCTTTTATACTTTTATTATTGTTAGATTTTGCATTTTAGGTTGCATGCCTATTTTTTTTCCGAAGGAATAAATGAAAACCTATGATGTAGGTACACTTTTTCATGAAAAGTTATACAACCTTGAAGTGTTTAATGAAATCTAAGAATACCTTTTAAAGGGAATAATTATTCCTGTGGTTGCTCTTGGTCTGGAATTTAGGGTAAGAAATCTCCTGGTGCTTTAATATCATTTATCACCCATCATATCATCGGGGTAATGTAACTCTGTCTTCCAGTTGCCCCAACCTAAGAAATGGATTACAATTCTGCCAATGCCAGGGGAGAAAACCAGAAATGTCATAGAAGACAACCTGGTAGCATTAGAAAAAAAAAAAAAAAATGTGATGAACCTGAGACGCATTGAACTAGAACAGGTGCAAAAATATCAATAAGAATGGTAATGATTTATGATGTTAATTGATTTTATTAAAATAGCTGTAATGAAATTTGATACACTATCAAATTGGGCAAAAAAAAAAAAAGAATACAGGGTATGCATTGAAAGCAGACATTTTAACCCCCCATAAATAAGGACTACCCTAACAAATATATATATATATATATTTAATATTTAAAGGAAGTGACACTATGAGATTTATTTTAATTAATAGAGAATTAGAAATTTATGACTCACCTCATATTTGTAAATTTCTCGAAGACCAGATTTCGATACATTACTCATTATGAATTCCTTTTAACTGTTGTTGCTCTCTCTGTTGGCTGGTTGATGAACTTCCAAATCAAATTTATTTTCCCGACAATTTCAAAATTCATGAATTTTATTTTTGTGAATGTAAATTTTCTTATAAATTGTGAATTCCTTGGATTTATCTAATTTGGTCTTTGTTTCAATTCTGTGTTTTTCTGACCATGTATGTCCAGCTATTGCAGATCTTTCTATTTACCCATTATTAAAACACTTATATGACAACAGGTTAATATGATGTCAGTTACATGATCCAAGAGGAGAGAAATGACTAGAGATGAATTGTTGGTTCTTGGTAGTAAACAAGCTGTAGTCACTGTTTCCTCCCAAATTCTGAATCCCAATACATAACTTCTCTGCTCTGTAATAAACTTCACATATCAACTTGCTGAGGAATTCACTTAGTTTAGGTCCTGCTCATGTTCAAGATATTTAAAACTCTGATGTTAACTATTTACTAAAAACAAACTGATAATGGAACTGTCAACAATTGTATGCTGAAACCTACCTTGAAATTTCCCCCAGAGAAGTGTTGTGAAGTACCAAGGCCGCATCCAAAAAAATTTCTGCAGTTTTAAAATGCAAGGTGAAGAAATCAAAGCTAGAATCCCGCAATGGCAGTCCACTGTACGGAGCAGATGTACGTCCCTGCATGAGTTAAGCAGAGAGTGGAGTGAGGCAGGATGCAGCACAGACAGCAGATAGTGAGGGTTTTCCAGTTTGCCAATACAGGAGGTATATTACGAGTACTTCCCTATAGTTTAAATGAGAGATTCAGCGGTTGATTTTAATATCTTGCAGTTAAAAATGGCAGATATTTTTCTGGACAAAGCCTTTGTACATCACAACGCTTCACTGGAAGAAATTTCAAGATATGTTTTGGCATTCAATGGTTATCAGTTACTTTGTGAGGTAAAAGTGATGTAAGTGTCAATGCAACAATGGGACTATATTCTACAAGTCCAATTAACTGACAACTAATTTTAGTTTACAATTACATGTATTTGATTTATTAAAAAAATTAAATAACAAAAATAAATCAATGTTAAGACATTGCAATCATATCAACTTACACTGTTACTCATATTGTTCCCTTGTTTCACAATTTATGCTTAATTCTCAATGAAGTTATATTTTTGGTCATGTTTCAATACATCTTTTACATTAAACAAGATTTCATTATCTACCTCAAATTGATATTAAGAATTTCATACAATAAAATTCATAAATTATTCTTTCTATGTTAGAACTTCTTTAAAAGAACATAAGACAAAAGAAATTAATTATTTGAAACAATATAAATATATACATCAGAAAGTTTAGACTCAGCTATGAAATTTTGCATTTTGTAAAAAATTAAATAAACTTGTAGATGAGGTTTGTTTAAATAAATGCGGTTCAAATATAAATGGGACTTACTAGTCCAGCAAGTTATTGATATTCTGTCAAGTAGTTATGAACCGGTGCAGTCTTGTCAGAGTTCTGCAAAAGAAGAATGAGCGAGGAGAAGGTGTCAGACTGCATGCAACAAATTATCATTAATATTTGAAGGAAATGACACTGTGAGGTTTATGTCACATTCAGTACCAGGCACTGAGCAGGGCATTTAAACCCACAGGCCAGCCATTTAAATACCTCAGCTACCCTTTTCGTGGCACTTTAGAAAATGGACCATTATTCACAAACTATTAGTCCTAGAAAATTCAAATTTTGTACATACCTAAAGGAGATATCCTAGTAGGATTTGATGGTGAAATAAGTTGGGTGATTGACATCACATGGTATCGGCGTATCAATTTCAGGAAGTGGAAGTTCATTTTCACTTTCACTTTTTGAATCTTCTAATTCATAAATCAGTTCATCACCTGAATCATCATTATACAAAATATTCACTAATTCTTCTTCAGGGAGACATTTTTCTTTTGCCATGGTTTCACTCATGCACATACGGCGCGATAACGAGAAACATATATGACTGCATTGGAGCCTGCAGGCAAGTTTGGGTGAACGAATTCCATATGTTGTTTGTTTTAAAAATAAAAGGGGATTCACCAAGGTTAAACGTGTCAAACGGGAATAGAAAATGTACATTTACATGCCATCTATGATTTCCAAGACATACTAAGCCAACAGAATATTTAGGCGCCGAATATAAATGCGGTTTGTTCGCGCCCGCTCTTAAACGAGTTAACTGACCAACGGCTGCATACACGATAGTCTCTTTAAACGCCTTAACTGGTTTATGGTACTGAATGTGTTAATTAATAACACCTCATTTCATAATTATAAATTTCTTGAAGACTAGTTTCGATACTTCTTTGTATCATTTTCAGTTCTATCTAACTGTTGAATTGGTGGATGGCAATCCCTGCTCCCTCTGTTAGCTGACTGATGAACTTCCAAATTAAATATTTTTTTATGTTATATTTTAAATTAACACTTTCCAGAATTGGATATGGTTTTATTTTTCCCTGGGAATTTCAAAATTAATTACTTTCCTTTTATTTGTGGATGTGAATTTTCTTCCAAACTGTGAATTCATTAGCTACCCATTTCAATAATTTGGCTTTTGTTTCAATTCTGTTTTTGTGACCAGATTTTTCTATTTCCCCATTTTTAACATTTCTAAGGTGTTCTTTCAATCTTGTATTCAAGTTCTTTTTGTTTTTCCTATATGCATTGTATTGTTCTACAAGATTGAAAGAACACCTTAGAAATGTTAAAAATGGGGGAATAGATCATCATCATCATTCATGCAAGTATTAGGCTGTGTGACCTGTCACGGTCTCAAAGAGGAATTTTCCATCCAGCGCTTTTTTGGACGTCCCAGTGATCTTTTGCCTTGGGGCAGTAACGAAACATGGCTTTTGGAATTCTATGAGACGGCATTCGTTGAAGATGGGCTTTCCAGTGTTCTGGTAGGGGGGAATAGATAAATCTGCAATAGCTGCACAAGTATGGTCACAAAAACACAGAATTGAAACAAAAGCCAAATTATTGAAACTCACAGTTTGGAAGAAAATTCACATCAACAAAAATAAAAGGAAAGTCATGAATTTTGAAATTCTCGGGGAAAAGATTTAATTTGGAAGTTGATCAGTTAGCCAACAGAGGGAGCAGGAAGTAACCTACAGTATCACCAACCACCAATTCAACAGTATATAGAACTGAAAATGATACGAAGAAGTATCAAAACTAGTCTTCGAGAAATCTACAATTATGAGGTGAACTTCGAGATTCCGGACAAACTGAGCTAGATTACAAAATTCTTCAAAAATACAACAGATGGCAGTTTAGAAAATGATTCATTCAAAAGAACACCAGATGGCAGTTTAGAAAAATAATTCCTTGAAAAGAACGCCAGATGGCAATTTGGATAATTACCGGCAAAAGAAAAAAATTGACATTCGAGAAAACAGCTGACGATGGTGACAACGTGTCGCCGATACTGCAGTGCTGTGTTTAAAAAACATAGAAGTATGAGGTAAGAAGAAATCAGGATTAATTTAATTCTTATTAATTGAACCTCATAATGTTAAAAATTCCCATATTTAATATATAAACCTCATAATGGTATTTCCCATATTTAACTATGCAGTTTCTATGCTTGAAGAACATGAAGTATGAGGTGAGATGTGATTCATTTTTTTATTAATTGTTAATGATTACTTCTTCATATTTAAGTAGGTCTAATGATGCTGATTTGACTTCTATTACTTGCTTAATAATATTTCTTTCACAATTCCATGCTACAGTATTCATGTTGAGTTGACAACACTGGACTGCAAGTGCAAATAATCTTTCCTGCAAGAAGACTCAAAATTGTGAGTACTGGGAGGGGAGAAAGGGAGAGATAGAAAGGAATGTAGGGAGGGAAATGGTTTACCCAGGCAGAAAAGGAATAATAGTGTTCAGTTTGCATATCTTATGGGGGCACAGATCCGATGGTCAGACAATACAATCCAGATATAGCTCCAAGTGTTTTTCGTTTGTTTGGAAGACTTAACTGATGTAGAGGGAGTGCGGTTTGAAGATAACAATGCAGTGATGTTATATGTTCTTCAATGTGTACGCAGCTTTGGAATTAAATAAATCCTCTTAATTTCTAGACTATTAACTAGATTCATTTTTACCAAAATAAAATCAAAAGACTTTTGAGAAAATTACGTAGCAGCCAATGTGGATTACTTCACAGTATAACATCAAAAAGTCTGTTTCTAGTAAAGTCATCATTATCTTCTTCTTCCTATGGCTTCTTTTTGATAGCTTCTACCTCATTAAGAATCTTGCATACCAGAACAATTATTTGGTAATGCCACCACTTTTATATATGGTGTTAACTACCAAATGTTAGCATATAAATTTAAATTAATAGCCAATAGCTATAATTGTAAAATATCAATAAATAAGTCAAAAGTAATGGCATTTATTGGTAAATATGGAATTAGATCAAAAATTGTACTGGATAACAAAATAATAGAACAAGTATCACATTTCCAATATTTACGATGTGATATAACTTATAGAGAAAATAAAGATATAGAAAATAAAGTAAATAAATTTCAGGCTATTTGTGGATAACCATAAAAAGACCTTAGGTCGGAAAACAAGGAAAGATACGAAACTTAAATTATATAAAACAATGGCTGTTCCTTTGTTGTTGTATGGAAGTGAAAATTGGATAATGAAATCAAGGGATAAAAGCAGGATACAGACTGCGGAAATGCTGTTTTTACGTAATGTGAAAGGATGCACAAGAGCGGATAGAATAAGGAATGAAACTATACGAGAAGAATTAAATATATATAAAATTGAAGATAAAATCAGCGAAAATAATAAGAAATGGACAGAACACTTAATGAGAATGAACAACGAAAGAATACCAAAAAGAACCTTCCTGTATAATCCCAGAGGAACAAGAGATGTTGGCCGACCACGTAGAAGATGGACTCCACTTTTAACTTCGCCAGAACAGGCTGCATAGCCTAAACCTTGTAGTAGTAGAAGAAGAAGAAGAACTACCTTTCTATATTTGACACAGTCAGCATTCATAGATATTCCTGGTGTTATGCATATTGTGCATTCATCTGAATTATATATTTTAAATATTTTTATTTTAAATATGTCATCTACACTGAGTCCACCGCTGTGGTCTCGAGGTAACGTGCTGCCTTGTCACGCAGCAGGCCCGGGTTCGATCCTGGTTGGGGCAGTTTTTCTGGGTGAGGTTTTTATTGGGGTTTTTCCTCACCTGTAAGACAAATGTCAGGAAAACATTAAGGCCCAAATGGTCCCCGAAATCATATGGCCATCATCATCATCCTTCACCGGTGTGGAAAGCAACGGGAAGCTACCACACCTACAATTCCCTAGTAAAGCTGCAAGCATAGCATGAAAATGCTATGATTGCAGTGAAGGACCTGCCTTCGGGCAGAATTACTATGGATGGATGGATCTACACTGAAAGGTAAATTAATATTTAAGAGAAAAATTTACGCCTAAACTAGGATTTGAACCCAAGATTTCTAGTTTTCCAACCAGTGCTCTAAACCATTGAGCTATCTAGGCATCTCAATTTAGACAGCATTTTTTTCTCTCTTACACAATTCCATGTGCTTGCAGTCAGGAATCTTCAATTTTAATACATTTAGCAGCTTCTTATTCTAGAAGATATTTTTAGTGGGATTTTTACACTAGTTTTATAGCTTATAGATTTTAGTTTTGTATAGATGGGCAGCCAAACAGTCATGTCCTATTTTTAATCTGTATCTTGTCATTGCTTCATTCCATGATATTTTATTGTTTATTGGCCAATCTAGATGAATATTGGACCACTGTTTATCTGCGATGGCATTTATTTTTAATTTGTTCTTTATTAATGTTTTCACTATGTGATTTGTTTTACATACACAGTTCCCCCCCTTTTTTTTGCTAATAGATCCACCATATCATTACCATACAATCCTACATGGGAAGGCAACCATTGTATTGCTATTTATATATAATTTTTATTAAATGTCGTACTGCTTTTTATTTTTTTTAATAATTTGTATTTTTTGGCATATTAATGGAAGCAATTATCTGAGTAAACAATTTAGAATCCAACAAAATCATACTGTTTCAAATTAATTAAGGAATATGAAATATTTAACTTTTATAGGAATTAATCACTATGAGGTTTAATTTATGTTGAAATTAAATGTTTCTTACCTCTCCTCATATAAATCTTCTAAGTAGATCGCGATTTTGAGACCATAACTGTCTCATCTTCAGTACTTTCTTGGCGACTGCAAATTTTGACCTGATCCAGAGGTTCATCGGTCCACCAACAGAGGGAAGAAGAAGAGTTTCTTCCGATCGACATAACATCAGTTGCCAAGAAAGTACTGAAGATGAGACAGTTATGGTCTCGAAATTGCGATCTACTTAGAAGATTTATATGAGGAGAGGTAAGAAACATTTAATTTCAACATAATATGAAATAGCTTGACATTCTTCTTCAATAATTGTTTCTAATAGAGTATTTCTAAAAAAAAATGAGTTTCATTTATTTAAGTAAAATTTTACCACCTCACCTCATATTCATCTTCTTAGACTAGTTTCAAAACCTTCTTTGGTTCCATCATCAGTATTTTCATGACCGTTGTTACGTCATCTTGAAGAGCTGCTACTTGCTCCCTCTATTGGTTGACTGAAGAACCTCAAAATCAAATCATTTTCCCCAGGAATTTAAAAAGTTCATTAATTTCTCTTTGAATTTTGAAATTTCTGGGGAAAATTATTTGTTTTCGAGGTTCTTCAGTCTACCAACAGAGGGAGCAAGAAGTGGCTCTTCAAGACGACATAACAATGGTCGTGAAAATACTGATGATGGAACCGAAGAAAGTTTTGAAACTACCATAATTACACGTGTATAGGCCGCACTTTTTTTACCTAAAATTAAGTTTCAAAATTAGGGTGCGGCTTATACACCAAATAACTACATAACTGGTACATATCGCTATTGATGTATGTCATCGAATTACAAGGCCGTGACGTGTCATAAATCGCTTTGCCCAGCCCTAACTTGCCTTAAATTCATTGCACGGGATTTCCTTATTTCTTGGCTATCTTAAGACCTTCGAATTGTATTATTTCAAAGGCTACACAAAATCCATCTGCCATTGTTTTCCACACATAATCCATGAGAACTCTTTCTAACTGTGGGTATTTCACTTTCTTTCCATGGAAAGATTGTCGATGTTGTGATGTGTTTTCAAGTACATGTTTTGTTTGGATCCACTGTTGCACATTTTTTCGTCCCACATCAAACTTTCTTCTTGCTGTCGTATTTCCGTGTCCTGCTGCACAGCACACCACATGTAGCTTGAATTTGGAGGTAAAACTTGCTCTGCACTCACTGATCCATGTTTACACACAGTGAACAGGATGACAATGATACCGTAGGCTACCTACCAACTGACTGTCCCCTTTCACCCTTGTGTTAATGACTGAGCCGCAGTCCTACTGTACCATTACATAGCCGGCAAAAAAAGCTTTGAAATTTACAACATTGCCAGAATTAAAAATGGTGTAGGCCTACTTCTGTATTTTGCACTGCTTCTTAGTGAAAATATAAGACAAATATTTTTTCCCCAATTTATTACCGCAAAACTTGCATGTGGCCTATATGGAGGGATGTTCACGATTCCTGGGGACAAGTTTGCATGACTAACCTGCTTATGAAAATCCGTGTCTCTACCAGCAGTTGTGTTCGATTGGATGGCCTTGGACCCTAGCTATCACTATCCACTGCAGAAGCGCTTTACAAAGAACAGCGATGTCGAATTTGGACCACTCCTCCTTGCAGGTTTTCCATAGACCTTCAATAGAGCGTGGTCTCCTACTTCCAAGCGCTCTCTTTGTAGGAGACCAAACGCATAAAAATCCATGGGCGCAGCATCGGGGGACATGACAGGTATTTCAATGAAGGGCACTGCATGTATTCCAGTTGTCTGTGTCTCTCCATTGTCTCCATGAACCGGCATGTAGCAGCAGAGGTGTGGCTTGAAGCTTTACCCTGATGGATCCAGACTCTACCATAGAGGGAAGGTATCTCAGAGGTATAAATTGGTGACAGGACATTCCTTTGGTAGTAGGCAGAGTTAACTTTAGCTATTTTTCTACTCTGCAGATGATTAACTTGCCATTGTAGCAAAATCCTGCAATTATCATGAAGCCACATGAAGAACTTTCCCTGTAGTCAGTATATACCATTTTTCAACATTTTTTTCACCTCTTGGACAATAAAAATTGCTCGTGGCTTATTTGTATCATTAAGGTATATCTAAAGTCACTATAAATTTTCATTTATCACCTGCAAGTTGGCGTTCATAGAGCTTTCTACTGTTGGTGCGCCTTTCTGCAATGTGCCTCGCTAGGAGCTTGTGAACCCAGCTTTTATGTTGCTTTTCTAAGTTTAAATTTTTGTTTATTATATTGTTTACGGTTGCTAGAGATGCCCAACTTCACTGCTATTGCTCGTTGGGTGGCTGAATTGTTTCCTATCACAAGGGCTTTAAACTTCCTACCCACCTCAGGGATGCAGCTTCTGGCAGACTTAGGGTGAGCTTGTTTTTTCCCCTTAGGAATCAATCTCATTCCTGGATATATTGAAACTACGCTTCTTGCACATTTCGATGATAACACTACAGCTGTAATTAGCATCGGAAAGGATCCATTTTCCTTGGCATACTAAAGAGCAAACAAGAACCGAACACTGTGGCAGGTAGCACTACTCTGAATGAATATGTGCTGTTGTGGGCAGCACCTCTGCATGAATAGTAGTGAGGTCATCACCTTTCGAACTAGTCCCCAGGAATCATGAACAACCCTCCATACATGCATAAATATGGTAGTCTAAGAAGAAGAAGAATATGAGGTGAGAAAATGTTACTTAAATAAATGATATCTCATAGTGTTAATTCCTATAATAGTTAATGAGTCACATTTATATTTTAACTACCTTGTATTATCTTGATGCTTTGTTATAAAATGTGCACATGTTAAATGAAGTCAATTTAGATAAATTATATTTGAGGAGAAAAATTTTCGCCTAGACCGAGACTCAAACCCGGGACCTTTGGCTTGCCGGGCCAAATGCTCTACCAACTGAGCTACCAAGGCGAGTTGCAATCTAGATGCAAATTTTTCTCTTATATACGTTGTAATTCCCTCGTGCCAAATGATTTGAAACCTTTGCTTCTATCTTTGCAAATGGTGGCTTCTTAGTTAAGAAGACATTTATTGGGAACTGGCTTTGTAAAGTAATGTTAAATTCCCAATAAATGTCTTCTCATATAAGACTTGAAAGCATAATAATAGTCCCTTCGATTGGTTGCCGGCCGAAGGAAGGCAAGACCAGTGATGGGGCTGCCATCTTATAGCCTCTGGTCAGGCTTTTCTGGAGAAGAAAAGAAAATAAAGGAAAGAAGAAATGGAAGAAAGGAAAGACTCCCTAGCCCTCGGATGCCCTAATAGCGTCGGGGTAAAAAAAAAACAAGAGTTAACCAAGAGAGGTTAGATAGTAAAGTTAAAAGAGTGCAAAATACAAGTAAGTGGAAGAAATGTTTTGCTCAGCTTGGGCACCTTGTGGTCGCCATCCACATATCCCCTAGATGAGGGACCCCTGAGGGTCTTCACTGGGCCGTCCTATGAAACGCTGGAGGGAAAATTTTCTATAGGATCGTAACAGGCCTTGGCCTAATACTTGGAAGGAAGAAGAAGAAAAAGATAAATGTCTTCTTAACTAAGAAGCTGCCATTTTCAAACATAGAAGCAAAGGTTTCAAAGCATTTGGCACAAGGGAATTACAACATATATAAGAGAAAAATTAGCATCTAGATCGCAACTCACCTCAGTAGCTCAATTGGTAGAGCATTTGCCCCGGCAAGCCAAAGGTCCGGGTTCAAGTTCGCGGTCTAGGCAAAAAATTTTTCTCTTCAAATATAATTTATCCTTCAGTGAGAAGTGTTAAATCAATAATAAAAACATTTATATATATGAATTGGATATTTTTTACATCTCACTTAATAAAAGATATGTGATTTTCACTGGACAGGTTTCAGAAACTATCCCTTCCATTGTCAGTTAAAAAATCTGATGATAGAAGGGATGGCTTCTGAAAATGGTCTGGTAAAAATCATTGATGTTTTATGAGGTGAGATATAAAAATGTCCAGTTATTTTATATAACTTGACAATTTACCTCATAGTGAAGCTTTAACATATGTTGTTTAAACTGATGTATGGTTTTGGGTGCCAATAATCCCTCATTCTAAACATACCAACATGAAGCTCTTGGTAGTATGATTTCCTAACTCATGTGTTATCATCCCAAAAATCCACAGTCCATATCAACAGAAGATGGAGCAGAGACGCTTTGAAACATGTCTTGCAAGAAACAACAAACTATGAGGTAACATGACGGCAGATTCAACATATTTATTAAACAGAACCTCATAATGTTCCTTTCTATTATATTTTCATAAAGGCAAAGTTGAAAGTTTGTTAACCAGCAAAATTGGACCAATGTGAGTGGGGGTTAATCTGAAGTATATATTTAAAAATTCTGTAAATCAGCAAATCTGGACCATAAATTCAACTTGCTGGGAAATTTGCCTAGTTTATGCAGTTTTTGCACAATTAACTTTTTAATAATTTTATTAATCTATTATAGAGTTTAAACAAGTGCACTCATTCATACAGATCACAAAATACGTATTGCACACAGCAAATTATATTGTTTCAAAGAATTACAAGTATTGAATATAGCAAAAACACTGCTTTGGAACAAATTTCTATAGATGGATTAACTGGTGTCGTTAAATCATTAAAAAGTAACAAAGCTCCCGGAGAAGACCGCATTAATCAGGAATTATTTCAGATTTCTTATTCTCCTTAATATTATATGGGAAGGACAAGAACCACCACAAAGCTGGAACAATTCCATTGTAATATCAATCTTCAAAAAAGGAAGTCGCCAAATCCAAGATAACTATCGTGGAATTAGCTTGTTGAACTCTGGATATAAAATTAATGCTAATATAGTTAAGAATAAATTGAAAAAAAAATTATGAAAATATAATTGGATAAGAGCAGAATGGATTCAGAAAGGGTAGATCTTGTACAGATGGATTCTTCACTCTAAAACTACTATTAGAAAAGCACAAGGAATTCAATATAGAAACTCATATCGCTTTTGTTGACTTCATAAAGGCTTTTGACAAAATATACAGAAATATATTATTACAAATTTTAGCTGATGATAACGTTCCACAACAATATATTACTAATATCTTCAACATCTATAAAGATAATGAAATCTCTGTTAAACAAGATGGCAAATTATCTTCTTGGGAAAAGATCAACACTGGAGTAAGACAGGGATGTGGACTTTCACCAGTGCTTTTCATTATATATATATATATATATATATATATATATATGAATAAAATAATAAATGAATGGAGGAAAACACAACAAGGATATATACCCATCAATAGGAAGCTCAAAGGAGCTCGATGCTATTCTTTTTGCAAACAATTTAGCTCTTCTGGCACTTTCCGAAAATGATTTGCAACGATTAATTTATATTTTATAAAAAATAGCTGCCAAATTTAATATGGAAATATCAATTAACAAAACTAAAATTATGACATTTCATGGGAAGGACCCCATACAAAGTAAAATGTCTCTCTCTCTGGGATGAAAAGGATATCCCTGAAAAAATGACTAGTTATAATAAAAGTTTGGGAAATATTAATCAAGTTATGAAACCATCCCTTGTACAAAAAAACACCAGATTATGTTTATATAACACTTTGGCTAGACCAGTGTTGACCTATGGTAGTGAAGCATGGACACTAAAAAGACAACATGAAAGCAGAATAACGGCTTGTGAAATTTGATTCATGTGCAGAACAGCGGGTTACACCAGATGGAATCGGAAAAGGAACACCGATATCTTAAAAGAATTGAAGACTACGCCAACTTTGGAATATATTAAACAGTACCAACTAAATTGGAAACGCCATCTTGAAAGAGCGAGTTCAAATCAGATCCCCAAAGCTGTTTATAATTATATACCAAGAGGGCAAAGTTGTCCTATGAAATGCTATAGGATCATAACAGGCCTTGGCCTAATACTTGGAAGGAAGAAGAAGAATATAGTAAAAATAGCTTATTGTAATTATAACATGAATCACTATATGAAGACTGGATTAAGTCCAACATCCAGAGCATTAGCAAACAGTAACACACTAATCATTTTTATTTGAAGAGAAAAATTTTCACACAGACTGAAACTCGAACCTGGGACCTTTGGCTTTCTAGGCCAATGCTCTACCATCTGAGCAAGTTCGAATCTAGATGCAAATTTTTCTCTTATATATGTTGTAATTCATTATTTAAAAAAACTCCTTTACGCAAAAACTGTATAACCAAGTGAATTTCTCAGCAAGTCAAATTTATGGTCCAATTTTGCTGGTTTATGGAAAATATATTTATCTTGTTAAATTAAGGAAACTTAATTTCTGATAGCAACTTATTTAAAAGGGAATTACAACGTACATAAGAGAAAAATTTGCGTCTAGATTGTAACTCGCCTCGGTAGCTCAGTTGGTAGAGCACTTGGCCCGGAAAGCCAAGGGTCCCGGGTTCGAGTCCCGGTCTAGGCGAAAATTTTTCTCTTCAAATATTATTTAAAAGTGTTGAACTGCAGAGAAAACAAATTTTGCATAACAGTACATTATTATCTACTTACAAATTTTCTTCTTCTTCCTTCCAAGTATTAGGCCAAGGCCTGTTACTACAAATTGTAGTATAATTATTCATCAATTTAAATATCTACTGATTTATTTTTCCATTACTTTATTAAGAATATTAAATTAAAAATATGTTATAAGATTCATTGCCAATTTAAGGGTTAATTAAATTGAGGCGCTTGAAATAATAACGGCAAATCCCAACCAAAGTTCATTTTGAGATAAATGTCATTTTCTGTTTTTTTCCAAAACATGGTCCACGGTTCGATTCCTGGTTCACACGTTAATTTTTTTTTCACAATATCATTATAATATATAATATGATCCATTATTGGAACTGTGTTAAAATTACAGTATTGGAAAATGTTAAATAACATCGTTTACTACTTATAAAAGTGGTGGTGTGAAATTCTCAAATATAGATACTTCTAAACGAAGCCGGCCGTTGGTGATGGCAGTGTCATCTACCTGACAGCGGACGAAACGAGAATTATAGATTTGTATATGTGGAAAGAATTGTTACTGTTTGTGCCAGGTGTGGAATGATGTAGTGGGCTGCACACTAGTCTGGAGAACTAGAGGTCCACGGTTCGATTCCTGGTTCACACGTTAATTTTTCTTTTCACAATATCATTATAACATGGAAAGTAGTTAACATGTACCGAAAGTATATTTTTTTTGTCTGCAACACTACGTCATCTCTTCCACGTTGTGCATCTAAATTTTAGAACAGTGTCATCCCTACCCTAATTGTCCACCCTCCTGTCCCCACTCCTCTGTGCCACACTTATTGCATGATGCAATTTCCTCTTCTTCCCAGGAACTCTCAAGTACGAAGCAAGAGTATGAGTCGTCAATGTTTGGAGTTCGAAGAAAACAGTTAACTTTAGTTGGTTGGTCCTGAAAGCCAGGGTAGGGTATCCTGGGGGTGGACCTAGTCCTCGGCTGGACTATAACATGTATGTATGTATGCGTATTCATTATTATTGTATTCATAAAATCCAAAATGTCGGATTTGTATATGACTGAGCTTATTGTTATCTATCTCTCTTTCTTTAATTTACATTATTGTTATATTGTAAGCCCATGTTTTCCCTTAACAGAGATTTAGGCACTCTCCCCCTACAGGGAAGAATTTGAACCATACTAATTTAGTTACACTTAAGTTAAGTAATAAAAAATAAACAATATTAGTTACACTTGTTTTCGTATAGATGTCATTTTGAGTGGTACGTGGTCAGCGTTCTGCCTCATACTGACATCTAGGAAACCAAGGTAGTCCTAGGACGGGAAAATTCTGTAAATTTTGCTTAGAGGCCTTTTCATTCAGGCTTAAGGATTTTTTACGAGCCATTGGACAAAATATTATTTATGTTCAGTTTGTTTATCTGCAATGATTATCTTTATTTACTTCCACTGCACTAGCCACAAAATCATTATTGTGGTAAATGATTTGAATAGTGTGCCCGAGGTGAAAAACACCATAGCTACAATTAAGGATATTATACATTTTTTCGAGAGTCGCTGTTGAGAAGACACCATGTCCCAAGAATCCCCATGCTCTCCAAAACATGTTGTTCGCAAAAATATAAAAGTATTGGGATATTTAAGAAACACTTTTTGGAACTGATGAATGGCCTGAAACTGAATGTCGTAGAAAGAAATGCACCAAGCCAAAAACAAGCTGATCAGTTGCATGCTGCTGCTAGTAGAAGTACTTTCATCTTTTTGTTGTGTCTGATAGCAAAATATTCTAGTTATTTAGAACCTGTAATTAATTCGCTGCAAGCCGTGGCTATAGATTTAATTTAATGCATGGTTCATGTTGAAAGCATTAAAATCATGGTAATAGACCATCGCAAAAATAGGTTATGAGATCTCCGAAGGTATTGATGAACGAGATGGCAACTATTGCTTCTGAGCTAGGTGTAGAAATCACGCTACCAAGAATATCCAATAAGCAGACACATCGAGCTAATCTACAATGTAATCCCGAAGATTACTTTAAGGTGGCCATCTTAAATCCCTACTTGGATTCCTTTCACACAGCTTTGCCAGGCAGATTTGCAGAACATCTTTATCCCATGTTTTGACTCACAATTTATATATTTAAGATCTTTTAATTCAATTACATTTGTAATTACGTAGACTTTCACGGCCGGAGTTGCTATGATGATCTTGATGAAGATTTTCGGGCTGTAGGCCGTAGTCGTGAGGCTTGTAGTTCTCAGACCTATAAAGGATCAACTCCATCCTCATCAGACAGCAGGCATATACAGGATAACATGCAGTTGTGGAAAAGTGTATATAGGCACCACTAAACGCAGCATTGCAACCAGACTTAAGGAGCATGAAAGATACAGTCGTCTTAAACAAATGGATAAGTCGGCAGTAGCAGAACACTCTTTACTTGATGGCCACAGAGTACAATACAGACATATTATCTAACTGCACACACTATTTTACCCGTCTACAACGATAAGCCATCGAAATATTCAAACATAAAAACAGTTTCAATAGAAAATAAGAATCATTAAAAGTCAACAAAGTATGGATACCAGTTCTAAAAAATGCAAAATGTAAACCTCTACAGGTACAGTCGACTAGTCTATCACACAGCAATCTCAGTGGAACAATGCAGGTCCCTACCACTGACCAACCAGAAGGCAGATATAACGTACAGTCAACTAGACCATCAAACAGCAATCTCATTGGAGCAATGGAAGTCCATAACGCTGACCAATCAGAAGGCAGATACAACTTACGAACACATCACAGTGAACGTATAAATAGGACAGACAGCGGACAGAATTGCCAGTCTCAAGACAACCCTTGAGGATGCCAGGCGCAGTCTCTGGTGAAACGTCGGGGAACTACAAGCCTCACGACCACGGCCTACAGCCCGAAAATCTTCAACAAGATCATCAATTACATTTGTTTACTATTCAATTTGCTATAATATTGCTGCTTAGTACTAGTTCCTATGATACAAGTTTTCTCAGGTCAGATTAGCTCCCCTTCCTTTCTTGCTCTCATGATTAAGACATTGCTGGGGTTTAAATACAACTTTATAAATTACTTGAAGGTATTTAATATTTCATGGTAATTAATATATGTTACGTAAACAGCATATGAAAGATGGATCAATCTTTGCCTCTCATGGATCCCGGCAATCACTTAAATATAGTAGAGAGATTAGATCCACGGGCACCCAAGAAGTAGTGGTGCCGCAAACATTATGACTTGATATTTTCTGGGTATTTATATTATGGGATTTCAAATCTATGTGCAAATTCTTAAACCATTGTGATTAATAGTTTCCTGATTTTGTGTTGTTAGGACAAAAAATATATAAAACAGAAAAAATTGTGTAAAACTGACTTTCCCTTCATTTAACATCTTGGAATACCTAATCCAGCTCTATTTCCAAATCTTCACATTTTTCATCATCATCAACACAATGAGAGCTTTGGCATATTCCAATTCGTTTGATACACCATCACATGAAAGTTAGATGGCAGCTGTGCACGGTCATGCTTTTATCTCAAAATTCGATGTCGGTTGGGATCTGCCATTATTATTCTGAGCACCTCACTTGCAACGAACCAAATTGTCAATTTTCAATTTAGGATTATAGGTAAACCTCCACTTCTGATGATCGGATACTGTTGATTTTTGAAGAATATCTTCCACCTTTTGTTTTATAGTATATACTGAGTTTCATTGTGAAACATTGAAAATTGCAACTGCTGGAGCAAGTCTTAAGTTTGTGCAAACTCCTATACCTAATAGTCTAATTTTCCGGTCATCAAACTTAACCTTACTCTTTTTAATTAATTGCTATATGGCAAGTTTGTTGTTGAAAAAACAAAAATTGAAATCGATAGAACATTAATAGGCATATATTGATAGGGAGAGAGATATGTATATATAAATTTTAGTCATGATCATTTTTGGTGTCTACTGTTTAAGATCGGTGAAGATCAGTAAAAAAAATCAATTTATGAGAACAACCTAAATAGCTTCACTTCTTGAGAATCTGCTAAAAGGAAGAAAAATAAAAAGATGAACTGAATTTGAACCCAAGTCGCTGTGCAGCATCTAACCACATGATGCTAGGAGGTCATACTTCGACAGGCTTCTTCAGTGGTGAATTGTGGTATGCTATAGATATTAATACCTGTCTATGACATTCTCATGAAAAACAGTAAATATCCACATAAAACTCTCCTGGTGTGACAGGCCTAGAAGGCCCTTAGCCTACCATCCGGCTGCTGGCCTCACATCCACATGTATCAATCACAGAGGTAGATGATCATCCAGCAAGTGTAGGGGTGACACATGGTCAGCATGTCGGGTCCCCCAGCCGTTATAGCTGGTTTTCTCAACCTGGAGTCGCTACTTATTGTAGCTACCCAAATGCCTCATGATGCTTCGTGGCCACCGGTCCCATACTGGCCAAATTACCACGATAAAATTTCTTCGCCCATGGAAACTCGAATCAGTGCAAGTCCCGTAGCTCTTCACCAAGGCTTTCTGCCTTAACCATTCGGCTAAGGCGCAGGACAAATATCCAGATAAAAGGAGGAAATGGAGATAGATTGACCATACTCTTAAGAAAAATCATGGAACTATTGAGAGATATTAAACCAGTGCAACTTACAGGGTTCTGACTGAATATGACAAATCTCAATTGGCTGTTTTTGTAAAAAAGATACTTAGGATATATGGACCTATTAAAGGATAAGAGATATAACAGGGAATTATATGAGTAGCATAAATCATCAGAAATCATTACAGATATTAAAGTAAACCACTAAGATGGGTAGGACATATGCAGGTGATAGACTAAAAATAAAGTAGTTAGAAGGATTTTAGATGGTAAGCCAGAAGGAAGACAGAGAACTGGAAGACCAAATTTGAGATGATGGATGGATGGAGTATTAGAGGATGTCAAATCTTTAAAACTCAAGAATTGGTGGATGATTTCCAGAGATAGAGAAGTCTGGAGAAAATCATATTTGAAGAGAAAAATTATACGCTCAGACCGGGACTTGAACCCGGGACCCTTGGTTCTCTAGACCAAGTGCTCTACCATCTGAGCTACCTGAGCAAGTACCGATCTAAACGCAAATTTTTCTCTATATACTTTGTAATTCCCGCCCACCAAATGCCATGAAGCCTTTGCTTCTATCTTTGCAAATGGCGGCTCCTTTATTAAGGAGACATATTTGGGAATTTTTACATTACATTATAAATGTCAGTACGGCTTTTTTCAATGTTTTTATTATCAATTTCATACATCTCAATGATGGATAAATCATATTTGAAGAGAAAAATTATACACTCAGACCGGGACCCTTGGTTCTCTAGACCAAGTGCTCTACCATCTGAGCTACCTGAGCAAGTACCGATCTAAATGCAAATTTTTCCCGCCCACCAAATGCTAAAGATAGAAGCAAAGGCTTCATAGCATTTGGTGGGCGGGAATTACAAAGTATATAGAGAAAAATTTGCGTTTAGATCAGTACTTGCTCAGGTAGCTCAGATGGTAGAGCACTTGATCTAGAGAACCAAGGGTCCCGGGTTCAAGTCCCGGTCTGAGTGTATAATTTTTCTCTTCAAATATGATTTATCCATCATTGAGATGTATGAAATTGATAATAAAAACATCGAAAAAAGCTGTACTGGAGAAAAATTTTGAAGGAAGCCTTGACTCACCCAGCTTTGTGCTGCTGCTGCTGATGATGATGATTAAGAGAACCCTCAAGGCCAGATGAAAAGAGGAAGACCATGACTGTTGTGGATAAGGACTGTAGAAGAGGAAGGAAAGAAATGGGGAGAGTTGAAAGTTTTAGTGCAGAATATGTGTTGGAGTTGCTTCATTTAAGCTCTAGGTTATGTATAAGAGTAACAGGACATACTACAACTATTATGAATTTTCTATACTACTAGCAGCAAGCAAACCCAGCATCAGCACTTGTCATTCCTTGTAAATGGCAAAATCAGTTTTTCTTCTCTGTCCCTTTCTTCAGTAAACAATATGTTCAAGGTTAGTACACAATATGAATACTTTAATATTACATAATAGAATTGGACATTTTTTACACCTCACCGACTAGTTTCAAAGACAATCACTGCCATCATCAGCCACACTCAAACTCCTTCAGAACTAGTCAGGAGAAATTAATATTTTTATGAGATGAGGTGTAAAAAATGTCCAGTTCAATTAAGTAATATATATAACTTTAGGCTAATAAGTTAGGTTAGAAGCTCTTCATTTGATAAATAAATGTTGATAAAAAGTTTGCCTCATAATATTAATCCCCATTAGAATTTTTATTTCTAGTTGAATAAGTTAAAATAAAAATTACGGTTTAATTAAATTGTATGGTATATATTGCGATGAATGGTGGTTGCTAGTCAATTTTTAATTCTAGATTTCAGATAAACTGCACTTCTAATGACCGGATTTTGCTGATTTTTTGGATAATATCTACCTCGGTTAATTTTAATAGCTTATACTGAATTTTGTTCTGAAACATAAAAAACGGCGACCATTAAAAGGATTTTTAAATTTTTGTTTCAGGTGAACTCCTAAACCTAATGGTTTTAGAGAAAAATAGATAACAAACACTTTCCGTACCTGAAAACCTGTTTGTACAGCCTTTGAAAAGATTGATGATGGAAAGTTAAAATTCTGAAGAGCAATTCACATCAGTACGTTGTTACATGTGCTGTCTCTTTCGAGTTAAAATCGGGTGCAGTAAGTCTTTCTTTATGCAGTATTTGTATTGTTTGCTTCAGTGACGACGTGGGCCCAGATTCAATCCTGGCCAGCAAGAAATTTTTTTTAATATCATTAATTTTCATAATGTCTACATGTTACCAAGCTTCATTACTCACTTACTTACTCACTGGCACTATCGAACCCATAGGTTCATGGCCACACGGACATAAGTTCTCCATATATTCCTATCCTGAGCCAATGTTTTCCAATCATCGCCTGTATAATCTACTTCCCTCAAATCATAGTTAATGTTATTCTCCCACCTCATTCTTGGTCTACCAACTGGGAGTTTTCCCTCTGGTTTTCCTACAAGAATCTTCCATGCATGTCTTTCATTCCCCATTCATGCCACATGTCCTGCCCATCACAGTCTACAAGACTTAACTGTTCTCATTATGTCTGGCTTCCTATAAAGAAGCTTCATTTAATAAATAAATTTGTATATATAGGGAAATAAATTAATTAAAGGAAACAGGTCATATATAGAAAATGAATAATGATTGTAATGTCTCATTACATTGTTTACAAAACACAAGGCATAACAAGATTGTTTATTCCATAACTAAGTTAATATATAAATTCAATATACAAGTAAGACCTGGAGTATTGCATGACTTCATACAGACTGTTTCTAGCAGGGATGATTGTGGTCTAGTGTAGGGGTAGTCTGTTTCCCATGTATGAGATCACGTGTTCGACTCCGCTGTCATGCTTTTATTTTTCTCTCACGCCCGACCTTATTTCAATTCATTTTATTTGATTTCTTTTACTTGTTTTGCTTTGTTTTATTTACAGCATTTACTGCAAAATTATTTTTCCTTGCAGGACATCCAATGAAACAGAATGGATTTTAGTTTCTAAAATAGTTGTGCACTTGTGAACCAAGTAGCTGACCTCTGATTATGTGTAATGGCTTCGTTCTGGAACTTGAAAATTATTTGTGTACCATCAAATCTTTCAAAGGCTGTACAAATTTTTATAACAATCACTTTTCAAGTTTTGCCGGCACAAACATATGCAAGCTGAATTATTATTATAAAGATGAATAATATAATTATATTAAATTAATGTTGGGAAGTAAATATTATGAGGTATAATCATTAAAATTCATCGGAGAACATATTGTTTAAACAACTCACCTCATAGGATTCATGCTTCCATGATATCGCGATTTCAAACATAGTCATGTTCATCTTTAGCCATAACTCCGACTCGGCTGAAGATGAAGATGAACACGACTGTGTTTGAAATCGCGATATCATGGAAGCATGAATCCTATGAGGTGAGTTGTTTAAACAATATGTTCTCCGATGAATTTTAATGAATAACAGACTCGAGCAAACCACATTCACTGGGAACAAGTGTGACACTAGGCTCGCTTGGTGCTGAGGGATTCTTGTACAATATGAGTCCTCTGTTTGTGAAATGAATAACAGACTCGAGCAAACCACATTCACTGGGAACAAGTGTGACACTAGGCTCGCTTGGTGCTGAGGGATTCTTGTACAATATGAGTCCTCTGTTTGTGAAATGAATAACAGACTCGAGCAAACCACATTCACTGGGAAAAAGTGTGACACTAGGCTCGCTTGGTGCTGAGGGATTCTTGTACAATATGAGTCCTCTGTTTCTGAAATGAATAACAGACTCGAGCAAACCACATTCACTGGGAACAAGTGTGACACTAGGCTCGCTTGGTGCTGAGGGATTCTTGTACAATATGAGTCCTCTGTTTGTGAAATGAATAACAGACTCGAGCAAACCACATTCACTGGGAACAAGTGTGACACTAGGCTCGCTTGGTGCTGAGGGATTCTTGTACAATATGAGTCCTCTGTTTGTGAAATGAATAACAGACTCGAGCAAACCACATTCACTGGGAACAAGTGTGACACTAGGCTCGCTTGGTGCTGAGGGATTCTTGTACAATATGAGTCCTCTGTTTCTGAAATGAATAACAGACTCGAGCAAACCACATTCACTGGGAACAAGTGTGACACTAGGCTCGCTTGGTGCTGCTGAGGGATTCTTGTACAATATGAGTCCTCTGTTTGTGAAATGAATAACAGACTCGAGCAAACCACATTCACTGGGAACAAGTGTGACACTAGGCTCGCTTGGTGCTGAGGGATTCTTGTACAATATGAGTCCTCTGTTTGTGAAATGAATAACAGACTCGAGCAAAACCACATTCACTGGGAACAAGTGTGACACTAGGCTCGCTTGGTGCTGAGGGATTCTTGTACAATATGAGTCCTCTGTTTTGTGAAATGAATAACAGACTCGAGCAAACCACATTCACTGGGAACAAGTGTGACACTAGGCTCGCTTGGTGCTGAGGGATTCTTGTACAATATGAGTCCTCTGTTTGTGAAATGAATAACAGACTCGAGCAAACCACATTCACTGGGAACAAGTGTGACACTAGGCTCGCTTGGTGCTGAGGGATTCTTGTACAATATGAGTCCTCTGTTTGTGAAATGAATAACAGACTCGAGCAAACCACATTCACTGGGAACAAGTGTGACACTAGGCTCGCTTGGTGCTGAGGGATTCTTGTACAATATGAGTCCTCTGTTTGTGAAATGAATAACAGACTCGAGCAAACCACATTCACTGGGAACAAGTGTGACACTAGGCTCGCTTGGTGCTGAGGGATTCTTGTACAATATGAGTCCTCTGTTTGTGAAATGAATAACAGACTCGAGCAAACCACATTCACTGGGAACAAGTGTGACACTAGGCTCGCTTGGTGCTGAGGGATTCTTGTACAATATGAGTCCTCTGTTTGTGAAATGAATAACAGACTCGAGCAAACCACATTCACTGGGAACAAGTGTGACACTAGGCTCGCTTGGTGCTGAGGGATTCTTGTACAATATGAGTCCTCTGTTTCTGAGTCTATACTTTCTGAACCTAATAAAATTCCTACTGAGTCCTTAATTTTTAAAAAGAGAGCTAACAAGGATTTTAATTACATAATATAACAAAACTGTATCCAGTCAGAGATTGCTGAAAACAATCCCCATTGAGCCAATGTATATTTTATGACCACATAGCAATAGACTATTTTGTCTTTTTTACAAAAATTAGAAAATTATTAAGTAATGGGTTACTCAAGACATTCAGGTACGTGTAGTACAGAGAGAGTTTCAACAACGCCCAGTTCTCAAGAACAACAGTTCTCCATCTTGCAAGTCTTGTTTTACACAGTTTCAGACGTTCACCATACACACTCTTAATAACACAGCGAGACATCACCAAGAATGATGTTTTCCTGAAACAAATTTCTGCCATTAATGATGGTCCAAAATGTAGAAAAGTAAAATAAACATGGATCCAGAAATTAACTGGTTACAAGATAATTTCTTCTTTAGGTCTCGCTGAATACCAGTGGTGCCTCATAGAATCAGATATGGTATTGTTTATTTTTTATTTCACTCACCTCATACTTCATAACTCCTCGCAAACCCAGGGTTTCGTCACATCATTTGTGACATTCTCAATGCTGTATCACGTTCACAACTGATGTGAGGAAACCCTGGGTTTGCGAGGAGTTATGAAGTATGAGGTGAGTGAAATAAAAAATAAACAATATTAAAAAACCTCATAATGTTATTTCCTATCTACATAACTTAATCACATATGGTAGTTGCACTCGGAAACATAGGTGCATCAAGATAAGGCTTTGAGTCACACTTCAGGCTTGACTCTTGCATTCCTGGAAAAGAATGGACCAGGAAACAGAAATACAAACATATGCTATTCCTTTCAGTCAATTCCAGTAAAATTTCCTGATGTTTCTCTGATGGATTTTTGTGGCTTTGAACTCCTAAAAAGGGTAATGCAAAATAGATGTCCTATGACAAGCATGTAAAGAGGAGTGGGAACTTGTGGACATGACTGTACTATGTCAGAGTCTTCTCTAATGAAAACTATGCTGCAGAGCGATACCACATATGAAGGGAAAACAAAATAAAACATATTGGTGGTGGAGACATGAGTTTTCATAAGGTAAACATCAAATAAAATTGTTACTAGAGATCGGAAACAACAAGAGAGAGATCACTGCATTCAAAAGTAATACAGAAAAGAAAAATTTGGAAACAATGTAGTAAACTTATCTGAAACTTTCAATGAAAAAAGAATGGGGCTTCAAGAAGATGGATTAAAAACATGCATAAATTTTTCTAACCAAATAGAATTATTAATTAGGGTGACTGAACAAAGAAGGCTGATAAAAACCTAATTTAAAATATGAATAGACGAGATGGATGTGGCAACTGAAAATGTATTGCAAACAGTTTAGCTGAGTACAAAACACAATAGATCTTATAAACCTGATAGAAGTATGGTTTTCCAGGGCACAACAAAACTATTTCAGATGAGTTATGGTAATGCAACCTTAATTAACCCTGAGTGACACAGAACACAACTGTATCTACCTAAGGAGTTATTGTAAATAACCAATGTCAAACATATGTAGTCCGTGAACATAACCAATGGAAAACAAGTATTATAGTCATCAAGCGTATTAAAATGCATGGGATGTAAAATCCACCACCATCATCATGTCTACTTTGGCATTGAACACTCTACATTTATCATCTGACTAGGACAGTCAGTCATCAAGCGTATTAAAATGCATGGGATGTAAAATCCACCACCATCATCATGTCTACTTTGGCATTGAACACTCTACATTTATCATCTGACTAGGACAGTCAGTCATCAAGCGTATTAAAATGCATGGGATGTAAAATCCACCACCATCATCATGTCTACTTTGGCATTGAACACTCTACATTTATCATCTGACTAGGACAGTCAGTCATCAAGCGTATTAAAATGCATGGGATGTAAAATCCACCACCATCATCATGTCTACTTTGGCATTGAACACTCTACATTTATCATCTGACTAGGACAGTCAGTCATCAAGCGTATTAAAAATGCATGGGATGTAAAATCCACCACCATCATCATGTCTACTTTGGCATTGAACACTCTACATTTATCATCTGACTAGGACAGTCAGTCATCAAGCGTATTAAAATGCATGGGATGTAAAATCCACCACCATCATCATGTCTACTTTGGCATTGAACACTCTACATTTATCATCTGACTAGGACAGTCAGTCATCAAGCGTATTAAAATGCATGGGATGTAAAATCCACCACCATCATCATGTCTACTTTGGCATTGAACACTCTACATTTATCATCTGACTAGGACAGTCAGTCATCAAGCGTATTAAAATGCATGGGATGTAAAATCCACCACCATCATCATGTCTACTTTGGCATTGAACACTCTACATTTATCATCTGACTAGGACAGTCAGTCATCAAGCGTATTAAAATGCATGGGATGTAAAATCCACCACCATCATCATGTCTACTTTGGCATTGAACACTCTACATTTATCATCTGACTAGGACAGTCAGTCATCAAGCGTATTAAAATGCATGGGATGTAAAATCCACCACCATCATCATGTCTACTTTGGCATTGAACACTCTACATTTATCATCTGACTAGGACAGTCAGTCATCAAGCGTATTAAAATGCATGGGATGTAAAATCCACCACCATCATCATGTCTACTTTGGCATTGAACACTCTACATTTATCATCTGACTAGGACAGTCAGTCATCAAGCGTATTAAAATGCATGGGATGTAAAATCCACCACCATCATCATGTCTACTTTGGCATTGAACACTCTACATTTATCATCTGACTAGGACAGCAGTCATCAAGCGTATTAAAATGCATGGGATGTAAAATCCACCACCATCATCATGTCTACTTTGGCATTGAACACTCTACATTTATCATCTGACTAGGACAGTCAGTCATCAAGCGTATTAAAATGCATGGGATGTAAAATCCACCACCATCATCATGTCTACTTTGGCATTTGAACACTCTACATTTATCATCTGACTAGGACAGTCAGTCATCAAGCGTATTAAAATGCATGGGATGTAAAATCCACCACCATCATCATGTCTACTTTGGCATTGAACACTCTACATTTATCATCTGACTAGGACAGTCAGTCATCAAGCGTATTAAAATGCATGGGATGTAAAATCCACCACCATCATCATGTCTACTTTGGCATTGAACACTCTACATTTATCATCTGACTAGGACAGTCTACTCTGTCTAGAAACCCCAAATGGAGAACTTAGTCTTTGTGATTTTCTAGCAAATAATAAACAGGGTTGAAATAGAACTTAGAAAATTTCACAACAAAATAGGGACTTTGTTATTTAATCATAACTTAAATATGGGAAATAACATTATGAGGTTCTTAATTCAATTAATGAATGAGTAAATTCTTATCTTACCTCATATTTCATGTTTTTTTTAAATGCAGGAACTGCAGTTTTCAAGAGAAGTCCCCCTCATTCTCAGCCGATATTATGACTACTGTATTTTCGTTTGAATCTTCATCTATAATCTGCTGCTGATTTGATGAACTTTGAGATTAAGTCCTGTTCATTGGGAACTTCAAAATGCATGGATATAAATTTGTTCTTCTGAATATATATCTTTTCCCAAACTGTCAATTCCAAAGATTTTCCAAATATTTTAAAAGTTTAGCCTCTTTTTCAATTTTATGACTCTTCAGCAAACTATGTGGTGCAATAGCTGATTTTTCAATTTCACCATGTTTAATATTTCTAAAGTGCGAATGATTTCATTATCAAGTGCTCGACATTAGATACCAACCAACCATATTTCTAAAGTGTTCCTTTGTGCGAGTGTCCAAATTTCTTTTTGTATATCCTATATATACGAGGGCGGATCGGAAAGAAACGCACAATAATTTTTTTCTGCCTTGGTATTGCAGCTAGAATGTTGAAATTTCACAGATATATAGTTTGAAGTTTTCACTACAGATGGTATTTTTTTCTCAGGTGCACCTCTTGCGAGAGAAGCTTGAACTATGCAACAAAGATGGCGCGCATGCTACAGTCGTCCACCTGTGAGGAACAGCGAGAAGTGTTGTTCGATTTTTGTGGGCCAAAGGGCATAAACCCAGTGAAATTCACAGGGACATGCGTGGCGTGTATGGGGATGATTGTATGGACCGTAGCAATGTCTCCAGGTGGTGCACATTCTTCCAAGAGGGACGCGTGAACCTTAGTGATTCGCCACGCTCCGGCCGGCCGACAACAGCAGAAATACCGAAGAATGTCAGAGGCATTGAGGCGCGCCAATTCTGCACGGAACCGGCGTGTGGGCAAATGCGAGCCTTATAGCAGAAGTTCAAATTTTCCTATGGTGCGATGTACGATACTGTTCATGAATAATTTGAAATTCCGTAAAGTTAGTGCTCGCTGGGTTGACTCCTAAGAACCTGACAGATGACCACAAGGGCCAGCGAATGATGGCAAGCTTGGACCACTTAACGCGGTAACACCGCACAAGGACATGACATTCTGTAAGGAATCGTCACAGGTGATGAGTCGTGGGCATACCACTACATGTCCTACAACAAAGCAGGAATCAATGGGAGTGGAAACATGCTGGTTCCCCAGTAAAGAAAAAATTCAAAGGACCTCAATCTGCCAGGAAAGTGCTTGTGACCGTTGTTCTGGGATATGGATTGCATGGTGTTTTATTGGTGGGAATTTGCTGAAAACCACGGGGACCACTGTGAATGCTGCGGCCTACATTAAAACTTTGGTTTGAAGTTGCGTCGTGCCATTCGTGGACCAAACGTCACAAACATTAACGTTAAACATTCTTCTTCATGACAATGCTCGCCCCCATGTTGCTGCTGTCGTTCGTCAGAAAATCGCCGAATTTGGTTGGGAGGTGCTCCAGCATCCACCATACAGTCCGGATCTTGCACCATCGGACTTTCATCTGTTTGGTCCCATGAAGAAATTCCTGGCCGGCAAACGCTTTGAGACAGATGTGGAAGTGAAATCAGCAGTGCGCAGATGGCTACACTCCAACCAAACGGACTTCTACGAACAGGGCATATTGAAACTGGTAACACGATGGGAAAAATGTGTTGAGAAAGTTGGTGACTATGTCGAAAAGTAGGTAAAAGAAGTAAGTTCATTTGTGATTTTTTTCCTTTTTTATACTATTAAACTTTTTAAAAAAAAATATTTTGTGTTACTTTCCGATCCACCCTCGTACTTTATTGCAGTCTTTACAACTAATTTGATAAATTCCAGATTTTTTTTACTATCCATGGTGTTCAATTTCTTATTGGTTATTAATAGATTATCAAGACTAAATTTATTTATCAGTGCCAATGTAATATTGAATTTCATGATTTTTTAAAAAATTTGTTATGTATTTCAGGATGATAAGTAATTTCCTTGAATTGTTTTCCTTTCTCTGAAGCAGATTGCAGGGTGGTGTATTCTTTTAATCTTTTTGTTTGTCTGAATTTCTTTAATTTATTTATAATCATTTCCTTTCCAAAACCATTTAAATTAGCTATGTTCAAAACATGATTGTATTCTTTCTTAAAATCTTTGTTTATTGGAACATTTAATATTCAAGAAAATTACTTATCATCCTGTACATTATAAATTTTAAAAAAATTCAAGAAATTCATTATTACATTGGCACCGATAAATAACCAACTCATAATAATAAAAAGAAACCTCATAGTACTATTTTTCACAAATATAAACTAATAAATAAATTTAGTATTGGTAATCTATTAATAACCAATAAAAAAGTGAACACCCCAGATAGTAAAAAATCTGGAATTAACAAATTAGTTGTAAAGACTGCAATAAAGTATACATAGGAAAAACAAAAAGGAATTTGGACACTCGCACAAAGGAACACTTTAGAAATACTAAAAATGGTGAAATTGAAAAATCAGCTATTGCACCACATAGTTTGCTGGAGAGTCATAAAATTGAAAAAGAGGCTAAACTTTTAAAATATTTGGAAAAACCTTTGGAATTGACAGTTTGGGAAAATATATATATTCAGAAGAACAAATTTAGATCCATGAATTTTGAAATTCCCAATGAACAGGACTCGGTGTCAAAGTTCATCAAATCAACACCAGATGGCAAAGTTATATGTGAAGTTAAATTATGTAAGTAGGAAATAACACTATGAGGATTATTGACTTAGGATTTCACAGCCGGAGTCATTATGATGATCTTGCAGAAGATTTCCGGGCTGTTGGCCGTGGTCTTGAGGCTTGAAGTTCCCCGATGTTTCGCCAGATGCAGTCTCTGGCAAAACGTTGGGGAACTACAAGTCTCAAGACTACAGCTCAAGGGTTGTCTTTGAGACAACCCTTGAGGATGCCGGATGCAGTCTCTGGCGAAACGTTGGGGAACTACAAGCCTCAAGACCACGGCCAACAGCCCGGAAATCTTCTGCAAGATCACTATGAGGTTTATTTTAATCGTGGTGTTGCATAAAAAAGTCACAAAGGTAGTGACAAAACTTAAGTCTGCATAATAATCATAGATGAAGATTCAAACAAAAATTCAGTAGTCATAATATCAGCTGAGGATGAGAGGGACTCCTATTGTAAATTGCAGTTCTTGTGTTTAAAAATAAAACATGAAATATGAGGTAAGATAGGTATTAATTAATTGATTCATTGAACTTAGTTATTTCCTGATTCAAATTAAATCAAATTTTGATAAATAACATCAGGAACTATTAATGAGTTGGTTATTTTGACTCACCAATATTTCTTGATTTTTATGCAGACCTGATTTCATCGCTTTTGCGCCATATTGTTGTGCAAAATCGATAAAATCAGGTCTGCATAAAAATCAAGAAATATGAGGTGAGTCATAATAACCAACTCATTAATAATTAAAAGAAACCTCATAGTGTTATTTCCAACATATATTAAATAAAATCAGGAACTATAATGCACTGAGATACCGAATATAGGCTAGATCAGTTTTACATCCCATAACTGACTTGTGAAAGTTATCCTGTAGAGTTGTTCTTCTGCGAAGCACATCGTTAAATTACACTGAGAACTAGATCCTTGCAAACTATTACTTATCCCAGCCACAAAGTAATCTTCCAAATTTGAGGATAAATCTACCAACTGGGCAATAAAAGATTCTTGGGACCATGTTTTTCTTGACTTCCTCTATCAAATATTGAAAATGAGCTTTTCAAACAGCCTGTATGAAGACATGTATGTTTCATAATTAAATATGGGAAATAACATTAAGAGGTTCTTAATTCGTAAATTAAAATTCCGGTAGTCATAATGTCGGTTGAAAATGAGAGAGATCTTTCTCTTGAAAACTAGTTCCCGCGTTTAAAGAAACATAAAATATGATGTAAGATGTAAAAAAATTACTCATTAATTTACATGTATGTTTAATTAAATTATTTGGAGTCTGTTTGTTTTACCTCAATATTAATGTTGATTTGTTCTTGAACATGTTTCGATTGGATATCAATCATTTTCAGCATATTGCCCAGACTGGTTGGATTTATGTTGTAAACCCTGGATGTCGATGTGAGCTCCCTCCTGTGGTTGGTCAAAGAACCTCCAGACGAGGTCACATTCCGTCAGTATTTAGAAATTCATAACTCTGTTTTTGTTCTTCTGAATATAGATTTTTTCCCAAATAGTCAGCTCTTTTGTATTTTCTAACCGTTTTAATAATTTAGTGTCTGAATTTATATTATGTTTTTCAGACCAAACATGAGCAGCAACTGCAGATTTTTCTATTTCCCCATTTTTAATATTTCTTATGTTTTTTTGGTTCTAATTTTTAGGTTTCTTTTTGTTTTTCCTATATATATATATCTTTTCACAACCTGTATATTCAATTTGATATATTCCTGATTTTTTATTTTTATCAGTTTTTTAACTTTTGTTGGTTTTTATTAGTTTATTTAAACTGTCGTTATTTTTCGGTGCTAATATAATATTATACTTCTCAAATATCTTTGGAATTTATTGTGTGCCCAAGGGTGATATGTGAATTTCCTGTATTTTTTCATTGGTGGTTTTCTTTTTCAAAACTACTTTTATTGTTAATATTATTCGTTTTTAAACATCTTAATGATGGACAAATTATATTTGAAAAGAAAAATATATGCCTAGACTGGGGTTTAAACCCAGGACCTTTGACTTTCTATGTCAATGCTCTTCCATCTGAGCCACCTAGACCTCCAATCTAAACATGTATTTTTCTCTTACACATAGTTAATTCCCTAACCCCAAATGCTACGAGCCATTGCTACGATTTTTGCAAATGGCGGCTTCTTTATTAAGAAGACTTTTTATTGGGAATTTAAACATTACTTATAAAGCCAGTAGTGCTTCTTTCAATGTTAATATTATTCGTTTTTAAACATCTTAATGATGGACAAATTATATTTGAAAAGAAAAACATACGCCTAGACTGGGGTTTGAACACAGGACCTTTGACTTTCTATGTCAATGCTCTTCCATCTGAGGCACCTAGGCCATAGAAAGTCAAAGGTCCTGGGCTCAAACCCCAGTCTAGGTGTATATTTTTCTTTTCAAATATAATTTGTCCATCATTAAGATGTTTAAAAACAAATAATATTAACCCTTCAGAGCGGATAAATTTAAATGGCCGAGAATACTCTGATGCAGGAGGAAGTTCACCGGTATTTAAACTCAGCCGCTCAGTGCCAGTATTCCAATAACGCATTTAAATGGAAATATCTTGAGTAATTTAAATGTTTTTGCAATTCGTTTATGGTGAACCCTTAATATAATATTTAATTAATTAAATTTGTTACGGTTCTCACGTAACATCTCTGCATTTTTTGCAGACTTATTTATGGCTGTTGTGCCACAGTTGTAATAGGTCCTTTTTGTAAATTTCTCACATAAGTGACACAGTGTATTGCACTAGGGATTCTTTGAAGAATTCAGAGAACCGGCTTTACCTAACAACAAAACGAAATATTTACACAAAGAAAAGGGTCTTGGAAAAAAAAAAAAAGTATGAACTTCAAAAATTGGTGTGATAAATCTTCAAAATGTAAACCAGCTGTTTGACACTCGGGCAACAATAAGTGTATTTTTTTCCCCTTGTGTTTACTTTGTTCATGTTTATTACAAACACATTGCTTCTATGCGCTGACCTTCTTTCTTGTAGGGGGGGGGCAGCCTTCTCCAAATGTCTCTTTCTAATACTTTGGAAACATTATTTTAGGTCGTGTGCCTTCAAAAAATGGTCTTTCTACACATCAGACCTGTTGTACTAAGACCTTCATCAACCCTAAATTTCAATGCCTTTCTTCTGGTTTCCAAACCGAAACCAGTTGATGAAATATGACTATAATAGTTTCGCTGGAGGTGTGGACTTAAAAGATCAACATGCTACAAGCCGGAAGATCGAGGGTTTGAGTCCCGGTGGATCAGGATTTTTAAACTGAACCAAACCTTCAGGCGGCACCGTGAACCCGGGGTTGACTCAGCCTCTAACCGAAATGAGTACCAAATGCTTGTTATGGGCCGTCAGACAGAAATAAGTACTCGGCTTACATCAAGTACCGATAGTTTAGAAAAGTGGGAGCCTTAACCTCCTAATATCTCAAGAACCTTCTAAGGTCTGTAGTGGACCACTTTACCTTTTAGATACTGACTGAACTGTAGACTAACTACCTTTCCATAATGTAAGGATATCGTCATTTGAAATATATATATATATATATATATATATATATATATATATATCTATCTGAAATTTACTGTTGTGGTCCTGTACTGTAGTGTAAATCGGAAATAACTTTGTTGGGTCTTTATATATACTGAATTTTGCGACATTATTATTAAAAATGAAGAGATTTGAAAATAGATTCAATTTGATAGACAAGCTAATCTACAATAAAAGGCGAATTTAGTCTTATAAGAAATCCTTTATCAAGTTATAAATTTAAGAAAAATGTCAGAGGCCGCAAGAATAAATGCAAATATAAAATTATTTTAACTTGTTACTCAGGGCCGTAATCAGTTAATATATGCACTAATATAAACTTTGAAGTCTCTACATAAAATTTGTATAAACTGTAAATAGTTAACGTAAACACAAAGGTCATAATTACAGTTTAAAGCAGTGCGTGTAACTAGCGTACATGTCACGTCGATCCGCATTTGGTGAAGAATTCAACTTGCGTACACGTCACGTCGCTCCACGCTGACGGGTTAACATTGAAAGAAGCACTACTGGCTTTATAAGTAATGTTTTAAATTTCCAATAAAAAGTCTTCTTAATAAAGAAGCCGCCATTTGCAAAAATCGTAGCAATGGCTCGTAGCATTTGAGGTTAGGGAATTAACTATGTGTAAGAGAAAAATACACGTTTAGATTGGAGGCCTAGGTGGCTCAGATGGAAGAGCATTGACATAGAAAGTCAAAGGTCCTGGGTTCAAATCCCAGTCTAGGCGTGTATTTTTCTTTTCAAATATAACTACTTTTAATATTTAATTTTAGGAAGTTATATTTTGAGGTTATTTTAATTATATTATTTTTGGTCTGGACATCTTACCTCAATATTAATGTTGATTTGTTCTTGGACATGTTTCAAAACAATTCTCTGTTTTATCTTCAGCTTTCCCAGACTGGGAAAGCTGAAGATAAAACAGAGAATTGTTTTGAAACATGTCCAAGAACAAATCAACATTAATATTGAGGTAAGATGTCCAGACCAAAAATAATATAAATAACTACTTTTATTGATCATTTTTTTGTTTCTTATACTTTTCTATCCTCTTGTGTACCATTTTTTCATCAATCCTGTTTTCTCTTGCTACTCTGATTATGTGTTTCCTCTCCTGTTTGAAATCTTCTTTGTTTAAGGGTAAATTTACCAATCTATGAGTTAAACTGTTAAAGGCTGCTAATTAATGTCCAATTGGACTGAACCCTGTTGATTTAATAAAATTTTCCGTATGAGTTTCTTTTCTATGAATCCCAAATTCAATCTTTCTTTTTTCTTCATTTATCACAAATTTAAGATCTAAAAAATGTATTTTGTTTATTTTCTTCTATTTCTTTGGTAAATTTGATGTTTGTACACTGTAAATTTAACAGTTTTAGGGAATCTTCTACATGATTTTATTATTCATTTAACATTTCTCATTGAAGGATAAATTATATTAGAAGAGAAAAATTTTCGCCTAGACCGGGACTCGAACCCGGGACCCTTGGCTTTCTGGGCCAAGTGCTCTACCAACTGAGCTACCAAGGCGAGTTGCATAATGAATAATAAAATCATCAATAGAAGCCCTACTGGCTTTATAAAGTAGTGTTAAATTCCCAATAAATGTCTTCTTAACCTTTATATTCAGGGATATTTAAAAATACCGCATGAACTGCTGGACGGAATTTAAATCCCAGTCCGTGATATTAAATGGGTGGTAGAGCGTGCATACTAACAAAAAATTTTTTTATGATAAACTATAAGATATATAAGTATAAAATAACTTTTATTTAATTCATAAAGGAGTGTATTATTCAATTAAATGTTTTATTTTTACATACAATAGAGAATTTTATTATTAAAAGTTAAAATTTATTTTGCGAGGTATATATTTTTTGGTTTGACTTTATAACGGGTTCAGTTTATGATTTGAAGGTGACTGTACTGTTGCAAGGGGAATTTTATGACATAGTGTGAACACATGTGCCTTGAAAAATCTGCTTTCAAACCATAAACACGGGTACCCTGTCTTGTTGACGACAGAGTTATCTGCAAATTTTTTTTTTCTGTGGCAGTCAAACCCTTAGCAAGTTTGTACTAACCACACTTGAATTAGTAACTGTAGACTGTGGTTCGTTTTTTAAAATATAAAAAATGGCTTCACGTATATTAGTTACGGAAGAAGAAATTGTGAAAGAATTATACGCTGATAGTGACTCTGACGCCTATGATACGTGTAGTGAATTAGCGTGTAACATAATATGCAAACAGGATTGAAAAGATTAACGTTGGGTTGTGTATATCGGGGTGCTTCAAGGACTATCATACAAAAACACAGTTCTAAACGAGTGACCAAGGCATCCTGGATTATCTAAATAATGTAAGTAGCATATCAGATATTTTTTAAAAATAAATACTAACAAGATATTTACCATGTTAACTCATTATAATTTAAATACAAAATTAGGGGTGGAAAAGATACAACATGTTTTATTATTTTATTTTTTATGAATACTTGATCTAAAACAATAGGTTAGAGCCACAAATAACTTCCTTGCAACATTTTCTGAATTTTTATACTTTTACAAAGAAATAATGTTATCAATGGACAAATATGTCCACTAAGTTCTTTAAGGCTTTACATTTTATGGACAAATATGTCCCACAAGTCTTCTAAAGGTTAACTTAGAAGCCACCATTTGCAAAGATAGAAGCTATGATTTCAAGCATTTGGCGCGAGGGAATTACAATGTACATAAGAGAAAAATTTGCGTCTAGATCGCAACTCGTCTCGGTAGCTCAGTTGGTAGAGCACTTGGCCCGGAAAGCCAAGGGTCCCGGGTTCGAGTCCCGGTCTAGGCGAACATTTTTCTCTTCTAATATAATCTTCCACATGTACTTCTTTTACAATACAAATTATATCATCTACATATCTGCTCCAAAATTAAAACATTGTAGGATATGCTTTAGTGATTTTACATTCAAAATCGCTCATAAATAAATTTGAAAGGAAAGGCATAATGGGTTTTCCATTGAGAGTCCTGATTTTGTCTATAGAAACTCACATTGAATGTAAAAAACATTTGGTCAATACATAAATCAGTTAATTTCAAATAGTCTTCTCTGATCTCTCTGTCTATGTTGTTTTTATTTAACCAGTTGTTCAATATCTCCAAAGTTTTTTGTTTCGGTACATTTGTGAATAATGAAACAACATCAAAGGAAACTAATCTATCTGTGGGTTCGATTTCCACTTTTTCTAATCTCTTAACTAATTCTAGTGAATTTTCATTCTGTAGACTTTCAAAATTATTAATTCTTTTAAATTCATTATTCAGCCATTTTGAAATGTTGTAGGTTGGTGATCCAATATTGTTAATTTTTGGCCTCATTTTGTTTCCAGGTTTGTGAATTTTGGGAAGTCCATGAATATAAGTTTTTTTTTGGATTGCTCACTTTTAATTGAAATTCTTCTTTTTCGGTTATAATTTTAACATTTTTAAGACAGTTCTCTACTTTTTTTGATGGTTTTGGGTAGGGGATCATTCTTATTTTTTTCATACTCTTTTGGAGGTTCTTTGGCCAACCACAGAAGGGAGCTGACATTGACATCCAGGGTTTACAACATAAATCCAACCAGTCTGGGCAAGATGCTGAGGATGATTAGGATCTAATTGAAACATGTTCAAGAACAAATCAACATTAATATTGAGGTAAGATAAACAGACTCAAAATAATTTAATTAAAAGAACCTCAAAATATTAATTCCTAAAATAAAACATTAATTACATGTATGTTTATTTTAATATAATCAATTTGGGAATTTTTACATTATAAGGTTTTCTTAATAACTATCAAATGAATCGTGAGTTCTTCTTATCTCATACATCTATGTTTTTTTAACACAGAACTGCAGTATTGCAAAATACATTATTCGCATCTTCAGCTGTTTTCAAGACTTGTCAATTTTTTTCTCTTGCTGGTAATTTTCCAAACTGCCATCTGGTGTAATTTTTAAGAAGTAATTTTCTAAACTGCTATCTGGTGTACTTTTGAAGAACTTTGTAACAAGATAACAAGATCCCATTTTTAGACCTGTACCTAATAAGTAATAAGAAATGAGCAACTACAAAGAATTGAATTTAATGTTTATAGGAAAGACTCTCATACGGATAACTACATAAAATCTTCAGGTTTTACTCATGTTTCACATAAACATGCAATTTTCAATAGTCTATTACATAGATTAATAAATATTCCACTTAATGTAGAGAATTTTGATAATGAATATAATCATATTGTACACATTGCTAAGATAAATGGTTTTGATGAAGACATAATAATGAAGAAATTAAAGAAATTTAAACAACAAAAAAGGTTACATGAATACACCATTTTGCAACATAATTCCAAGAGAGATGAAAAATTCAAGAAATTTACTTACCATCCAGAAGTTCATAACAAATTTCAGAAGATTTAAAAAAAATTGAATGTAACAATGGCTCCGATTAACAAATTCAGCCTGGGTAATCTTCTGTTAACTAATAAAAAAGTTAACATCCCAGACAATAAAAAAATCTGGAATTTATTAAATTAATTGCAAAGATTGCAATAAAGTATATATAGGGAAAAAAAAAAGGAACTTAGAAACTCGCAAAAAAGGAGAACACTTTAATAACATAAACAATGGTGAAATTGAAAAATCAGCTATAGCAGCACATAGTTTATTAGAGAAACATGGAATTGAAAAAGAAGTAAAACTTTTGAAACATCTATCTAAACATTTGGAATTAACAGTTTGGGAAAAGATATACATTCAAAAAAACTATACTAGAACCATGAACTTCGAGCTTCTGGATGAACCAAGCTTGATTACAAAGTTCTACAAAAGTACACCAGATGGCAGTTTAGAAAATTACGTCTTAAAAATTACACCTTCCGGGAAATTCTTGTATAAGACTTGAAAGCATAATAATAGTCCCTTCGATTGGTTGCTGGCCAAAGGAAGGCAAGACCAGTGATGGGGCTGCCATCTTATACACCACTTTGGCTACACCAATGTTGACCTATGGTAGTGAAGCATGGACACTAAAAAGACAACATGAAAGCAGAATAACAGCTTGTGAAATGAGATTCATGCGCAGAACAGTGGGTTACACCAAATGGGATCGGAAAAGGAACACCGATATCTTAAAAGAATTAAAGACTACGCCAATTTTGGAATATATTAAACAGTACCAACTAAATTGGAAACACCATCTTGAAAGAATGAGTTCAAATCGGATCCCCAAAGTTTTTTATAATTATATACCAAGAGGACGAAGTTCACTGGGCTGTCCTATGAAACGCTGGAGGGAAAATTTTCTATAGGATCGTAACAGGCCTTGGCCTAATACTTGAAAGGAAGAAGAAGAAAAATTACACCAGATGGCAGTTTGGAAAATTACAGGCAAGAGAAAAAATTGACAGTCATGAAAACAGCTGAAGATGCAAATGATGTATTTTGCGATATTGCAGTTCTGTGTTAAAAAAACATAGATGTATGAGGTAAGAAGAATTCATGATTCATTTGATTCTTACATGTATGTTTCTGTACTTTTTAATTACCTATTTTGAGCTTTAAGAGTAAATTCAACTCCTCTCATTAAATCGTTGGTCTTCAATATAAGAAGCATTTGGCGATTAATATTTTCCAAGACATCTGATATCTGTGGCAGTAGATTTGGAATTTCTTTGTCTCGATATTCCTTCTGTAAAAGAAGATATATGTGATTAATGGAAAAGCTGTTAAAACTAAAAATACTGTAATGAACATAACATGGACATTAATATACACAGGCAAGCCATCTATAAGCAATAGTTAACATAACTAGAAAAAAAATTCTCCCTGAGCTGGGTTTTATATCCAAGAGCTCCAGTTTAACATGCTGGTGCTCTACGATTCAGCTACATAGGTAACTCCTGGAGCAGCACAAATTTCTCTCTCTTTAATCCCATGTCCCTATAGTGGTGGAACTTTACTCACAATGCAATAGGGTTGCTTCTAAATCAAGAAGACATTATTACATGGAGATCTTGGCTTCAAATCCTGGCTCACACAGAATTATTTTTTTTATTCATTTGAGTGGCATCTACTATGAGCAGTTACTGTATGTTTTATATCCATATGCTTACTGACCTTGCTTCAGTTCCCTCTAAAAAAAAAATTGAAGATCGAAAAAAATCATCCCTATTCGAATGTGGAATTGATCCCAAAAGATCTGCTTGTCTTCCTTTTTCACTACGATTTTTTTCTAATTGCAGTCATCTTTCTAATTTTTTATGTAGAAATTGCCCACAGTTAACAAATCCACTATTAAAAGGTAAAAGAGTACAATCTCACAGACTTAATATTATTTTTTAAAGTTAATTTTTGTTTTAATGGTATTATGCAGACCAAAACTATGTTGGAGAAACCAGGTATGTCATGATGTCATGTAGCTCTACTTAACCCATTCGCCTCAGAAGACGAGGTAGACTCGCCGGCAGTTAAATGGCCTTCAAGTCAGAAGACGAGATAAAGTCGTTTAACTCTGCTGTTATATATTTTGCAATATTTTGTATATCCCTTGGCAGGGTAATCTTTTGTTAATATTTATGAATGATAGAGGAATGTGTTTTTGACTTCACCCTAATTGCGATCTCAAGTACCGTTATATTTTGTTTGTTTTGGATGTCTGAAAATAGACAGACAATATTTACGGTAACTTAAATCCAGTTTCTGGGAAAATGCATTGAGCATTTAAACCAGAAGCGAATGGGTTAAGTAATTGCTTGAATGTTGAATTTTGGGAGATGAACTTTTATTTATTATTTACATTTAGAGATCAGTGAAAGTGGTTTTACTTTTAGGGAAATTTCGTTTTAAAATTTCAAGATTTCGATGTTATTTGGAATTTGGCAGTGTTAGTCTAAAAAAAAAATGTAAATTTGAGTCTTTTTAATCCTAGTTTAGTATATTAAACCCAATAAGAATTATATATCCAGTTGTTTAAGGTCAACTTTTAGCTTGTACAATTGACATTGATTTTAATACACTAAAATGCATAAAATTTTAATCATAGTTACTAATTTGTAAGCAAAATTTACCTTTTAAAAGATCACTCACCACAACACCATACTGAGAAATAGATCTTTCTGAGTCCACATTTGAAGTTGGATACCAGATGGCTTCAAGAGATGTCTTGACAAACTCTGTATACTCTTCCCTCAAAGAGCAAATAATTTTGCAAATGTCTACATGGGTACACTCTGGTCATTTCAACTCTTCTTATATGAGGCCTTTGAGAACAACATAGCCTTCGTAGAATTTAGAAGATTCATTGGCACTTGCATATGAAATTTGTTCAATTCCACCATGACACTGTCAGCACTGAGAATTTGATTACTAAGTGTCCTAGGGTCAAATAATTTACTAACTGTTGCAAACACCAATTTTGAAGTGTCTTCTGCAATCAAGTTTTTCAGCTTCATAAGACTCTTTTGTGCAGTAGTTATCAACTTGTTCACCAGTTCAGCTTTCCTGAGAGCTATCATCTCTTGCAACAAAGTTGTGAGTTGTTGAGAATACCTCCTTTGTTAATAAATCAAGCATGTTCTACATAACCTTTAGTTTGGAATGAAGAACATGAGCTGTGGGATAACTGTTACCTTCCAATTAGGTAATCAAATTAACAAATTGGTTGCAGTTATCAGCAACAAATTGAGCCTGAAATTTTGCGATGGCTAAGAATTGGGGACTTACATATTTAAAAAACTTCATGCCACTGTTTTCTTCACCCAGCTGCTCCATAAATTCCAATATGTCATCAAGGTATTCATGTAGGCCTATATACTTTGCAGCTTCAAACCAAGTGTTCCATTTAGTTTGTACTGGCATGTGAAATGCCTAACTTTTCCAGGGTCGTTCTCATATTTCTCATGAAGAAAGTCAAGATACAAATGCTTCCTTTTTCTTGTATTGAAAAATGCAGCTTTTGTTTTAGCAACAGTCATGTTCAATTCATCCAGGCTGCATTGCCAAATCTGATCCACCAAGTTGATTTTGTGGGCTCAGCATTGAATATGGGCAAGTTTCTCCCCCACTAAGTCTTTTAGAGTATTGGCACATAAAGTCATGTACAATGCTGAGATAGTAATAATGCCTAGCACATTGTCATATCCAACTTCATATTTATTTAAAGTGTCCACAATACTTTGAGTGCATGTTGAACTGGTGGCTTTGTCAAGCACAGCACTGGCGCCAAGTAAACTCCTTGCTGATCCATGGTCTTTGTTGGGTCAACAGTTAGGTTATACAAAATATACGTGTTTCATTGGCCATACACTTCTGCAATGATGCCTTTTTTTTACAGTCTTATATTGACCATCGCCCACTTACCGTGATTGGTCAAAGGTTCGCCATGACTCTGTCTCATATTTTCTAGCACATTCGATAGGCTCAAATAATTATCCAATTGACATATTCTTCTAGACTCGTGCTTTAACATTGAACTACACGTATTCGTGCATGTATGTGTAAAAATGGATATAAGAAAATTCTTTGGTAAGTACCTACACAAGTTACATCATTGTAGTATTATTTTCCCCGGATAGTTTAGAATTCATCACATCCGAAAAAGAAGATTCACCCACTGTTTACCCACCTAATGATATTGGCAACTGGTTCGGGAGAACGGCGCTAATGATTAAAGAAGATAAAGTAAAAATTCTGACAAACTGCTGGAGTCCACCCAAAAGCTACAATTTCAGCAAAGATGCTGAACATTTAAAATGGAAATTCAAGCATTGTTGGATCCAACCGTATTCATTCACCTGGCTAAAGTGTTCCGCAAGGCTCAAAGGTGCACTCTGTTTATATTGTGTTGGTATTGTCCCCACATATTGTGAGGGGCATTAAAGTGTCATTCATAGTGAGGCCATTCCAGAAGATTTTCAAACATTGTGAGAGCCGCTGGCATGTGGAAGCTGCACAATCAGCATGCTTGTTTTTAAGTCAGGCACCTGTTAGCCAAAAACTCGTAAGTGGCTATAAGAAGATTGCAGTGGGTAACTTGAAATATTTGTCTTCCAACTTGGATACCGTTTAAGGGGTGAAACACAGGACGAAGGCGTCTTCAGGGATTTGATTCAGTGGAGAATTTATGCCCGTGATATAAGCTTAAAACCTCATTTAAATGCCAAGAATGCCACTTACCTTTCTCCACAAATTAAAAATGAATTGATTGAATTATGTGACTTAAGGTAAAGAAAATGATTGCGGATGATGTAAAAAATGCCACCGCTTACAGTGTTTTAGCTGATAAAAGCTGTGACATTTCTGGAAAGGAGCAATTGTCCATTCGTGTGCAGTTTTTTGATGAGATACTGAATAAAATTTGAGAAGAGTTTTTGGGCTTTGTTGAACTGAAAAGAATGGAAATCAATTTCTGCATAAATTTAGTTTTTTTTTTTTTCAAAGAGATAGGCATTGACCCGCACAAATGTGTCAGCCAAGGCTATGACGGCTGCTGCTCAATAATGGCAAGAAAAGACAACGAGGTCAAGAAACGTCTGTGCGAGTTTTTCCTCAAAAGTATTTACTTCCACTGCACTAGCCACAAAATCATTATTGTGGTAAATGATTTGAATAGTGTGCCCGAGGTGAAAAACACCATAGCTGCAATTAAGGATATTATAAATTTTTTCGAGAGTCGCTGTTGAGAAGACAGCATGTCCCAAGAATCCCCATGCTCTCCAAAACATGTTGTTCACAAAAATATAAAAGTATTGGGATATTTAAGAAACACTTTTTGGAACTGATGAATGGCCTGAAACTGAATGTCGTAGAAAGAAATGCACCAAGCCGAAAACAAGCTGATCAGTTGCATGCTGCTGCAAATAGAAGTACTTTCATCTTTTGTTTGTGTCTGATAGCAAAATATTCTAGTTATTTAGAACCTGTCATTAATTCGCTGCAAGCCATGGCTATAGATTTAATTTAATGCATGGTTCATGTTGAAAGCATTAAAATCATGGTAATAGACCATCGCAAAAATAGGTTATGAGATCTCCGAAGGCATCGATGAACGAGATGGCAACTATTGCTTCTGAGCTAGGTGTAGAAATCACGCTACCACGAACATACAATAAGCAGACACATCGAGCTAATCTACAATGTAATCCCGAAGATTACTTTAAGGTGGCCATCTTAAATCCCTACTTGGATTCCTTTCACACAGCTTTGCCAGGCAGATTTGCAGAACAGCAGTGTCCTGCTTTTGAACTTCAAATGCTGCACCCTAAGAACCTAAAAAAATCTCTGAAAGATGCCCAAGCAACGGCGAGCAAAATTTCAGAGTATTATAACATTGAGGGTTGTCCATCGAAATTGAACTATGGCACCGTGTGTGGAGGAAACGAAGTGACAAGGATAAAGAAGGTGATTTCATTAACATCGTGGACGAATGCGATTTTTCCCATCCATTAAAAAGCAATTGTAATATGCCTGTCTTTACCATGTACTAACGGCGTTGATTGAACACACTTTTAGCACCCTAAGAAGAATGAAGTCATTCTACAATGACAGAAAATCGCCTTAATGGCCTGTGTATGCTCAGTCTGCACAAAAAACCTATTAAAAATTATATTGAAAAATTCAAACAAAAAGCACTTAAAAAATGTTTTCAAATGAAAAGGCAAGTCAAACTGTGTGTGCAGTTGTACTTTATTAGTAGCTAAAATATAGCTAATAGTTTCAATACAACTGAGTATAACAATTAAGAAGTAATCTTGACAAAAAATTAATTTCACCAAGCCTAAAAATTCTGCAGTTACTCCACTATTATTATTCATATTTCCTCTTCAATAGCGCTGTAGTTTTCTTCTGAAAATTGAGGTAAGTTTAAAAAATAAAGGTAGTAATTTGTATTTATTCATTTTTACCCGGAAGGTATACAGTCGAAAAAATTTTGTATCCCCTTAATCCAATGCTGGCTATGTCTATGGCCAGTACAGTATGAGCAACATATTGAAGTATGCAGGAGAAAGAACCCTTTCGATGTAGTGTCAATGAGGAGGGAAGATTTTAAAGATGTTCAAATTCTCCAGGATCACATCAAATATGATTTATCCATCATTGAGATGTATGAAATTAATAATAAGAACATTGAAAAACGCCGTACTGGCATTTATAATGTAATGTATAATTCCCAAATATGTCTTCTTAATATAGGAGCCGCCATTTGCAAAGATAGAAGCAAAGGCTTCAAAGCATTTGGTGGGCGGGAATTACAACATATATAGAGAAAAAATTTGCGTTTAGATCGGTACTTGCTCAGGTAGCTCAAATGGTAGAGCACTTGGACTAGAAAACCAAGGGTCCCGGGTTCAAGTCCCGGTCTGAGCGTATAATTTTTCTCTTCAAATATGATTTATCACATAACAAAGTTTTCGGAAGGCAGAGTGCTCGTTTTTTCCAATAATTACAAAATGGGATTTGGAATCAAACCTGCATAAAATACAGAAGAACCTTATAATATAAATCTGCAAAAAAGACTTGGAAAAATGTACGATCAGAATCATTTTAATCTTTCATCAATCACCTTATCCGAAAAATACACAAAACCACTAGCTATTTCCTCAGAAGGGCTGGCAGATATTCGAGCGCTTCTTTCCTACATTCCAGCAACTCATCATGGGTACGTGAACAGCATATTTTCTGCCCAAGAAACTTTGAATGAAGAGGACGAAGTGGATGAGGACCTGTTAAATTATTAACCCAGCTTCAACAATAATATTTAATTATAGGAAGTTATATTTTGAGGTTATTTTAATTATATTATTTTTGGTCTGGACAAATCAACATTAATATTGAGGTAAGATGTCCAGACCAAAAATAATATAATTAAGAAAAATGTATGCCTGAACCGGGAATCAAACTCCGAACCTTTAGCTTTCCGTGCTAATGCTCTGTCCACTGAGCTAATCCAGGCTTCATTCCCATCCAAGCATAAATCCTTCCTTTACCTTACTCTATTGGTCCCACATTCAAATGCAATGAATCAAATACACAATGGATGGCTTCTACCTGAAGAAGACATGAAGGGACTCCACACAGCTATAGCATTAATAAATTATGAGTCATTTTAACATCTTACCTCGAAGCTATAGCATTATTTATTAACCCTTTGCCGCTCCCATTTACCGTCCTACTAGGACAGGATGGCCGGGTTTTTTAAATGGGCATTTAAATTTAAATATCTATAGCAGAATCTATGTTCCCTCTTAAGAAAAAAATCATAAAAATTAAACTGAAAAAGATAGGATTATAATTATTCTTTTATCTAATTCCTAATATATTTACGCATGTAATAACGTACTCACCTAATTTTGCACCTCCACATTTCACTGCTAGTGGTATTCCAAAAAAACATCCCACACGGCACAATGGAAGGTCATACTGTTTACACTTAAATGTTGTCTGTTTATCCCTTCCAGAAGGAGCTTTTTTAATTATATTATTTTTGGTCTGGACATCTTACCTCAATATTAATAGGAGCTTTTTTATTTTTCTATATACACAAAGCAGACACTTTTGCATGGCCTGATATTTTTTCCAAAGAATGAAAAAGTTTAGGGGATGCAGTTCTGATGGGCAAACTTCTCTTCCTGCCTGTACACTTGCAAGACGTGAACGTACTTATTAGGTGACGCACCAAGTTTCGTCTGAAGGTCACTTGCCTGTTTCCGTGTGCTGTACTCGAAGGGCTGGTTTGGCAGTTCATATAAGATGAAACAGTTCACAACACACACATTTAGGACAAAATGTAATAGAAACTTACACCACTTTTTTGAAAATCGGCCAACAGCATAATATTCGCGTTTCTAATCACTTATATCCAATTCTTTCTGTTTACCCTTGTAGTGCCACAGCTATAAGTGCATCCATGTCTCTTACTCTTTTACGCAACGTGCGAGATGTAGATGTCATGATTTCAACCTCAACTGAGCCCTCAGGAAGTAACTCACTTTTGAACTTCATTATCTGTGACCTATATAAGTGTTTATTCTTGGTTAATATTTACACACGTGCAGGAATGCCCACTAAGTGATTTCATCACACCCGCATAAAGAGATCACTTGTTCTGTATGCACGACACAATATTTTTAAGATGCTTTCATCAAGAGCGCTTTACAGCATTTAGGCCGGCAGGAGACATTTAAATCTCGAACGCTTTGGAGCGTTAGGGCCGGCAAAGGGTTAAATTAATATTGACAAGCTGAAGCTATTATTATGATAGAAGTAAGTAAATTAATGAACACAATTAAATTATTGTAAATCAACGGTAGGGAGAAAATTTTTTGCCTGAACCGGGAATCGAACACCGAACCTTTAGCTTTCCGTGCTAACTTTAATCAATGTTAAAATTCATCGGAGAACATATTGTTTAAACAACTCACCTCATAGGATTCATGCTTCCATGATATCGCGATTTCAAACATACTCATGTTCATCTTCAGCCATAACTCCGACTGACGAAATTCTTCGGCCATCAACTATTCTATTGTCGCCATCTTCAGTGCTGCCATCTATGGTTGAATTTATGAACTTCGAAATCAATGTAATTTCGTCAGGGATATCAAAATTCATTGATCTATTTTTGTTTTTCTGAATGGAAGCATGAATCCTATGAGGTGAGTTGTTTAAACAATATGTTCTCCGATGAATTTTAATGATGATACCTCATAATGTTTACTTCCCAACATTAATTTAATTTAATCAATGTGTTCATCTTTTATTTAGAATTTTACAATTTACTAAGCTTGTTACTCCATTTCATAATACATAACATCAATGAACAACTACAGCAATGTCCATCAATAAAATCCCTATTTTTTTTTTTTACTTTACTGTTAAATTGTAATAAAAATTATGAATATTAAAATAGAATAGCTTAAGAGTATTTTGGAAACCAGGGTTACAAAATTCACTAAAATTCACTATTAATATATACATTTGTAATTTATCACGTGAATAATACAGAGTGTCTTTTCTGAAGTAGCCTAATAAGTTTAACTTACAATAGGCCCAATTTTTACTGAAAGTCGATAAAAATTATTAATTTCAAATTTTAAACCACTACAGAACACAACATTTAATTTCTTCGCATTGACGGATACGCTATGTCACGCGATATAGACAAAAAAAGTTTGTGAAACTTTAAGGGTCGAATGTTTGAACGCATTAGACAGTAAAAGGCGTTCTCTGCTGATAAAGTTTTATTCAAACACATTTTTCTTACTCAGAAATCTACTCACGCGGTAATAATTGTAAAGCTACCTGACAAGGTACCTTAAGATCGTAGCTCAAGATATAAACTTATGTGAAAATCCCGAAGGGAACCGATGTGGTTTGAAACTTATCCAAGATGTCGGACCTTGAAGACTTCGATCATGTTTTCGGTATACGCGGAGAAGAGGAATTTGATAGAGTCTACCAAAGAATTCAACTGGAAGAACAGGAGAATCGGCGTAAATCGGCGTAATATTGCGCGTCGCAGACGTGTTTGTATACGGTATTATTTGCAGGATGCAAGCATAAATGCATTCCTCTATAGCAGACGAAAATAACGGAAGTGGTTTTATCGCTGAGAATTCTGGGTAATTCGTTGCCAATATTACGAAAACACCAACATTCATGCATGACCGGTTAAGGCGGCCGTTAATTCGATCTCAGCTCACCAGTGATTGGAAGTAATTTGAGTAGAGACTAATGTATTTGCATACGACCCTAAATGCATTTTTCTCAAAACTACTATTTTGCATATACGCCCTTGCTATTCTAAGTGCCTCATATGTCTTCTTAATAAAGAAGCCGCTATTTGTAAAGATAGAAGCAAAGGTTTCATAGCATTTGGTGCATGGGAATTACAACGTATACAGAGAAAAATTTGCGGGTAGGTCGGAACTTGCTCCGGTCTAGAAACCTAAAGGTCCTGGGTTCAAGCCCCGGTCTGAGCACATAATTTTTCTCTTCAAATATGACCTTTCATATTCTCCTTAATAGATGAGATTTTAGCTGGAACATTAAAAAAAAAATCTTTAAGGGGATAAATTTAACAGCAGTAGAAAAAAAAAAATACAGAGAGAAAGAAAGAAACAAAGATAGATACTATACATTAATAAATTCAAAGACTGTAACACTAAGGTCCATTAAAATTGAGGTTTACTATAGAAGTGTATTTGAGGACAGCAGAGAGTCTCATAAGTTAACTCAAAAAAAAATTGGTTGGTTGGTATCTAATGTTGAGCACTTGATAATGAAATCATTCGCTCTCTTGCACTCCAATATTTAGCAGAAAGGCTGGTCTCTTCTACAAAAGCTGGACAACGGAGGAAATGGTTTCTTTCCATATCTTCATTTAAATTGCAAAAAGGGCATTTAGGTGAACCTGTTATGTCTGTGTAGGTGTTTATTCAGGCAGTCATGTCCCGTTAGCAGTCTGAATGTTGCTACTGCAGATTTTCTTTGTAATGTAGTAATGTCGCTTGTAGATTTTCCCATTCCTTTCCAGATGTTTTGGTGGTGTATTCTTCTCTAAGTTTATTGATATATTTATTTGAGATAATTCTTTTGATAGAGTGAAAGGAAACTGGAGTAGAAGTTGGGTTTGAAACAAATTTGCTACCCTTCTTGGCCAGAAAATCAGCTATTTCATTGCCTGTCACTCCACAATGGGCCGGAATCCATTGAAGTACAAGTTCTTTATGTAGACAGGATAACTGTTTTATCATTTTGTGACATTCGATAATTTTGATGCTTTTGGGTGTTGTGTCTCGTGTTATAGCGAGAATGGCTGCTTTGGAGTCATATAGAATTACAACTTTTGTAAATTTTTGGATGTGATATAAAAGATTTTGTAAACTTAAGAAAATTGCTAGAATTTCGCCATCAAAGTTTGTTGAATTTGTGTTTAGTTTACGATAAAAGGAAAAAAGTGGACATACTGCACAAGCACCAGTGCCACCGTCATTTGGTAGGCTGGAGACATCTGTAAAAATATGTATCCATTCAGGGGCAGGGTATCTTAGATTTATTATTTCCAAGGACATTTGTTTTAAAATATATGGGGGGGAGTTTCAGATTTCTACTCAAAAAAATTTAAGGAGACTATTTAACTCATGCCCCAAATGGGAGTCAATGACCAATTACATTTCAATGATTTTTGATTTACAATCAATCACAGTCGTTTTTCACCTCAAATTTTATCAGTTTAATTTAATCACTTTAAAATCAAGCCTCCCCCTTTTTAACATTCTGAATAGGTCATAGCATTATTTTGCAGTGGCTGCAGGTGGCTATCAGATTGTATATATAGTGCACAAATGTTGGCAGATAGTGCTTGCGGGAGATAATAAAAAAACATTTGTAGCAATTGATTATACCACAAAAAAAAGAAAAAAAAGAAACCACTGTTTGCACTTTCTTAAACAAATTATTTTCCAGGAAATAATGTTGCAGAAAAATATAATTGACATATTTATATCATAGGACATCAGAAATTAATTAATATCTAAAATGTTGATTATAAATTTCTCCACTAGGGTTCATTCTTACAATATTGCAATCCTTTGGCAATAAATAATATGATCTGGTTGCACTGACGAACAAATGAAGCGTACCAATCGTTTCTCATTTGTTTTCAAACATTGCCGTTTACATTAAATATATAAATATTTTTAAATAACTATAGTTAAATAATGATTTGTGAGTAAACAGCTTAATTTTATTCGTTAAATAGTCCTAACAAATGCCACTCTTGATTTCCAAATTATCAAGATAAATTCATGACTCATGAAGTGAGGAGTGAATTTATCAATAATCTGGAAATCACTCGTGGCATTACTTATGATAATTTACCTCTGAGTGTGTAAATTTAGTCTTCTCTATACCAGACATGATGGCATCCCATGTGCGGCCTGTAATCATGCATGCCAACAGAAAGTATAAGTTGCCAACTCCCAAGTTCTCACTGTGTTGGCGCATTCCTTCCTTATCCTTGTTTAAAATACTGAACCACAGTTTTGAATATTCCCATCTGAAGTCATTGCTCAGTTCCTGAAAAAATGCAATATAACTCTAATAACTGCTATTTATTTAATTCAATGAGTACATAATAGTGAGGTACATGATCTTCATGGGAACCATATGTTAAAAGAACAGTTAACGTGCATAGACCGCAATTGACAGGACATGTGGCACAAATGGGAAATGAAAGAGGTGCATGGAAACTTCTTGTATGAAAATATCCAGTAAATAGGCCAAGAATGTTGTGGGAGAATAGTATTAACCATGATTTGAGGAGATGAATTATATAGAGGATGATTGAAAATATTACCTCATGATAAGGATCTTCTAGGTTCGATAGTGCCAATCAGTTAGTAAATAAAATTGATTGATGTTTTTATTATTAATTTAACACTTCTCACTGAAGGATAAATTATATTTGAAGAGAAAAATTTTTGCCTAGACTGAGACTCGAACCCGGGACCTTTGGCTTTCTGGGCCAAGTGATCTAACAACTGAGCTACCGAGGCGAGTTGCGATCTAGATGCAAATTTTTCTCTTATATTCCTCGCGCCAATTTTTTCTCTTCACATATAATTTATCCTTCAATGAGAAGTGTTAAATTCCCAATAAATGTCTTCTTAACTAAGAAGCAGCCATTTGCAAAGATAGAAGCAAAGGTTTCAAGCATTTGGCATGAGGTAATTACAACGTATATAAGAGAAAAATTTGCATCTAGATCGCAACTCGCCTTGGTAGCTCAGTTGGTAGAGCACTTGGCCTGGAAAGCCAAGGATCCCAGGTTCGAGTCTCGGTCTAGGCGAAAATTTTTCTCTTCAAATATGATAAAACTGATATTTTTTATAATGAATAATACAGTTTGTTGATACTTTTAGCCCAGATACAGTGTAATTTTAGTTTAACGTTTTTGAGAGAATTAAATACATGTATGAGCTCACATTTTAATGCTAATTTCAGAACTTTTATTATTTTCCTGTAAATGTGCCATCTGCCTATTACTTTATAAGATTGTAAAGCAGACAATTAAGACATTTAGGCACATACATGCTTAAGAGTTTGGCAAGTCTGTAATTCTGTTCAACCTTAGCTTTGCTTAGTAGCTTAGATGGAGGTTAAAGTTCAGCAGACAAAACACTATAGTTATTTTTTTTGTAAAGAAAGTGGTGAGGCACTTAATGAGAACTATTTTTTTTAAGTATTGAAATTGGCAAAATGCAACTAAGACATTACATGGAATAATTTGGAATAAAAATATTACAAAGGAAACTTAAATAAAAATTTATAAGAGCATAATACAGAATATTTTGTCATATGGAAGTGAAACTTGGTCTTTGACAGAATTACAAAAGAATAAAATTAGAACAGTTGAATTTGATTATTTTAGAAGAAGCCTCCAAAAAACAAGACAGGATAAAATAACAAATGCATTTCTTTGGAGAGAAATGAATGTCACCACATGTGTTGTTAAGAGGATTGAAAATCAAATGCTTAAATGGTATGGCTATGTACAAAGAATGGAAAATGAAAGATGGCCAAAAAATATATACCAATGGTCATCTCCCTTGAAGAAATAAACATGGCAGACCAAGATGGAAATGGAAAACCTACATCAGAACCATAATGGATGATAGGAATTTGGAAGAGGGAGATTGGAATGATAGAGATAAATGGAAACTGAAGACGGCAAACCTATAAGTGGGGGAAAGCTGAAGAAGAAGAAGAAATTGACAAAGCCTCGTTTATGAACTAAGTTGACTGACCATAATTTGAGATCTGTATTAAGATTTCCTTCTGTAACCAGTCTTTTCCCAAATATCATAATTGATTAAGTAAAACTTATTATGGGAAATAACATTACGAGGATTTCAAGTTAATAAATTAAATAGGTTGTAATATTGAAATTCCCAGCGAGTAAGATTTGATCTGAAACTTCATCAAATCAAACTAGATGGCAGATGAAGGTGAAACAAAAATTCAACAGTCGTAAAGATGGCTGAAGATAAAAACAACTGTTCCAAAAACTATGCTTTGAAGAACACAGAGTGTATGAGGTGAGATAATTACATTATTGTAATCAAATGGTAAAGAGAAAAATGTATGCCTGAACCGGGAATCGAACCCTGAACCTTCAGCTTTCCGTGCTGATGCTCTATCCATTGAGCTAATTCAGGCTTCCTTCCCATCCAAGCTCAATGGATAGAGCATCAGCACAGAAAGCTGAAGGTTCAGGGTTCGATTCCTGGTTCAGGCATAAATTTTTCTCCTTACCATTTGATTACAATAATTTAGTTGTGTACATTAATTTACTTATTTCAATTATAGTAACAGCTTTAGAGTCCCGCACCGTAGCCGAGCGGTTAAGGTAGGAAGCCTTGGCGCAGAGCTACGGGACTTGCGCTGGTTCGAGTTTCCATGGGGGAAGAAATTTTCTCATGGTATGGGACCGGTGCCCACCCAGCATCGTGAGGCAATTGGGTAGCTACAATAAGTAGCGGCTCCAGGTTGAGGAACCAGCTATAACGGCTGGGGGACTCGACATGCTAACCACATGTCACCCCTACACTGGCTGTTGATCATCTACCTCTGTGATTGACATATGTGGATGTGAAGGGCCAGCAGCCGGCTGGTAAAAGGGCAACCGCTGAAAAGTGGAAAGACCCTCAATCGGTAACAGTTTTAGCTTCTTAATATTAATTTAATAAGAGCTAATTACAACCTATTTTTTCATAGTTAAATATGGGAAATAACATTATGAGGTTCTTAATTTGTAAAATTAATGAGTCTTATCTCATATTTTATGCTTCTTTAAACACAGGAACTAGTTTTCAAGAGAAGGATCAATGAGAGAGATACTTCTCTTGAAAACTAGTTCCGTGTTTAAAGAAATATAAAATATGAGGTAAGATTAAGTTATGTAGATAGGAAATAACACTATGAGGCCATTGGACGTCAGTTGTGAACGTGACGCAGCATTGACAATGTCACAAATTATGTGAAGAAACCCAGGGTCTGCTATGAATTATGAAGTATGAGGTGAGTGAAATAATAAAAAATAAACAATATGAGGTAAGATGTTAAAAATGACTCATTAATTTTACAACCTATTTTATTTATCATAATTGGAACAAAATTATAAAGTCCATTAAGATGATAAGTAGAGCGAGGATTTTTTATGAAATTTCATGTTTTAAACTATAAGTCAGAGAGCGCTGAGACAAAGTATCTTTACATTTTATGATATGTAGAATAAAATAAGACCTTCATATTTTTTCATATTACATAATATTTTGGCGAAATGTTCATATTTCTGTAAACTTTTAATATTCTTTCATATTTTTCAACTTTCAATTTTTTAAAATAAAATTTCTACTAATTCGTTAGAAACATTTTTGGAGTGACTGTAGTTTTGAAATTTTTTGATAATATAATATGGTAGACAGCGAAAGTTCCTAAGTATCCCATCTGGAACAAGATAAATAGATTTGATAAAAGAAAATAATTGAAAAAAGGAGAGATGGAATGCCCTCCATGGTATCTTTACCTTGTCGTGGTGGAGTGGCTTGCGTGCTTAAATGATCCTGAGAGCTATGCCGGCGGTAGCATTGCTGCCGATAGGGTTACCCATGCCAGACTGGTCGAAGGTGATAAGCCAGACGAAAAAAGTACCTTGGTCGAAAGACTGACGATCTTTCACCGTAAAAATAGAACCGTCAAGAAATGCGGACATGGGTTCAACTGGGGTAAAATTTTCCGGAGGTCAAATAGTCCCCCATTCGGTTCTCCGGGCGGGGACTACTTCAGGGAACCCATGCCAAAGGCTCAAACACAGGGACATGTTCCTAGGAACATGGAATGTTAGGACTTTATACAATAGCGGGGCACTAGAGATATTAACGCGGGAATTAGATAAATCACCCTTGGATATAGTCGCTTTACAGGAAGTTAGGTGGCCAGGAGAAGGTAGTCAGGAATCAGGAAGCTTTGCATTATACTACGGGGGTGCAGAAAGGCCTGCATTTGGAACGGGTTTTTAGTCAGAAGGAGGATCCTATCCGCTATCCGAGATATTAAGTTTGTTAGTGATAGGGTATCATACATAATTCTAAAGGGTAAACAACATGATTTTATAATTGTAAATGTACATGCCCCCACAGAAGATAAAGATGACAAGATCAAGGATGAGTTCTATGAAGAATTAGAATGCTTATTTGATAGCCTTTCACGATATCATATGAAAATTGTCTTAGGAGATTTTTAATGCAAAAGTGGGGCGGGAAGATATATTCAAACCAACAATAGGCAAATTCAGTCTTCATGAAGATAGTAACGACAATGGGGTTAGATTAGTCACATTTGCCACATCAAAGAATCTCATTGTTAAGAGTACAACATTTCAGCATAAGGATATTCATAAATACACCTGGACGTCCCCAGATGGAGAAATTCGGAACCAAATAGATCATGTATTAGTGGATAAATGCTGGCACAGTAGCATCATCGATGTTACATCAGTTAGAGGGACAGACTGCAATTCGGATCATCATCTGGTCAGAGTGAAAATCAGACAACGGCTATCGCTTATGAGAGGAACAAACGCTAAAGATGATTCTGTAAAATTTGAATTAAAAAACTTGAAAAATGATGAAATGCGGCAAGAATACCAAATCAAAATTGCTAATAGATTTGAAGTACTGGAATCTTCAGATGACAATGTGGCAAACGAAGAAGAAACTGATATAAATAAAGAATGGGAGGCTATAAGAGATACTATTAAATTGTCAGCATCAGAAAGCATTGGTTGTTTAAAAAAGAGGCAAAACAAGAAATGGTTTGATGAGGAATGTGCCGACATTGTAAAGAAAAGAAAGCTAGCAAAAATGAAATGGTTACACGAGCCAAATGAGGTAAATTTGGAGCAATTGGGTAGTATTAGACGGGAAACCACGAAGTTACTAAAGAGTAAAAAGAGGGAATATTTGAGAGAGAAGATTAATGATCTTGAAATGAATGCAAAAAAATAGGAACATTAGAGAATTATATCAGGGAATTAGTATAGAGAAGAAAGGGTTTCAGGCTAGAACAAACATAATTCGGAATGAAAATGGGGATATGATTGCAGATTCCAGGAGTATATTAAATAGATGGAAAAGTTACTTTAATCAGCTATTAAATGTACATACAGAACAGGACATTGAGGAGGATAATTTACAGACAGCAGAAATGCTAGTCGCAGAGCCAAGTGCATTAGAGGTTGAAATGGCGATAGAAAAATTGAAACTGTATAAAGCATCAGGTTCAGATGAGATCCCAGCAGAACTGATAAAATCAGGGGGAGAAAAATTGATGGACAAGATACGCTGGTTGCTTAGTATGATTTGGGAAAATGAAGCTCTTCCAGATGAATGGAAGGAATCAATTATCGTACCAATTTATAAGAAAGGAGATAAAACTGATTGCAACAACTACAGGGGCATCTCATTACTTTCAACTTCGTACAAAATTCTAACAAATATATTAGTAAGCAGACTTACTCCCTATATTGATGACATTCTAGGAGATCATCAATGTGCATTTAGAAGAAACAGGTCTACAACAGATCAGATTTTTAGTATAAGACAGATTTTAGAAAAGAAATGGGAATATAATGGTACTGTACATCAACTGTATGTAGACTTCAAAAAAGCATATGATTCAATTAAGAGGGAGAAGTTATATAGTATCCTGCTGGAGTTCGGAATTCCTAAAAAGTTAGTTAGACTTATACGAATGTGTCTAAATGGCACAAAGAGTAGGGTGCGTGTAGGCAAACAGTTTTCGGACACTTTTGAAATCCAGAATGGGTTGAAGCAAGGAGATGCACTATCTCCTCTACTATTTAATTTTGTACTATAGTATATCATCAAATCTTTGGAGGATGAAGAAGGCCTACAACTCAATGGTATTAATAAGCTGTTAGTTTATGTTGATGGTGTAGTGCTATTGGGCGATAGCGATGATATGCTAAAGACCAACACGCACACACTAATGAGCAATACTAAAAAATTGGGACTGGAAGAAAATGTCAATAAAATTAAATATATGGTCACATATATAAATGCATTATATAATGAAAATGGACAGCTAATGACAAATGAGTGAAATTTTGAGGAAGTGGGTGATTTCAAATACCCAGAAATAATAATCACAAATAGGAATGAGATGCACAAAGAAATTAAACATAGGCTCAATTCTGGAAATGCATGTTATTATGCATTGCAGAGACTCTTGATGTCCCAACTCCTTTCAAAAAATGTTAAACTGAAAATATATAAAACTATTATTCTACCAGTTATATTATATGGGTGCGAAACATGGACTCTTACTTTAAGGGAGGAAAGTAGATTACAAGTATTTGAGAATAAAGTACTTAGGAAAATTTTTGGACCAAAGAGAGATGAACAGACAGGTGAATGGAAAAGATTACATAACAATGAACTACATGGTCTTTATAGGAAGCCAGATATAATAAGAACAGCTAAGTCTCGTAGACTGTGATGGGCAGGACATGTTGCATGTATGGGGAATGGGAGACTTGCATGGAAGCTTCTTGTAGGAAAGCCAGAGGGAAAACGCCCAGTTTGGTAGACCAAGAATGAGGTGGGAGAATAACATTAACTATGATTTGAGGAAAGTAGATTATACAGGAAATGATTGGAAAGCATTAGCTCAGGATAGGGATGTATGGAGAGCTTATGTCCGTGCGGCCATGAACCTACGGGTTCGATAGTGCCAGTGAGTGAGTGTGTGTGAGTGTGTTTGAGATGGAATGACCAAGTGGAGGCTTTTGTCCGAAACTACAGAAAAAGAACAGGGATTTCCTAATCTGTGACAAGAACATGAATAAGTAGAATAACAATGTTAGAATAATAACCACCTTCTCTTTTTTCTCAGGTAGAAACCTATTCCTCTTTGCTACCTAAGGACAGTTCTTATTTTATGAATGGATTACAGTATTTAAATGTAGGTAAGACTGCTGCTGCTAAACTTGAAGCTGTGCTGTGAAATAAGGTCTTGCTCCACAGTTTATGAAATTTGTAAAGTTCTTGTAGGTAAGGCCAATATTATTCTCACTTACATCAAACTATCATATATGTAGTGCAGTACATGATTGCTCCCATAACATTATATGATGTGGAGCATACTTTTTGATCGTACAAAATAATTCTGACAGACAGGCGTTAAAAAATATATAAAAAGCTCCTAACTGTGTATTACGAACAGAATTGATAATTTGATTATTGAATGCACATGCATACATGCTGTGCTCGGGCAAATTTGATGGAAAAACTAATGTTAAAATAATTCTAACTACATTTCACTATGTTCATACGTGTAATGTATAGCATTAAAAATAATTGTAATTGCAAAGAGAGTTTTGAAATACTCCCTAGAATTATTTGTGGATTAATTTATTTTAACATCTTGTTTCTCCAAATATGACATATAGTACTTGGTCTACTGCAATGGGCAGGACATGTGGCACGAATAGGAGAATGAAAGACGTGCATGGAAGCTTCTTGTAGGAAAACCAGAGGGAAAACGCCCAGTTGGTAGACCAAGAATGAAGTGGGAGAATAACATTAACCATGATTTGAGGGAAAGATTATAGAGGGGATGATTGGAAAACATTGGCTCAGGATAGGGATGTATGGAGAGCTTATGTCCGTGCGGCCATGAACCTACGGGTTCGATTGTGCCAGTGAGTTGTTAGTTAGGACTTGGTCTACGTGTGTTATGACTCATCCAATTTAATGTTATTGTGACATTTATATATACTGGAATTCATTATCTTTATGCAAGGTAAATAGAAGTCATCCAAACTGTACCTACTCTAAATTTTGTCAGTGGTATATTCGATGGAAGCAAGTTACAACGGTTACTATGTTTTTTTTTTATTTATGTTTGGATTTCGTAATTAAATATCATTAGATAAATTAATTGATCGGGTTTTATATAAACCCAGTATTAATTTATTGAAATAAAGTGTCAAACTACAGGCTTGGGAGGCCCTTGGGGTAGATGGATGTCGAGACTTCAACATTTCTAGACAATCTCCAAGGGATGTCCACCGGGTTCTCAGTCCTGCGTGACGGCCCCTTTGCCCCAGAATATGCATCTGGTACTCATTTAAATTAAGAGCTGAGTAGACTCTAGGGCTATGATGCCGCCAGAAGGTTTGGTCCAACTAAAAACCTGACCCCATTGAGACTCCGGTTTGTTAGCATGATTCCTCACACATTATACTTCAATGTGAGCCATTAAAATTGCTTCAAATCACAAACATGATATTTTATTGATAAGAATCAATAAAACCTCATAATGTTAAAAATTCCAAAATTTATTATATTAAATGATATTTTATATTGAGTCAGAAGTAATGAAAATTTAATTAAAATGGAAATACAGTGAAACTCTTGACTTCTTGAGCTACAAAAAGGTCTTCTTGTCTCATTTGTGTGCTGCTATGTATACCCATAAATTATACAGGCTTGTGTATATAAATATGTGCAAAAAGTTGAATAAATAGTAGCATCATAATATTTTTGTGTCCTAATTTTCATATTTTGTTATTATGATTTCATATTTTAGTATAATTTTCTTCATATAATTCCTCGCTCTAATGATAAGTATTGGTAGAGAAATCTCAAAATATATAATTAGGAAAATAGAAAGTTCAACAGTAACTGCTCATGTTTGGACAAAAAAAAATTGTAGAATTGAAAAGTTAAAATTGCTTAAACAAGAATAAAGACCAACAGAACTCAAAGTTTGGGAGAAGATCTACATTCAGAAAAATAAAGACAAGTTAATGAATTCTGAAATTCACAGAGAAAATGTTCTGATAATGAGGTTTGTCTGCACAATACCAAAGGGAACGAATGTGCACAGTTCCCAACTTATGTCTCAACAGTAAATGTAGTGTGATGATGATCATTCAACAACTGGGGTACTCAAAAGTTTGTTCACGGAGTTACCATCGAATGTTAACCGACCAGTATAAAACAATAACCTTTGAACTCTTGCAGCGCTTCAATTTGGAGGAAGAGAAGATTTTGGAGAAATTGTGAATGAAGACGAGATGAGGGTTCATTTTATTGAACCTGAATCAAAGAGGCAGTCAATGGAATGGCATCACACAACCTCGCCAAGGAAGAAAATATTCAAAACTGTGCAATCAGTAGGGAAAGTTATGGCGATCTTGTTTTGGAATGCAGAGGGTGTGATTCTGGTTGATTTTTTGGAGCGAATGCACAATAAATTCTGTCCAAACATCAGCACCCTCAAAAAGCTTAAAGCATGTCTTCGGCAAGTTCACCCAACAAAAGCTACGATGGATATTCTTCTTTTGCACGACAATACAAGACCACACACCAGTCATCACACCACTGAAGAGATCGTAAAATTTGGATGGGAAGTGTTGTCTCATCCACCTTATAATCCTGACCTAGCACCATCAGACTTCCATCTGTTCAGGCCATTAAAGAAAGCTCATCGTGGGATTCATTTTGAGGATGAGGAGTCCTTAAAAACATCTGTGCATCGATAGCTTAGGAAGCAAGACCATCCTTTTTACCACAATGGAATACATGGCCTTATTAAAAGATGGACAAAAGCAGTGGAAAAGGACAGAGATTATATTGAAAAGTGACAAATTAATCATCAATGTTGTAGGTTTCATGGTATGTTCAGTGCATTTAAATATCTTCACAATTAAAAGAGAAAAAATAGGAGGCATTACATTTTGACTGACCCTCGCAGAAGCTGCCAAGTGTTTCTTTTCACATACACACACAGTAAAATAAAACTCACAGCATATAATCCATGGTCCAGAAGAATTATGTCAATTTCACCATTAGCTGTCTTTTTGACCAGAATATTCCCTGGGTGTGGATCGCTATGTACAAAACCTTTGATGAAAATCATCTGAGAATATAAGCGACTTAATTTATCAGCTACTTCATATGGATTAATTTTATTTGAGCGAATGTAAGTCAGATCATTAACTTGTCCACCTTCGAGGTATTCCATTGTCAACACACGACTAGTAGACAGGTCCCAGTAGATTTTAGGAACCTATAACAAAAAAAAAAAAAAACCATTATGGTGAAATTAAATGTTTCTTACCTCTCTCCTCATATAAATTTTCTAAGTTGATCGCAATTTCGAGACTATAACTGTCTCATCATCAGAACTTTGTTGGTGACTGGTGTTATGTCGATCGGAAGAAACTTTTCTTTTTCCCTCTGTTCAGAGGGAAGAAGAACAGTTTCTTCCGATCGATATAACACCAGTCGCCAACAAAGTTCTCTGAACAGAGGGAAGATTGTTATATTCTGATGTAATATATGTTTGTCCTGGTGAGTGGAAGAGAAGGCCACATGGCCTTAACTCCACCAAGCTAAATAAATCTAATCTAATCTAATCTAAGAAGAAGAGCTTCTTCTGATCGACATAACACCAGTCGCCAACACAGTTCTGACGATGAGACAGTTATAGTCTCGAAATCGCAATCAACTTAGAAAATTTATATGAGGAGAGGTAAGAAACATTTAATTTCACCATAAATTAAACCTCATAGTGATTAATTCCTATAAAAGTTAAAAACAACATTAATTAAATTCAACACACATTCAAATAGGCTCCAAAGGGCATAGGATAGCCGCAGTAGTAGTAAGGATGAGCTCTTACTATTCAAGAAATACTCCATAGAGCTAGCGTCTTAAATAACCACTCTATGCCAAACACTACCACCTGCCTTCTCGTGGCAGAGCTGTTTAAACTAAAGATGGAGGATGAGTGACGAGTCTGTGGCACCAGAAAACCAGAAGCTTGGGGCGGATAAGGCTTTTTAGTCATGGCAGACCACTTATCTACGGGAAAGAAAACTCCAAAATAAAACTTATCTCACCAGTAGAAGGTTCTGCAGTAAGCTGGTGACCTCCCAAAGAGCATACTCAGAACTCATACAGGAATGGCCTGACAACTTAAAGTTAGAAAGGGTATGAACATGACATTTTATAAGGTAATGGCTGTACTATGCATATGTAGCATACAGTTGCAAAATCTGGGCACTAAATAGAAGTGACAAATGAAACACAGAAACACCCGAGATGAGATTCTTAAGAAAAACGGCAGGGTACATATTATGGGATAAAAAAAGGAATGACTCAATCAGAAAAGAACTTGGAATCTTTAATATTGAACAAATGATTTCAGATAGAAAGAAGAATTGTTATGCACATTTACAAATGATGGAACCACAGAACAATTAGACAGCCATATGAATACAGACCTGCAGAATGCCAAGATAAAGGACATCCAAGGAGAACAGATGGATAGATGATTTGGATACTGTATGAGCGAAACAGATCTAAAGTTGCACCATGAAGATGAAGAAGACATTCAAATTTATATATTAATTATATTATTTTTGGTCTGGACATCTTACCTCAATATTAATGTTGATTTGTTCTTTCAAGAACAAATCAACATTAATATTGAGGTAAGATGTCCAGACCAAAAATAATATAATTAAAATAACCTCAAAATATAACTTCCTAAAATTAAATATTTATATATTAAATTTGGGAATTTTTAACATTATGAGGTTCAATTCATAAGAATTAAATAAATCATGATTATTTCTTACCTCATACTTCTATGTTCCTTTAAACACAGCACTGCAGTATCGGCGACTCCTTGTCACCATCATCAGCTGTTTTCATGATTGTCAAGTTTGGATAATTATCAACAAAAGAAAAAAATTGACAATCGTGAAAACAGCTGATGAGTGATGATGGTGATAAGGAGTCGCCGATACTGCAGTGCTGTGTTTAAAGGAACATAGAAGTATGAGGTAAGAAATAATCACGATTTATTTAATTCTTAAGACATTCAAACATTAAAAGTTATAAATAACAAATCAATCAAACAAAGTATAGGATACTAATAGACGATGATGATAAATATTTGAAACAGAAATGTATGTATACATGTTCTATATTCTAATGCCTTCCATTGCACTTTTCGTGCTTCGGATAGAGAAGCTGGGAAGATAGATGGCATTAATGTGATCTATTTTCAATGTTCACATTTCAGCTACTTTACGAAGATGATATATTCTTGTGTTGTGCACAGACACAAATATAGGATAGGTGTATGTTTGTGCAGTGCAAAGTGCATTTGAGAGAAAGTGATGAAGAGAAGGGAGAAGGTGAAACCCATTGCCAGCACATAGCCTACCCTTGTCGAAAAGCACCAAGGGGCCATTAGACTTAATGTCTCCATCCAATGGATGTTATCAACAGTACCACATGCCTTCTCAACATATGTGCTGCAGAGGTATATGCTATTTAAAAGCAGGAATCTGATGCACAATCTAAAGTAAACTAAACTAAACTCCATGGAGTGACAGGTGTAGAAGGCCCTTGGCCTTCCAGCGAGTTGCTGGCTTCACATCCACATGTGTTAATCACAGATGTAGATGATCATCCAGCCAGTGTAAGGGTGACATGTTATCAGCATGTTGGGCCCCCAACCGTTATAGCTGGTTTTCTCAACCTGGAGCCACTACTTATTGTAGCTACCCAAATTCTTCACGATGCTGAGTGGGCATGAGTCCCATACTTGGCAAAATTCCATGAGAAAATGTGTTCCCCATGGTGACTCGAACCAGCGCAAGTCCCATAGCTCTGTGCCAAGGAATCTTGCCTTAACCACTTGGCTACGGCACAGGATGATGCACAATCTAAGCAAATAATAATTGTACACTGGTCCTGAGACTGAAAATTTTACAATTAATTGTTTCATTAATTTTAGAATTAACCTAAAATTTTCAACCCTACTGGGGATCAAACCAAGGTCTGCTAATCAAGAAGCAAACATACTACCACCTGAGCCAGTATTGGTGGTGTTGAAACAGAAATTACAAAAATACAAGGTGTACATAAAGACCAACCTAATTGTTTCTTGCGGCCAAACCTTCTCACTATGTCCCACAAGAAATTTTCTTTATAGGGAATTATTATTGCTGCTGTCTGTGGTCTGGAATTAGATTAATTTTAGCTTTAAGTGATCTCTTAGTACTTCCTTACATTCTATCACCCATCATATCATCAGGGTAATGTAACTGTGGCTTCCAGGCACCCCAACCTCAGCAGTTGGTTACAATTCTGCCAATGTCAGGAGAAAATAGCCAAAAAATGCCTTTAAGACAACTTGGTGGCATTGAAAAAAAAAGTACCAAATCACAGAAGTACAGCAGAAATGGGAACAAGCAAATTTTTGCCACATTCATTAAATACTTTTTAAAAAATTAAATTATCATAATTTTTTAAATTGCTAGTTCAGCGCGTAGAAAAACATAAAAAGTCTCAACATTTATGATCCAAAATGAATTGAGCAGTTGAAAGGCTGATTTACTAAATTTTTATTTACTTCTTTTCATGTTTACTTCTCATCCTTACATTTTGAACCATCACTTCTGCAGGATGATTGGAAAACATTAGCTCAGGATAGGGATGTATGGAGAGCTTATGTTTATATGGCCATGAACCTACGGGTTCAATAGTGCCAGTGAGTAAGTTAGTATCACATCTGAAATATCCTGTATAACTACAATGTCATATGCTAAAGTCAAGCAGTCTAAGATATTATGCCTTGGTGCAGAACTTTGGGACTCGTGCTGATTCAAGTCCCCATGGCCGAAGAAATTAGAAAAAAAAAATTAATTTTGATCAGTATGGGACCCATCCAGCAACATGAGGAATTTGTGTAGCTACAATAAATAATGGCTCTAGGTTGAGAAAACCATGTAACAGTTGGATGATTATCTAAAGTAAAAGTAAAGTGATCCCACAACAGGCCTCAGGAGGCCCTTGGGGTAGTAGGAAGTTAAGGCTCCCACTTTTTCTAGACAATCGGCACTTTATGTCAGCCGGGTTGTCAGCCCTGCGTGACAGCCGCCTTTACCCCAGAACAAGTGTCTGGTACTCATTTCAGTTCGAGGCTGAGTCGACCCCAGGGCCATAGTGCCGCCAGAAGGTTTGGGTCAGTTTAAAAATCCTGACCCCAACGGGACTTGAACCCTAGACCCTCCGGCTTGTAGCTCAGTGCCTTAACCACTACGCTACGGCGTTACCTCTGTAAATGATACCATATGGATGTGAGGCCAGTATATGGTTGATAGCCAAAGAGACTTCTAGCCCTTTCAGGCCGTGAAGTTTCTTTTATATTTGACTTCTTAGAAATTAATACTATGACAAATTATGTATTTAAGCAAAATTTTTATCACAACACGCCGTTCTTCTTCATCTTAGACTGATTTCGGGATCTTCTTCGGTTCCATTCTCAGTATTTTCACGACTGTTATTATGTTGCCTTGAAGAGCCACCCTCTGTTGGTAGACTGAAGAATCTCGAAATCTAATCATTTTCCCTGGGTATTTCAATTAAAAATTGAATTAATGAATTCATAAATTAAATATGCGAAATAACATTATAAGGTTTTCAATTAATTGAATGAGTTGTATCTCACCTCAATACTTTGTGTTCTTCAAGCATAGATACTGCAGTTTTCAAGAAGAATCCCTTCCATCTTCAGTCATCATTATGATCCATCCATAGTAATTCTGCCCGAAGGCAGGTCTTTCACTGCAATCATAGCATTTTCATGCTATGCTTTGCAAGCTTTACTAGGGAATTGTAGGTGTGGTAGCTTCCCATTGCTTTCTACACCAGTGAAGGATGATGATGATGATGGTCATATGATTTCAGGGATTGTTTGGGCCTTAAAGTTTTCCTGACATTTGTCTTACAGGTGAGGAAAAACCCTGATAAAAACCTCACTCAGAAAAACTGCCACAACCAGGGATTGAACCCAGGCCTGCTGCGTGACAAGGCAGCACGCTACCTCGAGACTACAGTGGTGGACAATCATTATGATAATGGCTGAAAGTGGGAGGGATTCATCTTGAAAATTGCTGTTTCCATGGTTTAAGAACATGTAGTATGAGATGACATGACTATTTTAATTGAATTAATGAACTTTAAAATTCCTGGAAAAAATAATTTGTTTTTGAGGTTCTTTAGTCTACTAACAGAGGGGGCAGGAGGCAGCTCTTCAAGGCAACATAACAACAGTCGTGAAAATACTGAGGATAGAACCAAAGAAGGTTCCAAAACTGTTCTAAGAAGAAAAATATGAAGTGAGGTGACAAAATGTTTATATTTGAAAAGAAAAATATACGCCTAGACTGGGGTTTGAACCCAGGACCTTTGACTTTCTATGTCAATGCTCTTCCATCTGAGCCACCTAGGCCTCCAATCTAAACGCGTATTTTTCTCTTACACATAGTTAATTCCCTAACCCCAAATGCTACGAGCCGTTGCTACGATTTTTGCAAATGGCGGCTTCTTTGTTAAGAAGACTTTTTATTGGGAATTTAAACATTACTTATAAAGCCAGTAGAGCTTCTTTCAATGTTAATATTATTCGTTTTTAAACACCTTAATGATGGACAAATTATATTTGAAAAGAAAAATATACGCCTAGACTGGGGTTTGAACCCAGGACCTTTGACTTTCTATGTCAATGCTCTTCCATCTGAGCCACCTAGGCCTCCAATCTAAACGCGTATTTTTCTCTTACACATAGTTAATTCCCTAACCCCAAATGCTACGAGCCGTTGCTACGATTTTTGCAAATGGCGGCTTCTTTGTTAAGAAGACTTTTTATTGGGAATTTAAACATTACTTATAAAGCCAGTAGAGCTTCTTTCAATGTTAATATTATTCGTTTTTAAACACCTTAATGATGGACAAATTATATTTGAAAAGAAAAATATACTGATGTTTTTATCATTGACCCAACATTTCTCAATGAAAGACAAATTATATTTGAGGATTTTTCTCTTCAAATAGAAAAATATACGCCTAGACTGGGGTTTGAACCCAGGATCTTTGACTTTCTACGTCAATGCTCTTCCATCTGAGCCACCTAGGCCTCCAATCTAAACGCGTATTTTTCTCTTACACATAGTTAAGCACACTACTGACTTTATAAGTAATGTTTAAATTCCCAATGAAAAGTCTTCTTAACAAAGAAGCCGCCATTTGCAAAAATCGTAGCAACGGCTCGTAGCATTTGGGGTTAGGGAATTAACTATGTGTAAGAGAAAAATACGCATTTAGATTGGAGGCCTAGGTGGCTCAGATGGAAGAGCACTGACATAGAAAGTCAAAGGTCCTGGGTTCAAACCCCAGTCTAGGCGTATATTTTTCTTTTCAAATATAATTTGTCCATCATTAAGGTGTTTAAAAACGAATAATATTAACATTGATAAAATGTTTGTTTTGTACATTAATTTAATTTACATACCTTAAGCCAAGGTAAGTGACTGAACATTTTTCCAACTTTTTCTGCATTGTGGCCTTCTTGTAGAAAGTCTAGTTCAATTGGTATATTTCTTTTACTTTCCTTCACCAGCCAAGAAAATTTAAATTCAGGAAATACCCATGACACTAGTTTCACAAGTGCCTGAAAATATTAAAATTAATTTCATATAATAAAGTTGGGAATTTTTACATTATGAGGAGGCTTTCATAAAAAGAATCAAATGAATCGTGAGTTCTTCTTACCTCGTACATCTATGTTTTTTAACATAGAACTGCAGTATCTGGAAACATCATCCCATTGTCAGCTGTTTTCACGACTGTCAATTTTTCATTCTTCTTCTTCTTCTTCTTCCTTCCAAGTATTAGGCCAAGGCCTGTTACGATCCTATAGAAAATTTTCCCTCCAGCGTTTCATAGGACGGCCCAGTGATCTTCGTCCTCTTGGTATATAATTATAAACAGCTTTGGGGATCCAATTTGAACTCATTCTTTCAAGATGGTGTTTCCAATTTAGTTGGTACTGTTTAATATATTCCAAATTTTTCATTATGCTAGTAATTTTATAACCTGTCATCTGGTGTTGGTTTGAAGAACTATTGTAATCAAATTTGGTTTGTCCAGAAACTCAACATTCATGGTTCTAATATGGTTTTTTGAATGTATATCTTTTACCAAACTATTAATTCCAAAGGTTTAAATAAATGTTTCAAAAGTTTTGCTTCTTTTTCAATTCTATGATTATTTAATGAACTATGTGCTGCTATTGCTAATTTTTCAATTTCACCAATTTTTATATTTCTAGAGTGTTCTTTTTTTGCAAATGTCTAAATTCCTTTTTGTTTTTCCTATATATACTTTATTGCAATTTAATAAATTCTAGACAATAAAAAATCTGGAATTTATCAAATTAATTGCAAAGATTGCAATAAAGTATATAAAAGAAAAACAAAAAGGAATTTAGACACTCGCAAAAAAGAACACTTTAGAAATATAAAAAAAATGGAGAAATTGAAAAATCAGCAATACCAGCACATAGTTTATTAGAGAATCATAGACTTGAAAAAGAAGCAAAACTCTTGAAACATCTATCATCATCATCATCATCATCCGGTATCATGGCTGCTGCCGCCGTCTTCCGGAAACCAAATGCCATTCCTCTCTGTCCATCCATTGATCTTCCCCTCCATTCCTCTGATATTCATAGCTACTTGTACCCCTTCTATCCAAGTTTTCTTCTGTCTTCCTCCTTTCCATTGGGATCCATTCTATAACAATTTTAGGCAATCTTTGTTCTGGCATTCTTTTGACATGGCCATACCACTATAATCTTTTCTTTCCTATAATGTCTATGATGTCTGGCTCCTCTTGTACACCCATAATTTCCCTTATTTCTTTATTTCGTATTCTATCCATTCTAGATTTTCCAGCTGATCTTCTTAAAACATCCATTTCTGTACTTAAAATTCTTTTCATTTCCCTGGTAGGAATTTGCCAGACTTCAGCATCATATGTTAAAATGCTCTGAATTATGGTTTGATATATTTGTAATTTCATATTTTTTGTAATATTTTTGCTCCACCAAACAGAGTTTAATTGCTTGTTTTGTTTGTGAAAATGCTTGTTTTATTTGTGCGATTCTATTTTTAATTTCCACTGTGTTATCGCTGAAACATCTATCTAAACTATATTTGAAGAGAAAAATTATACACTCAGACTGGGGTTTGAACCCAGGAGTTTCTCAGGTAGCTTAGAGGTAAAGCATTGGCCTAGAAAGCCAAAGGTCCTGGGTTCAAACCCCAGTCTGAGCGTCTAATTTTTCCATTCAAATATAATTTATCCTTCAGTGAGAAGCGTTAAATGAATAATAAAAACATCATCTATCTAAACCTTTGGAATTAACAGTTTGCGAAAAGATAAACATTCAAAAAACCATACCTGAACCATGATATTTTGAGTTCCAGACAAACCAAATTTGATTACAAAGTTCTTCAAATCAACACCAGATGGCAGTTTAGAAAATTACTGGCATAATGAAAAATTGACAGTCGTGACAACAGTTGACGATAGGAATGATTGTTTCCCGATATTGCAGTTCTGTGTTAAAAAACATAGATGTATGAGGTAAGAAGAATTCACAATTAATTTGATTCTTATTAAAATTAATAAATACAAATAAGAAAATTATATTAAATTAATGTTGGGAAGTAAACATTATGAGGTATAACCATTAAAATTCATCGGAGAACATTTTGTTTAAACCACTCACCTCATAGAATTCATGCTTCCATGATACCGCGGTTTCAAACACAGTCATGTTCATCTTCAGCCATAACTCCGACTGACGAAATTCTTCGGCCGTCAACTGTTCTATTGTCGCCATCTTCAGTGCTGCTATCTATGGTTGAATTTATGAACTTCGAAATCAAAGTAATTTCGTTAGGGATATCAAAATTCATTGATCTTTCTTTATTTTTCTCAATGTATATCTTCTTCTTCTTCCTTCCAAGTATTAGGCCAAGGCCTGTTACGATCCTATAGAAAATTTTCCCTCCAGTGTTTCATAGGACGGCCCAGAGATCTTTGTCCTCCTTCCGGGAAATTCTCATATAAGACTTCAAAGCATAATAATAGTCCCTTCGATTGGTTGCTGGCCAAAGGAAGGCAAGACCAGTGATGGGGCTGCCATCTTATAGCCTCTGGTCAGGCTTTTCTTGAGAAGAAAAGAAAATAAAGGAAAGAAGAAATGGAAGAAAGGAAATATTCCCTAGCCCTCAGATGCCCTAATAGCATCGGGGTCGAAAAAACAAGAGTTAACCAAGAGAGGTTAGATAGTAAAGTATCAATGTATATTTTCTCCCTAACTGTCAATTCCAAAGGCTTCTCTACTTGTTTTAAAAGTTTAGCTTCTCTTCCAATTTTATGATGTTCTAATAAACTATGTGCAGCAATTGCAGATTTTTTAATTTCACAATTTTTAATATTTCTGAAATGTTCTTTTGTCCAAATTTCTAAATTCCTTTTTGTTTTTCCTATATAAACTTTATTGCAATCTTCACAACTTATTTGATAAATACAAGATTTCTTACTGTCTGGGACATTGACTTTTTTATTGGTACTTAGAAGATTACTCAGACTAAATTTATTTATTGGTGCCAAAGAAATGTTGTATTTATCAAAAATGTTTTGAAATTTTCTATGCATTTCAGGATGGTAAGTAATTTTCTTGTATTTTTTCTTTTCTTTGCAATTTTGTAGAGAAGTATATTCATTAAGTCTTTTTTTATGTTTGAATTTCTTCAACTTATGTATAATTAATTCTTTATCAAAACCATTTAATCTAGCAGTGGATATCACCACAAACTCTGCAGAATTTCAAACTATCATGATCCGTCAATGGACTGTGTGTGTAAGCTTTGTGACAGACCGTGTCTGTTTAAAGAGAACAAAATCGTTGCTGGCATACAGCAGAGACCAAATCTAATGCACATTTGTGCATGCTTCTTCATATTATTATATTATTTAATAATGATGTATGAGGTGAGATGTATGATTCATTTTAATCTTACTCATGTTAATTCCCATCGTAAATTTTTATTCAAATCAACAAAATTTGTTCAACATAACACAAGGGAAAGAGGATGTTAATTTAACACATTTCGATGAAACAAAATGTTTGTTAAATTATGTGTTAAAACAATATGACAGTTTAGGTTAAAGTTTATCATCACCTCATATTTTTCTTCTTTTTTTTATTTTTTTAAACTAGTTTCAGAACTTTACGCTTTAGTTCAATCTTCAGTATTTTTGTGACCATTATTCTGTCATCCTGAAGAGCTGCCTTTCGCTCCCTCTGTTGGTAAACGGAAAAACCTCGAAATCAGGTCATTTTCCCCGGGAATTAATGAACTTTGAAATTCTCAGGGAAAAAGACCTCATTTCGAGGTTTTTTCATCTACCAACAGAGGTAGCGAAAGGCAGCTTTCCAAGATGACAAAACAATGGTCACAAAAATGGAACTGAAGTGTAAAGTTCCGAAACTAGTTTAAAAATAAAAAAAGAAGAAAAATTTGAGGTAAGTGATAAAATTTTACCTAAATGAATATACCTCATAGTGTGAATTCCTAAAATAAGTAATATGACAGTTTGTTAAAACTTAACAATCATAGATGAAACAGGCCTAAGAGATTTTAAAAAAATTAATATATTGTGACACATGATAATGGCATCATTTGAAATTCACGGGAGACAGCAAGAATAGTGGTATAGCACTGATAGAAATAGATTCATGAGTCGCTGACTCGCAAGTCAAAAGACCTGTGCAGATCGTCAATGCGTCTAGACCCCCACTCCAGTAAATTCCCCAGGCCTCTACTTCCCTTGGGAAAGACTGATGCCAGAAACTTCCATACTGGAAAGGTCTCAATTGGAAGCCTAGAAATGTCCTTCCCTGCGAGGGCAGAGAGAGTCAGTTGTGTTGTGACAGCGATATAGTGAGCTGTGTAAGAGGAGAAACTGTGCAAGTGAATTCGTTAGAGACTGCTGATAATTGTTATAGTTAAACTTTAAAATCAGATTAATTATTATAGCAATTTGTGAGTAGATGTCACAGAGAATTTAGAGAATTAAATACATTTTTTGTGGAGATTTTCGATATCATCTGTGTTGTTTTATTATGCCAAAACAACATGAAGACAACTTCATGGCATCCTGCGACAATATATAAAATTTGAAAATACAATAGGAAGTAACATTATGAGATTTTACTTAATAATAAATAAGTTTAATCTGAGTTTTATTTTAGGAAGTAATATTTTGAGGTCCTTTTAATCAAGTTTTGTATGAGTCTGCATTAGAGACTTATAGAAAACTTGAAGTTTAATTCTTATCTCATATCATTGTTTCTATTAGACATATGTTTCAAGGCACGTTAGTCTTATCTTCAGTAGTTACAGACTGATTTTTCCCAAGTTGTTGGTCCTGGATATCTACTTCTGCTCCCTCTTTCTGTGGTCCAAAGAACTTGCTAATTAGGTTCCTCTCCCCGGGTATTTCAAAATTCATAATTCTCTCCTCCTTCTTCTGTGTGTAAATTTTTCCCCATATGGTGAATTCGTTTTTGTTTTCTAACTGTTTTAATAATTTTGTGTTTAAATCCATTTTGTTTTTTTCTGACTAAATGTGTGCAGCTACATCCCCCCCTTTTTTTTTTATATTTCATATGTGTTCTTTGGTTCTAATGGTTAAATTTCTCTTTGTTTTCCCTATTTAGTCCCGCGCCGTAGCCGAGTGGTTAAGGCAGGAAGCCTTGGCGCAGAGCTACGGGACTTGTGCTGGTTCGAGTCTCCATGTGGGAAGAAATTTTCTCATGGTATTTCGGCCAGTATGGGACCAGTGCCCATCCAGCATCATGAGGCATTTGGGTAGCTACAATAAGCAGCGGCTCCAGGTTGAGAAAACCAGCTGTAACAGCTGGGGGACTCGACGTGCTGACCACATGTCACCCCAACACTGGCTGATGATCATCTACCTATGTGATTGACACATGTGGATGTGAGGCCAGCAGCCGGCTGGTAGGCTAAGGGCCCTCTAGGCCTGTCGCGCCAGGAGTTTTTTTTTCCCTATTTAACTATTAGAACCAAAGAACACATAAAAATGTAAAAAAGTGGAAGTAGAAATATCTGCAGTGGCTGCTCACATTTGGTCAGAAAAACACAAAATAGATCTAAAAACAAAATTATTAAAACAGTTAGAAAATGAACTTACCACATGGAAAAAAGTCTACATACAGAAGAAGAAGGAGAGAAATTCTGGGGACAGGAACCTAATTAGCAAGTTCTTTGAACCACAGAAAGAGGGAGCAGAAGTCGAGATCCAGGGCCAACAACTTGGGAAAAATCAGTCTGTAACTACTGAAAATGAAGCTAACATTCCCTGAAGCAATGTCTAACAGAAAAAACGATATGAGGTAAGAATTGAACAGATCAAACATATTTATTATTAATATATAGAACGTTAACTTGCTACTATTTCACATTGTCATCACTAGTTGTGAAAATAGTGGAAATTTTCTTTTGCTCACATATAATTTTAAAGAACACTGAAGAGAGAGTGCAAGTTTATTATTGAGTTCTGAAGAGAAACATCTCATTCTGTAAATAATTCTATTTCATTTTTAAATATTTTTCAACCTTTTAAAGTTGAAAACTAGGTATTACAGTAGGTATGTGCAACTGTAGTTTCACACAGTTCTCTTTATTTTGAGAGAAAATGAAAATGGGCTGAAGTACCATTTACATATACAGGATTAAAAGCAAATATATACCTCCATAGTTTTCATATCCACTCGAGAATTCCCTCGGACATATGGATGCTGAACTTTGACTGCTACTACTGTTCCATCTTTCAGTACTGCCTTGTGAACCTGTGCTAGTGATGCTGCTCCAATTGGATCTTTTTCTATGTGCAAAAATATTTCATTTGGCTGTAAACAAACAATATGCAATTTCTTAAATATTAATACCTCATAGTATTACTTCCTACTAAGTCTAAACAATATGCATATTTACAAAAAAACAGAATTCAGACCCAGCATATACAGTGGACCTCCAAATAAAAATAAACTTAGGCATGTCTGACAATAAAACAGACAAAAAATGCACATCATGAAGAAACATACCAGGAATATAACAAATAATACAGCACCGCTGTGGTCTCGAGGTAGCGTGCTGCCTTGTCACACAGTGGGCCCGGGTTCGATCCCCGGTCGGGGCAGTTTTTCTGGGTGAGGTTTTTATCGGGGTTTTTCCTCACCTGTAAGACGATGTCAGAAAAACTTTAAGGCCCAAACGGTCCCCAAAATCATATGGCCATCATCATCATCCTTATCATTATCGTCATCATCATCATCATCATCCTTCACCGGTGGAAAGCAACGGGAAGCTAGCACACCTACAATTCCCTAGTAAAGCTGCAAGCATAGTATGAAATGCTACGATTGCAGTGAAGGACCTGCCTTTGGGCAGAATTACTATGGATGGATACAGCACTGTTTTTATTATTCATTTCATACATCTCAATGATGGATAAATTATATTTAAAGAGAAAAATTATACGCTCAGACTGGGGTTTGAACCCAGGACCTTTCACTTTCTAGGCCAATGCTCTTCCCCTGAGCTATCTGAGCACTCCAATCTAATCGCAAATTTTTCTCTTATACATTGTTAATTCCCGAGCGCCAAATGCTTGAAACCATAGCTTCGATCTTGCAAAGAGAAAAAAATTTGCATTTAGATTGGAGTGCTCAGGTAGCTCAGGGGAAGAGCATTGGCCTAGAAAGCCAAAGATTCTGAATTCAAACCCCAGTCTGAGCATATAATTTTTCTCTTCAAATATAATTTATCCATCATTGAGATGTATGAAATGAATAATAAAAACATCGAAAAAAGCCATACTGGCTTTATAATGAAATTTCAATTATAATTTTATTTTGTACCTTATAAAACAGTCGTCCTCAACTATAATAACTTCTGTTATAAACACTGTCACATTATTAAAATTTAACAATCAAAGCCCTCTGTATAAAATATACAAATAATTTAAAACAGTGCCAAAAGAATTCCTGAGGATGAAGCATGTCTTTGAAAAGCTTCGAATTTTAATAGTGTGACAACATTTACAACAGAAGTTATTATAGTTGAGGACAACTGTTTTATAAGGTAAAAAAAATTGTATAATTGGAATAATTTTAACCTCAACGGTGTTCAAACATCATTATTAAAAGTATAGATTTATAATGTAAAATCGGGAATTAACAGTGTATATAAAAGAAAAATGTATGTTTAGATTGGAGTGCTCAGGTAGCTCAGGGGAAAAGCATTGGCCGAGAAAGCCAAAGGTCCTGGGTTCAAACCCAGTCTGAGCGTATAATTTTTCTCTTCAAATATAATACAGCACCATTTGCTATTACACCTCAATTAGGTTACTGCACGGAACATAGACTAGTTCAGACATAATCATCTCATTTCTCTAGAGAGCAAACTCAAGTAGCTCTGCTCTCGTAGGTAAGAGGCATGAGGTAGAGAGAGCAACACATGGAGACGTGAAGACAATGGCATTTCCTAGAACTGCAAAGAAGCTAATGTTGCCATATAAATTGATTTGAATATATTATCATTTACCCATTGTAGAAAGTATTATGTTATATGGATCAAAGATATGGACAATTAAAAGGTGCCAAGCTAACAAGTTATTAGCAACAGAGATGGATTACTGGAGAAGATTGTAATGGAAGTCCAAATAAAAAAAAAATATATATATATATATATATATATCAATCCGGCTTTTCTTCTGCTGAAGTTTATGAGTAAGTTATTTCTTACTAGTAGAGGTTACCAGCCTCTAGCCAAACCCCTCTTCCTGGAGAGCAGGGAACTGCAATTTCGGAGTGTTCGTCTCCTAGAGAAGTTGTCTTCACTACGGCTTTGGGGACTTCTCTTCTCCCCACGTAACCCTGTGGGTGTGGCCCTACCCAGGTACTACCAACTGGGCGAGTGGGTCCTGGAGCTCACAAAAGGGCAGGGGCGCCTACTCCCTGGAATGGACTACCTCTTTCAAGGTTTCCACTCTGTTACCTTAAAGGCACCAAGATATGGGCTGAAGTCGGAACGGGTCAACTGACCTAATCCATGAATGCAGATGATGATGATTTTATATATATAAACATTCAAATTAGGAAAATTATGAAACTTGAAAGAAATGTATTATAGACAATTGAAGAGAGATGATTAAGATGGTATGGACATCTCAACAGGATGATATCTGATAGAATCTCTAAGAACATCTTGGAGTAGAAAATAGATAGGAAAGGAAGACAGGGAAGACCTAAAGAAGATTAGATAGACAGGGTGAGAAGAAATATGAGTGAAGTGGAACTTATAAACGAGGATGTTCAGAACCACCACAACTGGAGAAGGCAAATTTATTGAGGTTAAGGGGAAACCACTGTATTATGAATGAATTCCAAAGAAAAAAATCATCATTAGGCCTATTATTATTATATAGTCTTATAGTGTTATATTTTTCGAAATTATATATAGAAAATAATAGTATCTCCTCCTCCTGGCACGACAGGCCTACAAGGCCCTTAGCCTACCATCCGGCTGCTGGCCTCACATCCACATGTGTCAATCACAGAGGTAGATGATAATCAGTCAGAGTAGGGGTGACATGTGGTCAGCATGTCGAGTCCCCCAGCCGTTATAGCTGGTTTTCTCAACCTGGAGCCGCTACTTATTGTAGCTACCCAAACGCATCACGATGCTGGGTGGGCACTGGTCCCCATACTGCCGAAATACCATGAGAAAATTTCTTCCCCCCATGGAGACTCGAACCAGCGCAAGTCCCATAGCTCTGCGCCAAGGCTTCCTGCCTTAACCACTCAGCTACGGCGTGGGACTTATAATATTATAAGCCTATATATTTTTGTCATATAATAATTAATAACTAACCAACTCTCTGCTACTTTCAAACCTGGAGCTTCATGGCTGCACGGACATAAGCTTTCCATACATCCCTATCCTGATCTGATGCTTTTCATTTATTACCCGTATAATTCACTTCCCACATATCATAGTTAATGTTATTCTTCTATCGCCTTCTTGTCCTACCTTCTAAGAGCTTTAGTTCTAGCTTTTCTGCATGTTTCCATACCTCTCTTTCATTCCCCATTTGTACCACATGTCTGTCCATCGCAGTTTACAAGACTTAACTGTTCATTTTACATCTGGTTTCCCATAAAGATCATATAGTTTATTCTTATGAAGTCTCCATTCACTAGTCTGTTCATCTCTCTCTCTGGTCCAAAAATTTTCCTAAGAACTTTATTCTGAAATATCTGTAATCTTTTCTCTTCCCTTAAAGTAAGAGATCATGTTTTGCAACCATATAATATAATTGGATTTATTATATAATAGTATCATAAAATAATCTTCTTCTTCTTCTTCTTTGTTAGGAATTTCTCTACAATACAGTAGTTTACCTACAGCCTATTGTAAATTTTACTCCTCCTTACATCCCTATTAACAGCGGCAGAAATGAAATTTTTGAGATCTGTTAAAGGGTGCACTAAGGAAGACAGAATCAAGAACACAGAAATAAGACAGGAACTTGAAATATTTGCAATAACTGATAAAATAGATACATATAGACAAAAATGGAAGCAACACATAGACAGAATGAAATGAAGATAGATATCCAAAACAAATAACAAAATACAAACCTAAAGGCACCCGAGATGTGGGCAGACCTAGAAAGAGATGGGCTGAAGTCGGAATGGGTCAACAGACCTAATCCATGAATTCAGATGATGATGATGACATCCCTATTTCCTCTGCATCACACTCTGTTAATCTTCTCAAGACCATACTCCTATGCAATCCCTGAATCCACTGTTCTTTTCGTCTGCCCTTTTTTGTGTTGCTCTCTGCTTCAAAATTTAATATGATCTTGGATATTCTGTCAACTGAGATCCTCTTTATGTGGACAAACCATTTCAGTCTTCTTTCTTCATAACTTGTAGAACATTTTTTCGAACAACCATTATTTCTCTGACTTTACGATGATGATCATGATGATAAAGATGATGTTGATTATATGACAATAATAATGATGATGATGATGATGATGATAATAATAATAATAATTATTATAATAATAATATGTATGGATCTCCAAAAACTGACCAAATGGAACAAGGATAATTATCAGAGAAGAAAGAAAAATATATTTCATTAGTACTAATGAATATTTTCTTAAACATATTTTCATTAGGTCACTAAGAATTAAGGTAGTCCTACTGACAGAAGTACATTTAATGAAAATATTATTTCATATTTTTGGACTTAATATTTTTATAACGAAAATGTAACAAAAAAAAAAGAATTATCTTCAAAAATAAATGTAATGGTAATGAATATTGTTAGTGTTATTGCAAATTAAACATTTTGCAGCATTATCTTGTTCTATAATAAAATGTTACATGACCTATGGACATGAACCACCACTGTGCTGTCAAGAGAGGGAAGGCTCAACATTCAATTCCTCATCCACATCCTCTCTTGTGCCGCAAGTACTGAGGAATTATGCTTCGAATCAAGTTGCTCAACAGTTGATGATGGGCTGAGCTAGTAATTAGAATGCAATATCCTGCAATCTTTTTATGTCTTTGCACATGAATATGTAAGGTATAGGAGAGGTACATCAATCATGTAATTTATTTTGTAAGTTCAGGTGAATGGCAAGTTAAATTAGCTACACCAGCGGTTCCCAAACTTTTTTTGACTCGTGAATCCCTTCCACAACGATCTGAGTTGGGTGAACCACTGACTTTTAAATATACATACAGTAGACATGAATAAAATTTAATTCCAAGGAAAAAGTTTAATAACCTTAAATTAACTTAACTCTTAACGGTTAAAACCTAAAGTTACTCTAGTTACGGCTTAAAAGTTACAATGTGTAGGCCTAGTTGTAGCGAAATCAAATGTATTCCTAACATTGTTACATAACTTAAATCAGGCATTCACAGCAAATATTAATTTATTGTGGAAATAATGTGATAAATTCCCAATGTTACACATATGTAACAAGGGACATTATAGGATTAATTTAATTTAAAAATAATAATAATAATAATATTATTATTATTAATATTATTACAATGCTGCAGAAATGATGAAAACAATAGACTTTTAACCTCAAAACATCTACAAACCTGTGAAGTATTACCTGTTGGATCCACCATAGAGAAATATTGGAGAGTAAGAACGCTAATGGCTTCATTGCCAAGGCCCAGCATTTGAAAACAACAACAACCTCAAAACAAGCCATTATGGAACATTTTTGGCGAATCCCTTGAAATATTAGGGGGTTTGCGAACCACAGGTTGGGAAATGATGGCTATACCAAATTAGTTTAGAGCTGAGTAATATCTACTTACTCTATAATATTTTGAATGAAGACATTTTGCTGCAGACCACTTTGAGAATTACGATATATCAATTATTTTTGACCATCGAATGATACAGGCAATGATTCAATTAACATTTACAGAGTTTCTTCATTGTGTGGAAAGGAATTTTGTCACATTTCAAATTTTGTTTGTGCTGGATAGACAACACTCTTAGGAAAAACCCTGACTCTATGAAAAGATGTGCCTTTGATTGGAATTCTCAGGGAGCCAGAAACAGTGGATAGAAAAATCTTGGAATAAACTGAAAGCTGTTGCTAGTAATCATGTCCGGTGGAAAGCCCTTACTGATGCTTTATGATCCTAAATGGAAGCTGCAGGATTATGATGATGATGTAATTTTGGAAACATATCACTTGTATTTTCAATAAAAATAATATATATCTTCAATTTGAGGTATCCAATGAAGATAGCATCTCACCATGTTTTTATCTAGGATGACACAACTACAATGACTGCTACATTATTCAGACAAAACAGAAACTAGTACTTTATTATTTGTTATTTTTCTGGTTTGTTTATACATCACTCTTTTTTTATTGTTTTATTGTTAGATGTGTCTATTGTTTATTTAAACCCGAAAAACCCCAGAAATTCAGAGGTCTGCTTTCTCTAATAGATTTGAAGTTGAGACAGAGGCTGGAAAAAGGGAACATAAATAGATATCATGTTTTAAGATATAGAGCTTCAAAATTTTTTTTTTAATTCCAGAAAAATAAATGCATTTCTTATATTGAACTTTTATAGGAAATATCATTATGAGATTTTACCAAACAGCCCCAGATCAATTGCAGTTGCATCATTTCATCTTGAAACTGGTCATGATTGCTTGGCAGCACATCTACATAGAATTAAGCTACTAGACTCTCCACACTGCATAGTATGCAAGGACACAAATACGACAATAAACAAGGATTACTTGATGTTCTGCGCTGATCTTCAGAAAATAGTTGGAACACCATTCCAAATTGCCGAATATTATTGGGAAGCCCGCAAGCGAATGATGACAAATCAAGAGCTTCAGAACATTTGAATACTACTACTACTACTACTACTCATTATGATATATTAGTTTAAAATTTAAAATAAAATTCTTTCCACCTCACCACATATCCTAATTAGACAGGTTTTGTAACAATCTTCAGTATTTACACGACCGATGTACATATATTTGAAATTCCTGGGGAAGTTGATTTGATTGGGAGGTTCATCAGTACATCAACAGATGGAGTAAGAAGCAGTATGCTCATGGACAACAGAACATCGGTCATGTAAATATTGAAGATATAACCATTAAGGTTATGAACTAGTATAATTAGAAGACAGGATATGAGGTGAGGTGGAACGGATTCTATTTTAAATTTTAGTATTTCTTCTATTTCACATTTTTTTTTATCTTTCAACTGTAACGGTATAGCCCAGTGTTGAGCCATAGTCTCTCTCTTGACAGGAGTTAATAGACCAAATTCATTTTAGTTACTTTTGTGCCAAAGATGTCACGAGTGGCATGCAGTCAATGAGATATCTAGCAGGCAACTAAGGTATTACTAGAATGATGTTTTTATTATTGATTTAACATTTCTCACTGAAAGATAAATTATATTTGAAGAGAAAAATTTTCGCATAGACCGAGACTCGAACCCGGGACCCTTGGCTTTTCGGGCCAAGTGCTCTACCAACTGAGCTACCGAGGCGAGTTACAATCTAGACGCAAATTTTTCTCTTATATACGTTGTAATTCCCTATCGCCAAATGCTTTTGAAACCATTGCTTCTATCTTTGCAAATGGCGGCTTCTTAGTTAAGAAGACATTTATTGGGAATTTAACATTACTTTATAAAGCTAGTAAGGCTTCTAATGATGTTTTTATTATTGATTTAACATTTCTCACTGAAAGATAAATTATATTTGAAGAGAAAAATTTTCGCCTAGACCGAGACCCGAACCCAGTACCCTTGGCTTTCCGGGCCAAGTGTTCTACCAACTGAGCTACCGAGGCGAGTTACGATCTAGACGCAAATTTTTCTCTTATATACATTGTAATTCCCTATCGCCAAATGCTTTTGAATGTTAAATTCCCAATAAATGTCTTCTTAACTAAGAAGCCGCCATTTGCAAAGATAGAAGCAATGGTTTCAAAAGCATTTGGAGATAGGGAATTACAACGTATATATAAGAAAAAAATTTGCGTCTAGATCGTAACTCACCTCGGTAGCTCAGTTGGTAGAGCACTTGGCCCGGAAAGCCAAGGGTCCCGGGTTCGAGTCTCGGTCTAGGCAAAAATTTTTCTCTTCAAAAATAAATGTTTCTCTTCAAATATTATTACTAGAATATTTGAGATTGGTAAATTTTGCTTAGAGGCCTTTTTATTCAGACTTAAGGATTTTTACGAGCCTGAAAATCTTCAGACTCGGGACCCATGACTTAAACTCCCTCCTGGAGGACTTGCTCCTTGGATTTTTCCATCCTAAAAAATCCATCGACTGTAGCCGGGTTTGAACCTGCAACTCTTGGAATCTGAGGCAAGGAGCATAACCACTACTCCACCGTGACCGATCTATTTCACATTGTTTGAATTTAATTCAGGTAATATAAAATGAAAATATTTTGAGGAAATTTTGCCCTGTCTCATGTATTACCACATTACGTATTTATAAATAATAGTATTCAAGGCAATATGCTACAAGCCAGAGTTCAAGTCCTGATGGAGTCAGATTTTTTTAAGCAGATTTTTTAAGTGCCTCTGGGGTCGACTCAATCTCTAACAGAAATGAGTACCAGACACTTGTTCTGGGTAAAGGTGGTTGTCACACAGGACTGACAACCCAGTTGACATCTTGAGCTATAGAGGTAGTTGTCACATAGGACTGACAACCCAGTTGACATCTTGAACTAATTATCTAAAAAATGGGATCCTTAACATTCTACTATCTCAAGGGCATTTTAAGGCCTGTAGTGGGATAACTTCTGTTACCATTACCAAAAGATGTAACAGTGTTAAAGAATTATAACGTACACATGCAAGAAAAGTACCACCTAGTGTTTAGTCTCACATCTTGTTTAAGATCTTCTCTCAGCACTTTGTACACTTCCTCTATAGTGGAGCGTGGAGCTTGACTGTGGAGGACTTTCATAGTCTCCGCATACTCTGGAGGGACCAAGTAGTCTAGAGCTCCAATGTGTTGCCCAACTTTTATGTAAACACCTCGGTTTGTGCAGCATAATTCCAGAAGTTTTTCAGCTGCTGTCTTATGAACCTGCCAAAAGTATAAAATCAATCTCATAAACATTTCCACAAAATAATTTCAGTACTAACATTGATATATCGTTAACTTTATTTAAAAACCAAATAGTACAATCTATTTTTAAGAAAGGAGAACGTAACGACTGCAACAACTACAGAGGAATAAGCATTTTAACTGCAGGCTATAAAATATACTCAAGAATCTTAACATTTAGGTTAAAACAAATAGCAGAGGTAATGTTAACAGAAGAACAAAGTGGATTCAGACCAGGGCGTTCATGTATGGATAATATATTTACGATAAAAGAATTTATAAACAAAAGAAGAGAATATAACAAGGAAACACACATAGCTTTTATTGATCTTGTCAAGGCATTTGATTAAGTAGACAGAGAAAAACTTTGGACAAATTTTAAAAGAAAAAGGAATTCCAAGACATTTAATAGCAGCTATAAAGAGTTTGTACTGGAACACAAATTTTGTTATAAAAACTAGAAATGAAATAAGTAAAAATAAAATTCATACTAATCAAGGAGTTAAACAAGGATGCAGTATCTCTCCAGTTTTGTTTAACCTATACATCAATGATATAATAAAAAATGGAACGAAGAAACAAATAAAGGAATAAAATTAGATAAAACACACTACTTGAAAACATTATTATACGCTGATGACCAGGTAATAATAGCAAATACAGAAGACGAACTTCAAAGGAATATTTTTAAACTACATAATATATGTGAACAATATAATCTCAAAATATCCATAGAAAAAACTAAGGTAATGGCATTCCAAGGGAAAAATCAAATCAGATCTAAAACAGTAATAGGAAACAAAATCATAGAATAGGTGAACCATCTCAATTATCTAGGATGTGACATTTCATTTAATTATGATAATGATATAACTAATAAACTAGCAAAAATTCCAGGGAATATGTGGTACGATAAAACGATCACTAAATGACAAAACAACAAGAGAGACCCAATTGAAATTTTACAAAACGTTGGCAGTACCAGTACTGCTCTATGGTTCAGAAGCCTGGATACATAAAAAACACGATCTAAGTAGGATAACGGTGGCAGAAATGAAATTTTTGAGATCTGTTAAAGGGTGCACTAAGGAAGACAGAATCAAGAACACAGAAATAAGACAGGAACTTGAAATATTTGCAATAACTGATAAAATATATATATATATATATATATATATATATATATATAGACAAAAATGGAAGCAACACATAGACAGAATGAAGGAAGATAGATATCCAAAACAAATAACAAAATACAAACCAAAATGCACCCAAGATGTGGGCAGACCTAGAAAGAGATGGGCTGAAGTCGGAACGGGTCAACAGACCTAATCCATGAATGCAGATGATGATGATGATGATAGTCCAATATTATTCATAGTTAAAATGTGGGAAATAACATTACGAGGTTCTTAATTCATTAATGAATTAGTCATTTTTTTATATATTACCTCATAATTTACATTTTCGTAAACATGGGAACTGCAGTTTTCAAGAGGAACATCCCTCCCATTTTCAACCGACATTATGATTACTGGATTTTCGTTGGAATCTCCATCTGTAACGTTGCCATCTGGTGTTGATTTGATGAACTTCGAGATCAGGTCTTTCCATCAGAAATTTTGAAATTCATGGATCTAAATTTGTTCTTCTGAATTTATATCTTCTCCCAAACTGTTAATTGTAAAAGTTTTTCCAAATGTTTTAGAAGATTGACCTCTTTTTCAATTTTATGACTCTCCAACAAACTATGTGCTGCAATAGCTGATTTTTCAATTTCACCATTTTTAATAATTCTAAAGTGTTCCTTTGTGTGAGTGTCCAAATTCCTTTTTGTTTTTCTTATGTATACTTCATTGCAGTCTCTACAACTAATTTGATAAACTCCAAATGTTTTACTATCTGGGGTATTCAATTTCTTATTGGTTACTAAAAGATTATCAAGGCTAAATTTTATTTTTGAAGAGAACAATTTTCGCCTAGACCAAGACTCGAACCCGGGACCCTTGGCTTTCTGGGCCAAGTGCTCTACCAACTGAGCTACCGAGGCGAGTTACGATCTAGATGCAAATTCTTCTCTTATATAGATTGTAATTCCCTCGTGCCAAATGATTGAAACCGTAGCTTCTATCTTTGCAAATGGCAGCTTCTTAGTTAAGAAGACATTTATTGGGAATTTAACACTACTTTATAAAGTCAGTAGGGCTTCTATTGACGATTTTATAATTGGTTTAACACTTCTCACTGAAGGATAAATTATATTTGAAGAGAAAAATTGTGCTGGACAGATTGGGTGAAGGAAGAACAATACTGGAATTCATAAAGAAGAGGAATACACTGGCTAAGAAGAAACTGCCTGCTGACGGATGCCCTAGAAGGAATGATCAACGGAAAGAAGGTTAGAGGTAGAAAAAGACATCCGATGATAGACAATATTAAAATAAATGGTTTGTATGCAGATAGAAAATAAGTTAAGGAAACAGTGGAGAATACTGAGTTTGCAGTGAAAGACCTGCTCTTGGACAGAACACTATGTATGTATAGGTTTAAAAAAACACTGAACCGAAAGTGTAATTTCGGTTCGTAACATCAGTGCCGTTATCCTCCTTTAACTGAAAGATTCGTGAACTATGCCAATTTCCTTTCTCTCTGTATCTACCCCCACTCTCCTTTCTACCTCTCCCATTGCGCTGTTTGTAGTGCGCACCTTCCCCTTCTACCTCGGAAACATTATCATTCGATCGGAAATTTTGGTTAGAACATTGTCGTCGTCTGGAGGACGCGAGTGGCGTGCTTTGGGTTTTTGGTCCGACAGACCAGGGAAAGGCACCCTGGCAAGGACTGAAAGTATGTATGTGAGGTTGTTTGTGCGAGTTATGTTATTTTTTATGTTAATTATCATTTTGTCTTTTAATTTATGAATGATCTAAGTTATGTAATTCTTTAATTCTATTTTTCTAACTTCAGACGTCCAATTTATAATAAACACCATCTTTTATATAATGTTTAAATGTTTAATTCTTGTGTGTTTGATACTATACTGCTGTTTTGCATATTCCCATACACAAGCTTGCTTAGAGGTCATACAAACTCCTTTTTTCCGTCTAGCTTTCATGGTTAATAATAATAATACATTCAGCTTAGCCAAGTATCATAGATTACTACAGTGTTTTAAGATCTATTGTTGACTATTTAACTCATGCCCCAAATGGGAGTCAATGACCAATCACGTTTCAATGATTTCTGTTTTACAACCAATCAGTGTCGTGTTTCACGAAATATTTATCAGTGTTATAATTACCACATTAAAGAAAGCTCCTCCTTTTTAATATTCTGAACAGGTCTGACCATTATTTTGCAGTGACTGAGCCTGTGTGAGAAATACGGCCAGGGAATACGGCTACCAGATTGTATATATAATGCATGAATGTCAACACATGCCGCATGCAGGAGTTAATGTAAAAACATTTGTAGCAATTGATTATACCACCAAAAAAAGAAACCACTGTTTGCACTTTCTTAAATGTATTTTTTCCCAGGTAACAATCCAGAAAAATATAATTGTTATATTTACATCATAGGACATCAGAAATGAATTAATATAGTTTGATGTGTTTCATTTTTTCTCCACTAGAGAGCATTCTTACAATATTGCGTTCCTTTGGCAATAAATAGTATGATCTGGTTGCAGTGATAAACAAAAGAAGCAGATGAAGCATACCTATCGTTTCTCATTTGTTTTCAAACATTGCCGTTTACATTAAATATATACATATTTTAAAATAACTATAGTTAAATAATGATTTGTGAGTAAACAGCATAATTTTATTTGTTAAATAGTCCTAACAAATGCCACTCTTGATTTCCAAATTCTCTAGATAAATTCACTCCTCACTTCGTGAGTTGTGAATTTATCGATAATTTGGAAATCACTCGTGGCATTACTTATGATTAATGTTTAAATATTTAGATAGGAAGGATGAATCAATCTTTGCCTCTCATGGGCCTGGGCAAAGGCTTTTGAATAGTACTGATTGTTATGAACTCAAGGCTAATATATACATACATATTTAACTTTCACAGGGAAAGAACACTATGAGGTTTAATTTAATAATTAAATTAATGTTTTTATTACCTCACCTCATATCTTTTTTCTTCTATACTGCAGTTTCGGAGCTTATCTCCATCGTCAGTAGCCTCTGGTCGACCGGTGTTATTTCGTTTCTTGGCGGTTTCCTTCTTACTTCTGTCGGTGGACCGATGAACCTCTGGATTAGGTCAAAATTTGCGGGAGTTTCAAAATTCATGAGTTTTTCTTTTTGTTTTTTTGGATGTGGATTTTTTCCCAGACTGTGAGTTCCTTTAGTTTATCTGTTTGTTTGATTAGGCTAGCTTCTGTATCTATTAAATGTTTTTCAGACCAAGCATGGGCTGCTACTGCTGACTTGTCCACTTCCCCCTTTTTTACATTTCTAAGGTGTTCCTTCAATCTAGTTTTTAAATTTCTTTTTGTTTTTCCTATATAGATTTTGTCGCAATCTTGACATTTGATCTGATATATTCCTGATTTATATTCTTGTCCAATTTTTTCATTTTTGTTGGTTTTAATTATCTTGTTTAGGCTGTATTCATTCTTTGGGGCCAATCGAATGTTAAACTTATTGAAAATTTTCTGGAACTTGTGGTGTTTTACAGGATGGTAAGTGAATTTTTTGAATCTTATGTTCTCTTCTGTTTGTTTTTTAAGTGTGCTTTCATTAATTAGTTTTTGCCTTTTGAACTTATTTATTTTCTTGTGTACCATGTTCTCTTCATAACCATTTTCTATTGCTACTTTAATTATGTATTCTTTTTCTTTTTCATATTTTTCACGGTTCAGGGGTACATTCACCAATCTGTGTGTTAGGCTATTGAATACAGCTTCTTTGTGAGCGAACTATATTAAGGCATCAGGATTCAACCATTTCGCTCACAAAGAAGCTGTATTCAATAGCCTAACACACAGATTGGTGAATGTACCCCTGAACCGTGAAAAATATGAAAAAGAAAAAGAATACATAATTAAAGTAGCAATAGAAAATGGTTATGAAGAGAACATGGTACACAAGAAAATAAATAAGTTCAAAAGGCAAAAACTAATTAATGAAAGCACACTTAAAAAACAAACAGAAGAGAACATAAGATTCAAAAAATTCACTTACCATCCTGTAAAACACCACAAGTTCCAGAAAATTTTCAATAAGTTTAACATTCGATTGGCCCCAAAGAATGAATACAGCCTAAACAAGATAATTAAAACCAACAAAAATGAAAAAATTGGACAAGAATATAAATCAGGAATATATCAGATCAAATGTCAAGATTGCGACAAAATCTATATAGGAAAAACAAAAAGAAATTTAAAAACTAGATTGAAGGAACACCTTAGAAATGTAAAAAAGGGGGAAGTGGACAAGTCAGCAGTAGCAGCCCATGCTTGGTCTGAAAAACATTTAATAGATACAGAAGCTAGCCTAATCAAACAAACAGATAAACTAAAGGAACTCACAGTCTGGGAAAAAATCCACATCCAAAAAAACAAAAAAGAAAAACTCATGAATTTTGAAACTCCCGCAAATTTTGACCTAATCCAGAGGTTCATCGGTCCACCGACAGAAGTAAGAAGGAAACCGCCAAGAAACGACATAACACCGGTCGACCAGAGGCTACTGACGATGGAGATAAGCTCCGAAACTGCAGTATAGAAGAAAAAAGATATGAGGTGAGGTAATAAAAACATTAATTTAATTATTATATACTACATACCCAAGGGAAACAAAAGACGATACACGGCGTACAATTCTTGGTAGCTGTCTGCGTGGTTTTGGTTCTGGGTTCAGGTCCCGCGGCACATTCTGGTAGTAGACAAGCCACAAATGGTAGCAGACTGAGTGTTGTGCTTAAGCCAAACGGAACAAATGGTAGCAAATCGCGTAGTTTTGAAACTTTGGTTACCAAGGTTAAAAAAAAGGTTCCACCGCCACAACACAGTGAGGGACTGTTATTTAAAACTAGTAAACAATGTGTTAACGCCATTTATGTACCTGGCATAAAGCCCAAAGAGTGAAAGACACAGGATGGCATTCCAATAAACACATGCACAATGTCTGCCCCTGGATTTAAACAAATTAAATTTATTGAAATATTCAACTACTTACAGAAGATTTTAATTGTAAATATTCTTTAGATGCTCGATCAAACTCAGTGCGGTAAAGTGTCTTCTTATAATGGACAGCAATGTCAAACACCTGCAAAATAAACCACATATTACATGATCACCATGGGACTATACATTGGTACATTTCTCAGTTATTAAGAATAATATTTTATCATCATTGAGGTAACTATACAAGTTAAATTATACAAATGTATTTGAGATACCAAGATTTTGTTATTATGAAATCTAGGTGGTCCATTCAGTTGTTGGTTTCAGATACTTAGACTGTGAATTTTATAAAAATCTGCTAACTTAAAAACAAAGATATCTATAATACAGTGGACTCTTTTTTGATTCAAACCTCAAGGGGGATTCTAAAAATTTCAAATTATACAAAATTTGAATTAAAGCAGGATTTTAATATCATAATAAGTATGGAAGTTAAAGTTAATAATTTTATACTTTAAAATTCTTTTAACATTTAAATATAACTTAAATAAGAAAAACATCTAAATAATTCATTGTTGTTCATTGTTGAATAAAAATATCTCAGTAACAATTAAAGAAATTGTATTACATAACAGTCTTTCTAAGAATGCTTTTAAAATTATTTTTAAGTCATTGTTGTCAGAATTATAAAGCTTTCTGTTATAACTTCATTTTTTAAAATAAAAGTAAATTACACTCTGATTGGATGTTAAAACAATTAACTTTTTGATTTAACACATCAAATTTAAACTTGGTATTTAATGGACTATTCCATTAAATACCAAGTTTAAATTTGATGTGTTAAATCAAAAAGTTAATTGAAAAGTCAATAGAATTTAAAATTAACATCATGTGATGTAATAATGTTCTTTAAAATTATAAAAGAATTACACTAGTCATTCAGCTTTCAGCATACAACTTTCCACAAAGATAGAAGCAAGAAGAGTTCTCAAGATAAAATGTAATATTTAATACAAGAATAATTGATCCCAGAAATTAAAATAATTTAATTTTAATTGACGGTGAAGATTTATACCACCTACATTTACTTAATCTGCTGGGAACCTACAAAGTGAATAAATGTGAAATTTATTTTTACAAGAAACAGTTTTTAGTGATATTTAAAGTGTTTTCCTATCCAGTGTACCAACTTCCAACCTTGAGAAGAGAATCCGGCTCTACTGAAAATAAAACCCAACCTGAACCAGTAATTCATTTTGGGACTCCAATCCTTCAAAATGTTACTACAACATCGGGCATGAAGAGAGTTAGCTGCTTCAAAACATCGCCACAACATGGAAAAAGAATTACTTCTTCAGAATTAACCAACCTGTGACATTTTTATCAAAAATGGATTTTGCTTTAGTAGAATATTCATGTCAGCCCCAGTGGACTAGTGGTTTTGTTCCTTGCCTCTGGTCCAAGGTCATGGGTTCAAAACCGGCCAGGGACAATGGATTTTTTTAGGATAGTAAAATCCAACGATAAATTCCTCCAGGAGGGACTTTAAGCTGTGGGTCCCAAGTCTGAAGATTTTCAGGTTCATAAAAAAACCTTAAGACTGAATAAAGAGGCCTCTAAGCAAAATTTACTGACCCATCATACTAGTAATACCTTAGTTGCCTGTTAGATGTTTCATTGGGTCGGTATGTTGACTGCATACCATTCATGACATTTAGGTCAAACAAGCATAACTAAAGATTTAAATTAAAATTCTTTATACTTCACCTCATATCCAATTTTCTAATTAAAAACAAGAGAGAAAAACTTATGAATTTTGAAATTCCCAGGGAATTTGATTTAACTCAGAGTACAACAGATGAAATAAGAAATAGGTTTTCTAAACGACATAACATCAGTCGAGATATTATCGAAGATGAAACCACATAGTTTCAAAACCAGTTTAATTAGAACAGGTGAGGTATAAAACATTTTAATTTAAATCTTATATTAAACCTCATATTGAAACCTGGACAGTAAGTAGAGAAAAAGCCAACAAGCTATTAGCAGTAGAAATGGATTTTTGGAGGCGATCACAAGAATTTCAAGAAAGGATAAAGTCAGAAACAGCACAATAAGGGAAATTATGCAAATTGAATAAAACATTAGAAAAATTAGAAGAAAAACACCTAATAAGAATGGAAGAAGATAGAATACCACAGAAGATCCTTGATTGGAAACCTAATGGAAAAGTGGATGAGGCAGACGTAGAGAACTTTGGACAGATGGAGTGAGGAGAAGTATGGAAGCTAGTAATTTGAGGAAGAAGATGCTTTAGACAGGAACCTCTGGAGAAAAATCACTTTGGGTTGAAGGAGAGACACTGTATTGTGGAATATTTGCAATGAAAAAAAAGTTATTTTTCCTATAAAAGTTCAAGCATAACTAAATTAACTTGATCCAGTAACTCCTAACAAAGGAGAAGCTAAGGCTCAACACCGGGTTATTACACTATATTGTAGAATACTCATACAATAAATATCTGTACTGTACTATTGCAGTATAATCATGAAATCAATTTCTCACACTAAAATAAAAACACAAGTAAAATGCACCGTAGAAAACTTAAATAATGTAAAACATTTTATTTAATATTTTTAAGAAACAACACAATGAGGTTTCTTTTAATTATTATGAGTTAGTTATTTTGACTCACCTCATATTTCTTTATATTCTGCAGACTATAGTTTTGCGACATTGTTGATGCATTCTAATTAATAATTAATGTAAACATAATATGCACTATAATACACTATGTCCCACGCCGTAGCCAAGTGGTTAAGGCAAGGAGCTTTGGTGCAGAGCTATGAGACTTGCGCTGGTTCGAGTCCCCATGGGGGAAGAAATTTTCTCAAGGAATTTGGCCAGTATGGGACCGGTGCCCAGCCAGCATCATGAGACATTGGGGTAGCTACATTAAGTAGTAACTCAGGTTGAGAAGACCAGCTATAACGGCTGGGAGACCCGACATGCTGACCACATGTCACCCCTACACTGGCTAGAGGATATTTTACCTCTGTGATTAACACATGTGGATGTGAGGCCAGCAGCCAGCTGGTAGACCAAGGGTCTTCTAGGCCTGTCACGCTTAGAGTATAATACACTATAGGCCTAATTCCACTGTTCACTTAAAAAATTGAACATTTTTGTTTGCTTTGGTATATTTAGTTTTACATAATAGACCAATTTTCATTCAAGGCTTGTAACATGTAATCACCAATATCTTGAGCTTCATCAAATCATCTTAAACTTCCACCATTTTCCAAGCTTCAGAAATGGTCAGCACACTCTTTATTATGATGTCCTGACCGCTGTCCATTTCATCACCTCTATCCACTTTTCTTACACTCAACTTCAACTTTTTTTACAAGAGTTAAACAGATGTAGGCACTGCACTTTGACATTTTGAATAATGCACTAGAAATAAAATTCCACAAAAGTCCTGCTACGTACATATTCCAATGATTTTATAATTGAGGGAAGAAGATGAAAGGAAGTAAAAAAAAAATGTACACAGTAGTGATAGTGAATGCCTGCCAGTATTCCAGTAGAGTATGCAAGCCCCATAGAGATAACGGCTGTCTGTTAACAATAGACACTACCCATCCAGGGTTCTATACACGGTTCTGAGAATTTTTGCGAGTTCTTGGAAGTCTTGAAGCTACAAAATTACTGACTTGAAATAATGTCCTTCTTTCTAAATTATCCAAATTTAAGCTTTGAAATTCAAATTAAATATGACATTTTAACACTGATTTAAATGGTAATTTTAAGGGAATAAACTTTTATTAGAATTATACAATATTTTGAAATATCCAATGTCAATAAAATTCATCGGAGAACATTTTGTTTAAACAACTCACCTCACAGGATTCATGCGGTTTCAAACACAGTCGTGTTCATGCTCAGCCATAACTCCGACTGACGAAATTCTTCGGCCGTCAACTGTTCTATTGTCTTCCATTCACATATTATACTATATTTTATTTCATACTATGCTGAATTTCTTAATTTTAATTAAATTAATAACATTGTGTAAATAAGACATCAGGTGTACAATTATGATGCTTACTTCAGGGCAGCAATTTAGAATATCATATTAAAAATGGAGTGAGTTTTGAATGATGATTGCAAAATTCCACAAAACATTCTAAATAAATTAACAATGTCAGCAAATGATAGATTAATATTATATTAAATTAATGTTGGGAAGTGAACATTATGAGGTATAATCATTGAAATTCGTCGGAGAACATTTTTTGAAAACTCACCTCATAAATTTTGTGTTTTTCACGAAACTGCGGTTTGAAATGTAATCACGCCCATCTTCAGCCACAACTCTGACTGATGAAATTCTTTGGCCATCAACTCTTCTATTGTCACCATCTTGAGCGCTGCCATCTAGGTTGAATTTATGAACTTCAAAATCAAACTTTTCAAAACAACTGGATAAACTTTTAGACTTGACAGTTTGGGAGAAGATATACATTCAGAAAAATAAATATAGATCAATGAATTTTGATTTCCTAATGAACAAAATTTGATTTTGAAGTTTATAAATTCAACCATAGATGGCAGCTCTGAAGATGGTGACAATAGAAGAGTTAACGGCTGAAGAATTTCATCAGTCAGAGTTGTGGCTGAAGATGGACATGATTACGTTTGAAACTGTGGTTTCATTAAAAATACAAAATTTATGAGGTGATAAGAATTAAATGAATCGTGATTATTTCTTACCTCATACTTCTATGTTTTTTTTTAAACACAGCACTGCAGTGTCCGCGACTCCTAGTCACCATCGTCAGCTGTTTTCACGACTGTCAAATTTTTTCTTTTGTCGATAATTATCCAAACTGCCATCTGGTGTTCTTTCGAAGGAATTATTTTCTAAACTGCCATCTGGTGTTCTTTTGAATGAATCATTTTCTAAACTGCCATCTGTTGCATTTTTGAAGAACTTTGTAGTCAAGCTCGGTTCGTCTGGAATTTCGAAGTTCATGGTTCTAGTATAGTTTTTTGAATATATATTTTTTCCCAAACTGTTAAATCCAAAGGCTTAGATAGATGTTTCAAAAGTTTTGCTTCTTTCTCAATCATATGATGCTCTAATAAACTATGTGCTGCTATAGCTGATTTTTCAATTTCTCCATTCTTTATGTTTCTGAAGTGTTCTTTTTTACGCGTTTCAAATTCCTTTTTGTTTTTCCTATATATATCCTGTTGCAATCTTTGCAATCAATTTGATAAATTCCAGATTTTTTGTTGTCTGGGGTGTTAAATTATTATTAGTTAACAGAATTCTTATGAATTGAACTCATAATGTTAAAAATTCCCAAATTTAATATATAAATTACGAGGTGACTTTTCAAAAAATGTTCTCCGACAAATTTCAATAGATTAATATGTTTTAACTAAAATATTATACTGAGCAGATCTTATTAACCTTTTGTATGCCACGCCCGGCAAGCTCTGGTTCTCAATCCTATTATTTTAAATATTTTTTCCGAGGTTTTCACTTCAATTTACTAAAATTATTATTCGTTCTATATTTGTACATCCTTTCTTAGCAATACTTTGCACACCCCTTACAGAATAACGGTACAGGCTGGTGGTAAAAGCGTTTTCTATAGGAGAGTGTACATTCATGTTTCACGGCTATGGAATGTTGCAATTTCAGGATTTTCTCTTTATTTATTTTATTTTTAGTTGAAAAGATACCTGGCCAAGGGGTAGGTCGTGCGGTGAAACACAGTGATTCATGACTCGAAGATGACGAAAATACAATACGCGAGTTTATTGTGTCAGTTTTATTAGAAGATGAAATTAATAGTAATAGTTCATCAGATGATTATTCGTTTGACAAATGTGATAGTAGTCCTGTTTCTAAGAGAATATTATTACAATCCAAGCCTGTAAATAATAAATGAACAGGGTGTGAGTGACAGTAGGCATGTCGTGCCAGACGAAACATGTGGCATAGAACAGCTGTTTGATTGGAATTGATTTGAACCCAGGACCCTAAAAAAATGTTCAAAAATATTTAATATGATAGGTGTTTAGTGATAATGCCATCAAAATTATTCAATAGAATAAATGTTTTAGTGATAGTGGTAACAAATTTCAATGAACACACCATGCTGAATTCGAACCTGGGATCTTTACAAGTGGAAACAACACCGTCTAACCTTCAAATAAATGTGTACAGTGTTTGTTTAAGAACTACATCGCCTTTATTGAACGCCATTATTTAGTTTACTCTTGTTCAATATTATATTAAGTAAAGTAAAGTGATCCCACAACAGACCCGGAGGCCCTTGGGGTAGTAGGAGGTTAAGGCTCCCACTTTTTCTAGACAATCGACACTTTATGTCAGCCAGGTTGTCAGCCCTGCGTGACGGCCGCCTTTACCCCCAGAACAAGCGTCTGGTACTCATTTACGTTAGAGGCTGAGTCGACCCCAGGGCCATAGTGCCGCCAGAGGGTTTGGGCCAGTTTAAAAATCCTGACCCCAACGGGACTTGAACCCTCGACCCTCGGGCTTATAGCTCAGTGCCTTAACCACTACGCTACGGCGTGCCCCCTCAATATTATATTACAGATATGATTATAGCTGAATGTAAACAAGTGTATGAACATAGAGAACAGATAAACATAATTATTTAATATTAACAGAGATAATGCACGCTGGGCCCTAGATTATGCAGATTTGCTTCATTTTGTAAACAACTGCTGGTATATAATAAACAATACTTTGACCTATACTTTACTGTACCTAGCGAGGTATTTAACGACACCATGAGAGAGGAGATTATAGGAGTCTAAATACTTAATGCTTGCAAGAAATAATTATTCACAATGATTAACTAAAATAACTGGAATTTAATGAAAATAGTCATATAAGTTAAATTAAGAAAATAGCAGCTATAATGAAAAATATAAAAAACAATGATGAAGGTTAACATAATAATAATAATAATATTAACTTTCTCCTTTAACAATAATATAATATATATATATATATATATATATAAAGTCTTTCATACTAGACAACATTTGAACTATATACGCTCACACAAAAACAATACTTAACTCTTAGTTCCTTAAACATGATTAACAAAATCTTAAAGTAATGGCCACATCACCACAATTAAAGAGTTCCACTGTAGGAGAAAGTCTCTTCCTTTTCTCAGGAAGACTTCCAGTCTATAACAAAGCCAGCCCACCGTCTGCTTCCATCGAAGCCAGAATTCGTCGGCTTAAAGTTTTGTGTCGCCGGGAACAGACCTCCTCTTTTGCACAGTACATGCATGCAGAGAAGAGTGGGATAAAGGCGAGTTCAGAAACTAGCGGATAAAAAGGAGAAAGGATTGGGGAAACATAGACATAACAAGTCTCCATAGACATTGGGGCAATACAAAAGTTCCAAAAATTATGCATACACGGTACAAATGTATAATAGTGAGTTTCAATTCAATTAACATGGCATGTAGACAGTAAAGTATACTTTAAATAGGTTTATATTATATAGTATGGCGTAGTACTTTACATTTAAAAAACTTGGCACCCACAGTCCAGCTGGCAAAAGGGAAACTCGGCGGTCAAAAGGTTAAATATAAGCTAAAATTAATTCAACAATTCTCGTGACATCATTGGCGACATGCAACCTTCAATTTTCATCCTCAGGAAAAAATCCTACCAATATGAGGTATGTGGAGCTGTTTTCTGTAAATTGAAATATTTATATTTATAATAACATATTGTGAATGAATTTTAAGGGTAAGTAACAACTAGTTAAAGGTGATAGGTCTGAAATTACTGCTACAGGATTTTATATATATACAGGGCAAGTCAAAATGTTGTGCAGGTTTTCAGAAATTTATTATGTGAAATGTAATGAACATATAATATTGTGAGACATATTGTATGAAAGGTAAACTCTCAAAGTTTTTTTTTAAATATTCACAGATGTTCTATGTGAGCGCCTTTTGTTACACGACAGATGTCAAGCCGATATTCAATCTCCTGCCAAACTTTCTGTAGCAGTCCGCGGTCGATATCAGCAATGGCTGCTGTGATGCGGGCACGCAGTTCATGCAGTGTTGTTGGAAGTGGTGGTACGTAAACATGATCCTTTACAAGACCCCACATGAAGAAATCACACGGGGTTAGATCTGGTGAACGAGGTGGCCAATGAATGAGTTGTTGATCACCCTGAGATGCACGGCCTATCCAGCGTTGTGGTAAAGCCGTATTCAAATGGTCTCGAACACTGCCATGGTAATGTGGAGGGGCACCATCCAACTGCAGAATGAAATGTGGACTATCCGCTTCAAGCTGCGGAAGGAGCCATTGTTGTAGCATATCAAGGAAAACATGTCCGTTCACAGTACGTTCATGAAGAGAAAAAGGGCCCATAAACCTTTGCATGGGAAATGGCACAAAAGACATTCACTTTCGGAGAATCGCGTTGATGTTCCAGAGTTGCATGGGGGTTACCAGTTCCCCAAATCCTTACATTGTGTCTATTCACTTTTCCTGAAAGGTGGAAAGTCGCTTCATCACTGTAAACTACCCTCTCATGGAACTCATTCTCTTCCATTAATGCGAGAAAATCAACACAGAAGGACGCTCGCAAAGCATAATCGGCGGGTTTTAAGGCTTGAACCAGTTGCAAGTGGTAGGGTTTCATCTGTAAACGTTTCCGGAGAATCCGCCATACAGTTTTTTGTGGTAGTTGAAGTTCTGTCGCTCCCCGGTAGGTGGATTTCTGTGGACTCCGCACGAAGCATGTGCGAACGCGTTCGACTGTCTCTTCACTCTCGTCGACGGACGGCCAGTCGATTTTCGTTTACAGATACAGCCTGAATCCCTAAATTGTGTGTACCACTTACGAATGGATCTCCCATCCGGCGGGTCTTTATCGTATCTGGTACGGAAATGTCGTTGAACACTAGTCACAGAGTTGTTTACATGGTAATCAAGCACACAGAAAGACTTCTGATCCCCAGTCAACGCCATTTTCCTTTACTGCTCTGCTGTTGACATCTTGCGGGTGAACGCGGAACTTTAGAAGTGGACAACTAAACTTTGAGAGTTTACCTTTCATACAATATGTCTCACGATATTACATGTTCATTACATTTCACATAATAAATTTCTGAAAACCTGCACAACATTTTGACTTGCCCTGTATATATATATACAGGGTGTAAATGAATTATACCACATAAATTTAACTACGTATAGAGGGGTATTATATAAGCATTCTCAGATAATGAACTAATGGTCTACGAGGGAAAATGGGTTATGGAATCAAACTAAACGACATTTGATACAGATAAATCAACAGGAGAGCATACTAGGAGAGAAAATTATACTAGAATAACTTCATATCTCAGTATTAATTCCGAGATCCTGATTGCTAATAATTCATCAACAATGTTCATGAAATATTGGGTTATCAAATTCCTCAAAATTTCGATCTGAGCAGATGATTGCACGCCACTGCACTGGTTTCAGTAGAATCGGTACAGTGTGAGCCTTAGAACAGAGTAAAACACGCAGAATCTGTGTAGTTAACTTGTGGCTTAATGGTCAAAGTGATTGGATTTAAGATTTGAACACTGATGGTTAAAATCATGGCAGGCAACTTTTTTTTCTCTTTCTTTCATTCTTTCTTCACTGTGATTATGTTGACACTGAAATTTTTTTAGTATGGGCTTGCGCAAAATTCCTATTCTCCTACTGTACACCGTGTGTATATTGTGATATGTTTACAATGAAATTTCTTTAGTATGGGCATGCGCAAAATTCCTATTCTTCTATTGGTGATTACATTAACATCTGATTAGAAGTTACTTCAGTTGCATTATATGAAAGCATCATGGAACATCTTTACAGTTATGCTGAACTTGCCGATATGCATCTGATTTATGGTGCAGCAAAAGGCAATAGTATAAGAGCTGCTGCCATGTACACGGAGCAGTATTCGGTAGATGCCATCCTCACCAAACAACCTTCAAGTCTGGTGACAGGCACTTGCAGGAGCATGGGACGTTGAAGGTAAACAGAGTAAACGCCGGTGCAAGATGTACGTGCCAAACTGCGGATTTTGAAGAAAATATTCTTCATAGGGTGAAAGAGGAACCGTCTACTAGTACTCGTGCTATCGGACGTGTAATGGGTACGTACCATCAAAGTGTATGGGAAGTCCTGCATGAAGACTAGCTCTATCCCTTTCATCTGCAAAAAGTACAAGTCTTACAGTCACTGGACTTAGCTCAACAGGTCCAATTTTGTAATTGGACTTTGCTGCAGCCACCACACTTCTTTTCCTCGGTATTACTCACTGATAAGGCAGTATTTAATAGGGATGGGCTGGTTCTGAACTCGGAGAACAGTCATGTGTGGAATTATGAAAATCCTCATGTCATTTTCCAGAGCAGTCACCAGCAGAGATTTTTGGTGAACGTATGGGTAAGCATAATTTCTGACCGCATCAGTGGAAGGTAGGACCTTCTTCCCCAGAGATTAAATGGTGTCACTTATAAGACATTTTTAGAGCATGTGCTACCTACATTACTAGAAGAAGTTAATTTTCCATATCAGGATTAACATGTGGTTTCAGCACGATGGAGCTCCTCCCCATTTCTACCGGAATGTGCAAAATCATTAGGATGGAGTGTATCGTGGTCGTTGGATAGGAAAAGGTAGTCCTACGGTGAAAACACTGGTGTATGCGACTCCTGTTGATACAGATGAACTGTTAGTTGCACGCATAATCGCAGCATGTGATGTGATCCGTGAGACACCTGGTATCTTGAACGGGTTACTAGAATCCTTTCATTGTCGATGTCGTCTGTGTTGTGAGAATGGAGGTCGCCAATTTGAACAATTTTTTTAACGAGTCTGCAGGTGCTTTAATTTATTTATTCTGGTTTACTCAAATTGCATTGCTTTTATTTCCCAATAACATTATGTATGCCATGTGTACATACACTATACCTCTTCATGTTATTAATCACTGCACTATCATTTATCTAAGTACATAAGTACTGTACAGTACAATTACACATTTTATTTGCGAAATCTATTGCATTCTACAGTAATCATATTATTATTACAACCTTTCAAACAATTATCTGTACAATACGTACAGCCTTTGAAAAAAATGATGATGCAACGCTTGATGATGGAAAATTAAGAGTTTTAAAGAGCGATTCACACCAGTACGTTGTTACATGTTCTGACTCTGAGTATGAAGTGGACGACATAAGTCTCTCTTCATGCAGCATTCGTATCGTTCGCTTCAGTGGAGCAGTCAGTAAGATGCTCCTTTCCCGACGATGAGGGCCCAAGTTCGATTCTGGTCAGTTATATATTTCTTATTTATGTTTTATTTATTATTTATTAATAACGTAATTAATTTTCATAATGCCTACATGTTACCAGGCTTCGTTATATATTTTTTTTTGCAAATGCCCCAGGTTGTTTTTAACATTCCTGATGTTCTCTCCTAGTATGGCATACTTGTAACCCACTTCTGAGGTTGGGGCACCTGGAAGGCAGGGTTACGTTTCCCCGATGATATGATGGATGATGAGGTGATAGTGGTGCTTCAGGAGAGCCCCTAATCCTAAACTTAATCTAAGATGAATATGAATTATGATGATTGCGATGGCCATATGATTTCGGGGATCATTTGGGCCTTAAAGTTTTCCTGACATTTGTCTTACAGGTGAGGAAAAACTCTGATAAAAACCTCACCCAGAAAAACTGTCCTGACTGGGGATTGAACCCGGGCCCGCTGCATGACAAGGCAGCACACTACCTCGAAACCATAGCGGTGGACTCGTTATATATATAAATTTGTATATATATATATATGGAAATATTCCTGGTCAGGACTGGCTCTTAGGTGAGATATTTTTCAGGGTTTTTCCTCACCTGTAAGATAATGTCAGGAAGCTTAGGGCCCAATGGTCCCTGAAAATCATCTGGCCATCATCATCCTTCACCGGTGTAGAAAGAAACGGGAAGCTACCACACCTACAGTTCCCTAGTAAAGCTGCAAAGCATAGCATGAAAATGCAGTGAAAGACCTGCCCTCGAGCAGAACTATTATGAAATGGTATATATGGAAATAAATTAATTAAAGGAAACCGCTCATATATATATATATATATATGTCCAAGGCAGCACGCTACCTTGTCACGCAGCGGGCCCAGGTTTGATCCCTGGTTGGGACAGGCACCTGGGTGAGGTTTTTTTGGGGTTTTTCCTCACCTGTAAGACAAATGTCAAGAAGCTTAGGGCCCAACGGTTCCCAAAAATCATCTGGCCATCATCATCCTTCACCGGTGTGGAAAGTAACGGGAAGCTACCACACCTATAGTTCCCTAGTAAAGCTGCATAGCATGAAAATGCTATGATTGCAGTGAAATATCTGCCATCGGGCAAAATTACTATGGATTGATATATATATATATATATAGAAAATGAATAATGATTGTAACGACTCATTACTTTGTTTACAAAACACATGGCATAATAAAATTATTTATTTACATTACTAATACAAAATATGTGTGATTAAGTTAATATCTAATTTCATTATAAAATAAGTCCTGAAGTACTGCATTGCTTCATACAGACAATTTCTAGGAGAGATGGTTATGGTCTAGTGGAGGGAGCTTGTTTTTCCCGTGCATGTAGTCGCGTGTTCGACCCTGCTATCATACTTTTTTTCTCCCTCTCTCTCGCCCTTATTTCAATTAATTTTCTTTCTTTTGTTTCATTTCTTTTGATTTGTTTTATTTTCAGTATTTACTGCACTACTTATTTACACGAAATTGTTTTCCATTGCACGACACACAACAAAATAGAACGGATTTAATTTCTCAAATAGTTGGATACTTTGTGAACCAAATAGCTGATCTCTGGTCATGCACAGTGGCTTCATTCGGAGACTTAAAATTATCTGTATGCCATCAATTATTTCAAAGGCTGTACATAGATAGTTTTGTAACTCGTGTACTGCGCCGACATTCCATTACCGTAATCTGTAAAATAATGAATAAAACATTAAACCAGAAGTAAATATACGCATGTAACTAATTTACAGTACGTACTTAATAAAAGAAGAAAGAAAAAAATTTACATGTACTGTAGAGTTTCGAACGTGATGCATAAATCTTACATTTGCATCGGATTTAGACTGCTATAACCACAGAGCTAAAGGTGCATGCTTGTTGCAAGTTACAGTCTCTGTATCATATTATTTCCATTTTAATTTGAAATTATCAGTGGCGTGCCAACAATTTTACAAATTGAATCATAACTTGAACATTTTTACGTAGACCATTAGTTCATTTTTCTTCTTCTTCTTCTTAAACTTAATTTGTAGGATTTTCATCCTGCTTATTTCCAAAATCACTCCTCAAAGGAAGACGTATTGGATGTGCATTCACTGTCTATCCATCTCTTGGCTGGTCTCCCTCTTGTTCTTCTCCCATCCATTGGTCTATCTTCATTACCTCTTTTTGCAAGTCGGTTTTCTTCCATTCTTTCAGTTCATTTTGTGTGTGTATGTACATATACAGGGTGTAAATGAATTATACTGCATAAATTGAACTATGAAGAGGGGTATTATATAAGAATTTTGAGTTCATTATCTCGAAATGCTTTATATAATACCCCTCTATTCGTAGTTCAATTTATGCGGTATAATTCATTTACACCCTGTATATATACATACACACATACAGAATATGCTTAATACTGCTTATGTTTAAATGAGTTATCACACTCTATATTTTAGTTTAAAATTGGCAAAAGGTACGAATGGTAAAGGGTTTGAGAATTGTAACAGCTCATTTTCACAATTTTTGACATAGTATGAAATAAATTAACATGCAATAGTTGTAATAAATTCTAAATCAGAAGAACCATTAGAAAATTTAACATAAGGTAAACAAACATTTTAAAGATTTCAAATATGCAGAAGGAAAATTGAGTTACGTGAAATACATTATGGAAAATAGGTCATTAAACAGTTGAGGATGAACATATAACTCCATTAAACTTGTACAATTATTATTTAATGAAAATTAATATCATTATTTAAAAGGAGTTTCTGTGAGGGCGCTGACTCTCATGCAGCAAATAACATTCTGATAAAGCAGTACCTCAGCAGTCGGCAAACATTATGTGACTCTGCAGCGAAAATAATGAAATTTACAAAAAATATTCTCCACCTGCTTTAATGCAGCCAATAGCATATGGAAACATTACAGATCGCATGTTGTCTAGGAATGCCATGTCAATATCAGCTTTACTCAATCAATTGGTTCTGACCAACAGGTCGGTTCTAACTACCTCATTGGCACTAGAGGTTCATAGGCACACAAATAGAAGTTCTCCATACATCCATATCCTGAGCTAATGTTTTACAATCCATTATCTGTATAATTCATCTTCCTCAAATCATGATTAATATTGTTTTCCCACCTTATTCTTGGTCTACCTACTGGACGCTTTTAGTCTGACTTCCTTACAAGAAATGTCTATACCACTATTTCATTCCCTATTCATGCCACATGTGCTGCAGAACATGAACCCGGGTGGTGTAAATGGGAAAAGATTGGTGGATCTGCCAGGTCAGTCCTCCCAGACTCGTGAACCATAAGTGGAGGAGGCACTACGTGCTTACCTGTTGGAACTTACGAGCTCCGTGCTGGCCCACAACGGCGGCAGCACACGTCCCTGGGAGGTATACCAGGGCACGGTCCGGATCAGCGCAGTATGGGGAGAGACTACGCTGACTCCCAGTTCAGCCTATGGGCTCATGGACCAACTGTGGGGTCACCAGGAGATGAGCACCTGGAAGTACTAAAGTCTCACACTGCAGGGTTTGGTAGGTCAAGCCTAGCCAGTCTCACAACAGCTGCAGGATGTGTCCCTGGAGGTAGAACAGGGGGATGGCCGGTGGATTTGTGGTGCTTCCAGGCAAAACAGGCTAGGCTCGAGGAACCCGTGGACCAACTGTGATGTCATCAGAGGTGAGCGACCTGACGTACTATGTACTTCAATCATTCAACCTGAATGATGACCCCAACACCTTCTTCCAGGGTGTTGGTTTTAAGCCGAGAATTTGGAATGGTTGCACAGTAGATAAGGGAGAAAAAGAAGTTGGGACTTGGGAAGTATGGGCTTGTGTCCGAGATATCCCAAGGGGTAGTGGAGGGTCCAACTTGCCCATTGCAGTCTACAAGATTTGACTATTCTTATCATGTTTTTATTATTAATGTAGTGAAGGACAAATTATATTTGAAGAGAAAAATTTTACGCTCAGACCGGGATTTGAACCCAGGACCTTTGGCTTTCTAGACCAATGCTCTACGCTGAGCACTCCAATCTAAATGTAAATTTTTCCCTTGTACATAGTTAATTCCCGAGTGCCGAATGCTGTGAGCTTTGCTCGATTATGAAGATGGTGGCTTCTTATTTAAGAAGACATTTATTGGGAATTTAAACATTACTTTATAAAGCCAGTAGGCCTTCTTTCAATGTTTTTATTAATTTAATAGTTCTCACTAACTAACTCACTGGCTCTATCAAATCCGTAGGTTCATGGCCACCCCGACATAAGCTCTCCATCATCCCTATCCTGAGCTAATGTTTTCCAATTATCCCCTGTATAATCTACTTCACACAAACCATAGTTAATATTATTCTCCCATCTCATTCTTAGTCTACCAACTGGGCGCTTTCCTTCTGGTTTTCCTACAAGAAGCTTCCATGCACCCCTTTCATTCCCCATATGTGTCACATGTCCTACTCATTGCAGTCTACGAGACTTCATTCACCTGTCTGTTCATCTCTCTTGGACCCAAAAATTTTCCTTAAGAACTTTATTCTCAAATACTCGTAAGCTTCTTTCCTCCCTTAAAGTAAGAGTCCATGTTTTGCATCCATATAATATAACTGGGAGAATAACTGTTTCATATATTTTCAGTTTATGACATTTTTTTAAAGGAGTTGGGACGACAAGAGTCCTGTGATGTATATTATCACGCATTTCCAGAATTGAGCCTATGTTTAATTTCTTTGTGTATCTCATTCCTAATTGTAATTATTGTTCCTAGATACATGAAATCAGCCACTTCTTAAAAAATTCCTTCATTTGTCATTAGTTGTCCATTTCCATTATATAACGCATTTCTATGTGTGAACATATATTTGGTTTTATTGATGTTTACTTCCAGTCACAATTTTTTAGTGTTACTCAATAGTGTGTGTGTTGGCCCTTAATATATCCTCGTTAAATACTTCTCTTTATTGGGAATTTAAACATTACTTTATAAAGCAAGTAGGGCTTCTTTATGTTTTTATTATTGATTTAATACTTTTCACTGAAGGACATATTATATTTGAAGAGAAAAATTATACGCTCAGACCGGGGTTTGACCTCATGATCTTTGAATTTCTAAGCCAATGCTCTAACACTGAGCTATCTCAGCACTCTAATCTAAATGCAATTTTTTTCTCTTATACATTATTAATTCCCGAGCGCCAAATGCTACAAGCCTTTGCTAGATTATGCAAATGGTGGCTTCTTATTTAACACATTCAGTACCAGGCACTGAGCAGGGCATTTAAACCCACAGGCCAGCCATTTAAATACCCCAGCTACCCTTTTCGTGGCACTTCAAAAAATGGACCATTATTCACAAACTATTAGACCTAGAAAATTCAAATTTTGTACATACCTAAAGGAGATATCCTAGTAGGATTTGATGGTGAAATAACTTGGGTGATTGACATCACATGGTATCGGCATATCTATTTCAGGAAATGGAAGTTCATCTTCACTTTCACTTTGTGAATCTTCTAATTCAGGAATCAGTTCATCACCTGAATCATCATTATACAAAATATTCACTAATTCTTCTTCAGTGAGATATTTTTCTTTCGCCATGGTTTCACTCACACACAAACAACAGCGCGATAACGAGAAACATATACGACTGCATTGGAGCCTGGAGGCTAGTTTGGGTGAACGAATTCCATGTGTTGTTTGTTTTAAAAATAAAAGGGGATTCACCAAGGTTAAACGTGTCAAACGGGGATAGAAAATGTACATTTACATACCATCTATGATCTCCAAGACATACTAAGCCAACACAATATTTAGGCACCGAATATAAATGCGGTTTGTTCGCGCCCGCTCTAAAACGAGTTAACTGACCGACGGCTGCATACACGATAGTCTCTTTAAATGCCTTAACTGGTTTACGGTACTGAATGTGTTAAGAAGACATTTATTGGGAATTTAAACATTTCTTTACAAAGCCAGTAGGGCCTCTTTCGATGCTTATATTATTAATTTAATACTTCTCACTGAAGGACAAATTATATTTCAAGAGAAAAATTATACACTCAGACTGGGGATTAAACTCAGGACCTTTGGCTTTCTAGGCCAATGTTCTACCGCTGAGCTATTTGAGCACTCCAATCTAAATGCAAATTTTTCTCTTATACATTGGCCTAGAAAGCCAAAGGTCCTGGGTTCAAACCCCGTTCTGAGTGTATATTTTTTCTCTTAAAATATCCATGATAAACAAAATATATGGGATAATATTAGGTATTTAAAAATTATAGTAATGCATCATTTGCATTATAGTCCCTGTAATAACTCACAGTAACAGCAGCTCTTCCAAGACGGACAACTCCAATTGAATCAAAATTATACTGGTTGGCTTTCAATGATGCTAATGTACCAAACGTGGCTCCTGTCACAAGACCATATTTCAGAAGTCTTCTTGCTGGCCACATATTTCATCAGACCAAACGTACATAACAATTGCCTTGAAGAATTCTGCAACACAATCAACTTATATAAGTACTACCAATACCAGGTTTAGCAAAAAGCCATAAAAATGCACTAATTACTAGAGCTAGGAATTTTAGGTGCAAAATTTTGGTGAAAAAGGCGCAAAAATGGTGATTTAATTTAGCAGAAAAATGTGCAAAAGGTGCAATTTTTAAAATAAAAGTTGCAAATTTCTCATGTAAATAATCATTAAAGATTACCAAAACCAATTACAACAAGTAACTAACGACACAAAATTCACGCATGTTGTCTTATATTAAAGAGTCTGCGTACGTACTTACACTGCTTATATGCTGCGTAACACGAATGCATTGATGTTTTTCATCGATTGTTATTGAAATATCACAAAGAATGCACCTTACAACAGATCCGTCACTCTGAATTCCATCTGCACTAAACTTTTTAACAATATCACGTAGATTATAGGAGTTCACTTTCGGTTTCTGCATACTGGTAACTCAGGAAAATAGCAGACCACACTAGTCAAATATTATTTTCAATTGAAACATTTATTCACGCACTCAACAACCTTCCTTGCTTGAACAATAGCTTTCGCATAACTGTGGTGCAATGAGGCGCAAACTAATTTAAAAGGAATAGCCTAACGGGATTGCACTGAAGTAGAAGTAATGTGATGTGAACTGATACCACATATCGTTACCAACCCTTGAAATCGTATTGGAATAAATGTAATATATATATATATTATTTTGGTAATAAAATGTTCCAAAGGAGACAAAAAAGGTTTGAAATGGTGCAAAATGTGCTTCCATTAAAGAAAAGGTGCAAAAAGGTGCTAGCATTGAAAAAAGGTGCAACTAAAACACAGTTAGGGGCATTTATTTAATGTTTTCTTTGCAATACTAGCTAATTTGAACATTATAGTAACAAAAAAAAGGTACAGCACCTAAAATTCCTAGCTCTACTAATTACATAGGACAGGGAATAAAGTTGATTGAAGCTATGTCTGGCTATTGTAGCACAAATGAGTATATGTGCATATTACAAGGACACAGGTTAGAAAGTATACTGAGTATCTTCAACTAAATGTCAAGCTGCTAACACGTTTCTTTCCTTCTATTATGACATCTACTTACATCAATCGATATTACATCTTACATCATTAAGTCACGTGATTTTTAGGAACACATTTTTCAGCAATTAACAATTAAACTACGGTACTATAGCTTGGCAGCAAACTGGAATTCTATGCGAGATGCCAGCCTACATAAATGTGAATTAAAATTCAGAAAACACTGAAATTTCATTACAAGTGTGTAAACAATTACCTCAGCAATGTACAGGATTTGAAAAAAATGATGGCGCAACTCTTCATGATGGAAAGTTAGAGTTTTGAAGAGCGATTCACACCAGTATGTTGTTACATGTTCTGACTCGTTTGAGTATAAAGCGGACGACGTAAATCTCTCTTCATGCAGTATTCCAATTGTTTCCTTCAGTGGAGCAGTTGGTAAGATGCTCTTTTTCCAACGAAGCGGGCCAACGTTCAATTCTGGTCAGGTATATTTTTTATTTATTATTATTTAATAACGTCGTTAATTTTAATAATGCCTACATGTTACCAGGCTTAGTTATATAAATATGAGAAACTCCACTAAGGACCATCGTGTCCCTACCTGGGACGTATGGGGTATATACATAAAAATAGCCATATTATTGTTGGGACATATCAATATTAGTCCACTGCTGTGGTCTCGAGGTAGCATGCTGCTTGTCACGCAGCGGGCCTGGGTTCAATCCCCGGTCGGGGCAGTTTTTCTGGGTGAGGTTTTTATTGGGGTTTTTCCTCACCTGTAAGACAAATGTCAGAAAAACTTTAAGGCCCAAACGGTCCCCGAAATCATATGGCCATCATCATCGTCATCCTTCACCGGTGTGAAAAGAGCAACGGGAAGCTACCACACCTACAATTCCCTAGTAAAGCTGCAAGCATAGCATGAAAATGCTACGATTGCAGTGAAGGACCTGCCTTCGGTCAGAATTACTATGGATGGATATCAATATCATTGCTAAAACAGAATAGCCAACTTATGAAAAACATCCTAACAAAAATATGGTCATCAAATGCCTACCTTATCAAATCTATGAAATGTAACTTAACTCATTGGCACCATTGAACATATGCTCTCCATACATCCTTAACCTGAACTAATGTTTTTCCAATCATTCCCTACCTACCGTAATCTGAATAAACATGTTGCCAAGTATCAATAATAACTATTGATATAGTTAGTAGCTAACATCTTGCATAGAATAATCCAGAAAACAAAATGCAGTCATATTTCTCACATTAGGATTTAATGGTTCCCCTTTCAATTGGGATTCCCTGTGATCACATTATTTACTTTTAAACTTGAGAGGCGTTCAATTACAACAGCATTATCATTAATATTTAAAGAAGTGACACTATGAGCTTTAACTTAATTAATTGAGGTAGATTTAACATCTCACCTCATAATTGTAGATTTCTTGAAGACTAGTTTTGATACTTCTTTGAATCATTTTCAGTTCTTTCTAACTGATAGCTAGAACAGATAAAAGTTGATAGAATTGAAAATGATACAAAGAAGTATCAAAACTAGTCTTCAAGAAATCTACAATTATGAGGTGAGATGCTAAATCTAACTATAGAGCAATTCCATGAAAATGTCATACCGAGGTGAAAATTTTGAAACTTACACAGGAATAATTTTGTTGATGTAATATATATCTGTAAATATAAAATTTTATAATTCTATAAGAAAATGTTTCAAATGTGCATTATTTTAATCTAATAATAGCGGTAAAACTTGTCATATTCCAAACCTGAAAAAATATGCAAAATGTTACCAATTTCTTGTTTAATGATTTGGTCGAATGAATTCGTTTTATTTCACAAAATATTTTTTTAAACCATGCTTTGCTCCTCCTTGGTCGTAAATGAAACAATATTAATTGCATTCTAATATTCTATATACCTTAAATGTGTCCTATAGTTGTTAACTGTAAGTTATGGTCAGTCAGTCACAGAAAACGGATAAAAATTACTGTACACAACATAATAATTGATGGATTAAAATTTCCTCTTGGATTCTACGTTATCGGTACACAACTAACAAAAGAGATATTGATGACATTTTCTTGTAAAGTCATTATTTTTCCCGCTGGAGTCCCGTGACTGACTGACTTTTGTCCCCTCATTTATATTGCTAATACGCATGACGCAGTCAGTTGCTTGCTGGACTCCGCTGTGTATTAACATAAAACATGGTTTAGGAAATCTGGTAGACTGTTCGGCTCAGCTGTTTCATAAAATAATTACTGGCTCTTCTTATGTGACAATTAGAGCTAAAAGGCAGTCAGCGGAAGGATTTAAATGTAGAGTAATTCCATGAAAATGCTATACCGATGTGAAAATTTTGAAATTGGCGCAGGAGTAATTTTTTCGATGAGATATGCTTTTTTACAGATGAAATTTTCTGATTCTAGAAGTTAATGTTTAAAATACGGATTATTTTGATTCTAAAATTAATAGTAGAACTTCACATATTCCAAAACCTGAAAACACATGCAAAATTAAACGAAATTTTGTTTTACGATTTCACTGTATAAGTTTATTTTGTTTCACTGACTCTTTTGTTATACCATATTTTGGTCATTTCTGATCGTAAATGTAACACTAATAATTTATTATAATATTCTAGATAATTAAAATGCGCCCTATAATTATTAAGGGTAAGCTACAGTGTCACATAAAACATACAAAAATTATTGTATACAATACGATAATTGATGGATTCAAATTTCCTCTGGGATTCTACGTTATCAGTGCATAACTAACAAAAAAATATTAACGACATTGTCTTGTAAAGTAATTACGTTTCCCGCTAGAATCCCGCGACTGACTTTTTTTTTATATTACTACTATGCACGGTGCACTCAGTTGCTTGCTACACAGATTTTTAAAAAAGCTATTTCAACATCTTGCACCTATTCCGGCAACTCATGGAGTTCACCATGTGAAAGTGTAGAAGCCGTATGTTATAGAATATGCACAAATTTCAAATGAACAATCAGTGCAAAAAATTCACAAGTTTCATGTGTGTAAGAAAATTATATTTTTATTAATGGCATTTAAATAATTTCTCATTATGCGATTCTTCAATATGTATATTATTAAGTGAATCACTAGAGTATTGTGTACTGGAATTAAAAACAAGTGCGCAGTTCTTATGTGTGTGTGTGGGGGAGTCCTTGAACTTGAAAGGTTCTTGCATTAGTTTGACCTTTGACATGCCATGTGTATCGTATTATCGGGGATCCACAGTGTGATGTTGCCACAGTTCCATTATTGTGTTGATTGCAACAACAGTTTTAAATGATGTGAAGTTACTTGTATAAAAAAAAAACAATTGGCGTGGAGTAATGTGATTAAGTATGTATAACCGGTAGTGTAAAAGAAAATTATTATTGGGTGTAGCGTTATTGGAAACCAACAGAGTGAAAATACGTATGAGAACGCTGTACTATGACGCCAACTGAGAACAGTCAATCATAAAGTAAGATTTCGCGCATTGTAAGAGATTTCTTTCAATTGTTTAGTTTAAAAAATAGAACTCATGTCAGCAATATAATTTGTAATCAGTTGCTTTGAAAGAATTATAACAGAATTTTCCACATTTAAATAAATATTTTAATAATTTGCATACTGTACTTTTTGTTAATTTTTTTTTGTCTTTAAAGTTGAGACGCGTGAAAGTTAATTTTAGTGTTCTAGAATGAACAATGCAAATTCCATAGGCATTTTTATTTATTTCAATGGTTCAATCTATGAAGAGCATAAAATAAATTTTAATCAGTTAATATGGATGTAATAAAATTATACTCACATTAAGCATATTTAACTATAGAGAAGGCCCTTTGTTGTTAAGAAGTTAATATTTTCTTTATTTTGTGAAATTTAAAATGATATGGTAACCAAGTTAAATAAATTACAGTATTTATTTAATCTTTTTACAGCATATCAAATTGTACACTTCCTATACATGATAAAAGGAATGAAGTTCTTTATTCATCTCCATATTATCACTTTTTATCTATTATCCATCCATAGTAATTCTGCCTGAGGGCAGGTCTTTCACTGCAATCATAGCATTCTCATGCTGTGCTTACAGCTTTACTAGGGAACTATAGATGTGGTAGCTTCCTGTTGCTTTCCACACCAGTGAAGAATGATGATGATGATGATAAGGATAATGATGGCCATATGGTTTCAGGGACCGTTTGGGCCTTAAAGTTTTCCTGACTTTTGTCTTACAGGTGAGGAAAAACCCCGATAAAAACCTCACCCAGAAAAACTGTCCCGACCGGGGATGGAACCCGGGCCCGCTGCGTGACAAGGCAGCACGGTACCTCGAGACCACAGCAGTGGACTTGATCTATTATAATTTCATATTATTAATTAAATAAAAATAAAATGTAGTTTTATTTGATTTTCATATTTATTATATAATTCAGTGACAGCTGTTTCGGTACACTGTACCTTCTTCAGACATGTTAACAAATTATGAATTGTGTTCCAACTGATGTTTCGGTACACTGATCAGTTGGAACACAATTCATAATTTGTTAACATGTCTGAAGAAGGTACAGTGTACCGAAACAGCTGTCACTGAATTATATAATAAATATGAAAATCAAATAAAACTACGTTTTATTTTTATTTTTAATTAATAAATATGGATTTTCATCAAGTAAACAACTCAATTGATAATTTCATATTATTTTGTAATATTTGTATAATATTTGCAGCTCCACAATATTAAAGTCTTAATAAAATTCAGATATGTCAGTCAGTCACAGAATGTAGTCAGTCAGTCACACATCATATATTAGGATATCACTCTGGTCTTAATTGTGATTTTTGTTTCGTTTTTTTTATTGAGAATGTAACTTGAAATGTGTCCTCCAAACAGTATTTTTGAAAATTGAATTAGGAATCACACTTCAGGGAATGATGCAGATGAACATGTTAAGCTGCATGATGAGTTGACATTTATGTCAGTCAGTCACACATACTTTGATAGATAATAAATAGCACTGTTTTTCTTCAAAAGTTGTATATTTAAGTACAGTCTTAACCACACACTATTCTTCTATCATATCACGTAGATAACACCCCTAATTTCAATAAATTGTAATATTTATGCAACCATTTTGCTGCAAAAGTGTATTGTAAATGTCAGTCAGTCACATATGGAATTGCTCTATATTTGATTCCTGTTGGGTTTGTCTTTCGGGCTAAATGGCTGTGGTCTGGTTTTCTTAAAACTCAATGTTTCATTTACTATTGCAGTAGACATCCTAGGAGATTCTGCATGCTGTATGAACTGCTAACTCTACAACTGTCGGCTGCAGACAGGAGTTCATACAGCACGCAGAATCTCCTGAGGATGTCTATTGCAGTAGTAAATGATGAAGTAATTCTTTCCCCATGTTGTGGTGACATCTTAAAACAGCTAACTCTCTTCATATCCGATGATGTAGTAACATTTGTCCCAAAAAGAATTACTGGTTTAGGTTGGGTTTGATTTTCGGTAGAACTGGATTCTCTTCTCAAGGTCGAAGTTGGTACACAAGACATGAAAACACTTTAAAAATCACTAATAACTGATTCTTGTATAAATAGTTGTAAATTTATTTACTATTTAATTTCCCAGCAGATCAAGTAAATATAGGTGGTATTATTCTTCATCATCAATTAAAATTAAATTATTTTCTTTTCTTGGATCAACTATTCTTCTTGTATTAAATATCACATTTTATCAGGAGAGCTGTTATTGCTTCTATCCTTGATGAAAGTTATATGCTGAATGACTAGAGTAATTCTGTTATAATTTTAAAGAACATTATTACATCACATGATGTTAGGTTTAAATTCTATTGGTTAATATAATGTTTAAATTTGATTTGTTAAATCAAAAAGTTTATTGTTTTAACACCCAATCAGAATTTAGAATACTTTTATTTAAAAATATTAAGTTAAGCAGGTGTTCTTATTACAGTTATAACAGAAAGCGTTATATTTCAGACAACAATGACTTAAAACAATTTTAAAAGCATTATTTAGAAAGACTGTTATGTAATACAATTTCTTTAATTGTTACTGAGACATTTTTATTCAACAATGAACAACTATTAATTATTTAGATGTTTTTCTTTATTTAAGTTATATTTAAATATTAAAAGAATTTTAAAATATAAAATTATTAACTTAAACTTTCATATTTATTATGATATTAAAATCCTGCTATAATGAAACACTGAGTTTTAAGAAAACCAGACCACAGTCATTTAGCCCGAAAGACAAACCCAACAGGAATCAAGACATTGTGAAAGCCTACAATTTTACTAACTATATTTATTAATTACAACAGTATTGTTATTATAATAATGTTTTGATGGTGATATCAGCCCCAGTTCAAGTGTTATGGATATTGATGCTGATTTGTGAAAATAGAGGGACAGATAATACCAGATTGCATAATGAAGGATGCAGAGTCAAGATAAGAATGCATTAGCACTGCATTTTGTCAGCTACTAAGTTATAGTTACATTAAGTTATAGAAGTTACCTTAAAGTTAAATTAGGTTGCTAAGTTAGGTATAGTTAAGTTATATTTAAAGGGGAAAATTTACGTCTAGACTGGCGTTTGAACCCAATGTCTCTGACTTTATACACCAGCCTCATGGGCTAGTGGTTAGCATTTCAAACTACAGTTCATGATGTCCGAGGTTCAATTCCCTGTCAGACTGTAGGTTAAATTTAGGTTATGAACTCTCCTGGCGCTTCATTATCATTTATCACCCATCATATCATCGGGGTAATGTAAGTCCACCTTCTAAGTGCCCCAACATAAGAACTGGATTAAAATTCTGTCAATGCCAAGGGAGAAAGCCAGAAATGTCATGAAAACAACCTGGTGGCATTGGACAAAAAAAAAATCACCACTCTTATCAACTGAGTTACTTAGGCCTTGAAACTATATGCAAAATTTACTTTTATTTATATGATTTCCAAGTGCCAAAGGCTACAAACCTTTGTTCACACACTACCTGATGGCTTCTTGTTCAGAAGTCTTTTAATGGGAATTTAACATTAGTATATAAAGCCAGTAAAGTTTTTTTCTGATGTTTTGCTTTAAATTTAAGATTTCTCACTGAAAGACAATTATATTATATTAAGTTATGTTATAAAAATGTTGGTCATTTCAATAATGCAAATCCTCTACCTCGTGGAATTCATGATATCAGTGACAGCTACTGAACCAGCATTAGGCAGCAAATATAAAACATTCCCCTAAGCTGGCAATCTTGTTTTAACAATAATTCTTAGCTATCCTAAATGTTTAAGTTATTTCTATCTACTCCACTTTAATTATTTTTTTTTTACTATTTTTCATACTTTCTTCTGACATATATTTCTCAGGTTGCTAATCATATTCTACAATAGCATTACATCAGTTTTTTTCTTTTTTTTTTAATTATAAGTGTCCATCTGTGCTACAACCTCCAACAATAATATATACTTTTTTTTCAAATGTACCAGTTTATATAGTGGTTCTAAATGACACCACAGCTGGAAACATTCACTACATTAAAATTGAATTACCGTAACTTACGGACTATAAGATGCACCTTAATTTTTAAGCAATTTTTTTAAATAGCATTTTTACCAAAAGAAGAAACAACAACAGAGCATAGAACAAAAATTCAAAGTAAAATAATTTTATGATGACAGCATTAAATGGTTATATTCGAGAAGAATTCAGCAATATATGGCTACAACTCCAGAAAGTAATGACGTCGAAGAAGAATGGAAAAACATTAAAAATGATAATTCAAAATGCAGCTAATGAAACTTTAGGAAAAGTAAATATACAACAAAGAAGAAATGAACTCTAAAAATCTGGGATGATCAAATAAAACAATTGATTGAAGAGAAAAACGCAGCTTATAAAAATATTTGAACACAAAGAAAGTAGAAAATTAAATAGAATTCAAACGCTGTAGAGCTATTGTTAAGAGGGAAATAAGAAAGAGACATAGGAAAACATGGTTAAATTTTGTTTCACGTTTAGAAGACTTGCATAAGCTCCAACCTAATACCTTCAAAATATTAAAACATTTGAATAAATATATTAAAGAATCTACCAAAATTAATTGCGGAGTAACAAAAGAAGATTTCTTCAATTATGAAAGTCTTTGGACTGACAATAGCTATGAAGATACAATTTTCCGAAATAATAATGAGACAGATTCCATAATATCATTGGAAGAATTGAACAATAGTTTAAAGAAACTGAAAAATGGGAAGGCAACTGGCACAGATGGCTTGAATTCTGAATTGTACAAATATGCAGGCAAACAGTTCCATGAAAGACTGTTGCGATTCTTTAATAATGTATTAAAAAATGAAGATATACCACAAGAATGGAAGACAAGCATTCTTATACCCCTGTTCAAGAAAGGAGACAAGAGAAAAATGGACAACTATAGGGGAATCAGTTTGTTAAACACATCATTTCCTGGAAAATAATTTGTTTAAGAAAGTGCAAACAGTGGTTTCTTTTTTTTTTTGTGGTATAATCAATTGCTACAAATGTTTTTATATTATCTCCCGCATGTGCTATCTGCTGACATTCATGCACTATATATACAATCTGGGAGCCGTACTTCTTGGAGAGTCAGTCACTGCAAAATAATGCTATGACCTATTCAGAATGTTAAAAAGGAGGTTCTTTCTTTAATATTATAAACTTTAATTGATAAATTTGAGGCAAAACATGATTGTGATTGGTTGTAAATAGAAAATCATTGAAATGTGATTGGTCATTGACTCCCATTTGGGGCATGAGTTAAATAGTCAATGAAATTACTTGAAAATAGTGTAGATAGATACCACTTTTGAAGTAGTTAATTTTAGTGAACAATTTCAAGGCGGCAACCTTGTTCTACAAATTTTAGTGTCACCTACTATTTAAACATATATTGAGTTTTTCTTCATATACACATACATAGTATTTAATTAAAAATAACTAAAATGGCTCTCGCTAATCTTTGTCCTTTTTGTTTACCAAAATGAAGTTTGTTTGAATTTTAGTCGGATAGCTTAATTATGATTTATTGTTCTTCAAAAATGGTAATTTATCAAAACTCATAATAATGAATGTCACCACTATTCTAGTTCACTAAATTAAATTTCTACAGTCACTTTCCTATTGTACCATACTAACAGTAATATCAGCTCTTGTAGTGCAATGTTAGCTAATTTCAAAATAAATTAAATCATTTGAGGGTCGCAAGGAGTAGTGAAGTGTCTCATATAACCTCTCCTACTCTATTCTCAACCTCACCTTCTTGTGGTGCAACCTGTTTTAACAAACGAGGTGAACAGAAGTCTGTTATTTGAAATTTTGATGAAAGATCAGATCCCAAATCAGATCATTAATAATATTTATAACATTTATAAGTCAACTCTCATTGCAATAAAAATAAAAGAAAAAATAACTCAGTGGAAAGAAATAAATAAACGCAGGAGTCAGACAAGGTTGTGGCCTGTCCCCTCTACTTTTTAACATACATATGAATGCCATTGTAAAAGACTTTAGAGAAACAAAACATGGAAGTATCACTATCAATAGAAATTTAAAATTAGATATAATAATGTTTGCAGATAATCTTGTTTTACTAGCAACATCTGAAGATGATTTACAATGGTCAGTACATAATTTAAATTTGATAGTCCAGAAATATTCAATGGAAATATCTACCAATAAAACTAAAATAATGGCATTTTGTGGAAAATCCCCAATACCAAGCAAAATTTGTTTAAATAACAAAATTTTAGAGAGAGTTAATGAGTTTACTTATTTAGGATATAAACTCTCTTTCGTTGAAAATTTGGATTTATCAGAGAAAATTGTGAAATTCAACAAATCAATGGGAATCATTAATAGAGTTTTAAAACCTTCATTAGTGCAAAAATCAACTCGTACTCGTCTTTATCAAATAATGGCTCGACCAGTCCTATGTTATGGGAATGAAGCGTGGACTATAAGGACGAGAGATGAAAGCAGACTAACAGCTTGTGAGATGAAATTTATGCGCCGAACAGCTGGCTACACCGAATGGGATATAAAGAAAAATGTAGAAATCCTTCAAGAACTTAATGTGTCACCAATACTGGACTACATCTCCAGATATCAGCTAAACTGGAAGGAACATGTCTCAAGAATGGCTACATCCAGGATCCCCAAGGCAATAATGAACTACTGTCCAAATGGGAAACGGTCACTTGGTCAACCTATGGAAAGATGGCACGAAAACCGCTTTCTGACAGTTCTGACTACAGTTCATAAGGTCCTGGGTTAGATTCTCGGTCAAACCATAGGAATTTTTCCTTAAAGTGAATAATTCCTGTGGTTGCCCATGGTCTGGAATTTAGGTTAAAAATTCTCCTGGCGCTTCATTATCATTTATCACCCATTATATCATTGGGGTAATATAACTCTGCCATCCAGGTGCCCCAACCTAAGAAATGGATTACAATTTTGCCAATGCAGGAGAAAAAGCCAGAAATGTCATAAAAGACAACCTGGTGGCATTAGACAAAAAAAAATGATTATAATCCCAAATACCAAACAAAAATTTAAAAATTCTCAGTGCATTTCAATAACAAAGATATCATTATCATGACTGAATAAAAATAAAACAATTACAATTTCAAGTTACATGATGTGATGTAACTTGAAATTGTAATTGTTTTATGATGATCTTGAAGAAGATTTCCGGGCTGTTGGCCGTGGTCTTGAGGCTTGAAGTTCCCCGACATTTCTCCAGAGACTGCATCTGGCATCCTCAAGGGTTATCTTGAGACTGGCAATTTTGTCCACTGTCTGTCCTACTTATACCATTTTCTGCAATATGTTTTCTGCGTGGTGCAAGACAGTGGACAAAATTGCCATTCTCAAGACAATCCTTGAGGATGCCAGACGCAGTCTCTGGCCACGGCCTACAGCCTGGAAATCTTCTTCAAGATCATCATAGCAACTCCAGCCATGAAAGCCTAAGTCAATACATGTAACTGTTTTATTTTTATACATTTTTATTCAATCTTGATGATGACATCTTTGCTATTCAAACGCTTTGATGATTTTTTGTTCAATGTTTGGGATTATAATAATAATATATGTAACACTAAAAACTACAACTAAAAAAAAGTTAAGCTGTACCATGCTGACAAACCAAGCAAATTAGTTCAGGCAGTAACATCTCAAACTCATATTCAGGAAGTCCTCCATTCAAATTCTGTTGCCGACAAACCTGAGGTTTTTCCCTTGTTTTTAACAATCATCCGGAAAACTGCTGGATTGGAATTCCATGACCCATTTCATTATACTCACAATTTCATTGTATCATAAAATACATAAATCACTGATCCACAAAAAAAAATGATATAGGCTACTGTGAGTCAAAGTCAAGCTCATATACCATTTCATACATATATCTTATTACTTAATCAGTGAAGTAATAACAATTTTTTTCAATCTATTGTTTATAATTGAGACAAACAGTCTTAAACTTGAGTATTACTCAAAGCTAACACAAATTTTGGGGGTTCTATGGCACCATGCCACCTACATCTACAATGGTATAACCCATTGTTGAGCCTTAGTCTCTCCTTTGTTAGGAGTTACTTTCTTCTTCTTTTTTCTTCCATGGCACAACAAGCCTAGAAGGCCCTTAGCCTACCAGCCGGCTGTTGGCCTCACATCACAGAAGTAGATGATCATCTAGACAGTGTAGGGGTGACATGTGGTCAGCATGTGGAGTCCCCCAGCTATTAGAGCTGGTTTTCTCAACATGGAGTCGCTACTTATTGTAGCTACCCAAATGCCTCATGATGCTGTGGGCACCAGTCCCATACTGCCTGAAATACCATGAGAAAATTTCTTCCCCCATGGAGTCCCGAACTAGCGCAAGTCCCGTAACTTCTTGCCTTAACCACTCGGTTATGGCGCAGGACGTTAGGAGTTACTAGACCAAGTTAATTTAGTTATGCCCATAGATATCATGAATGGTATGCAGTCAACATATTGACCTACATAAATTCAAATAAAAAATAAAAATGCACAATTTATTGTTGCAGTATGTGAATAATGTAAGAATATATTTATTAACCATCAGCAGCTATTTTTTTTTACTGAAGGCAGGTGCCAAGACGGCTTTTACAAATAGTGATTCAAATAAAATGGACAAATAAATATAAAAAACCTAATTATCACTGACCCTAAAGTTCATTGTTAAAGCTGTTGTCGTATTTCACATGCCGATATGTACTTTGATAAATGTCTCCATGATCAATATATTATTGTTTCAACTTCTTCGTTGCAATAATGTTGATTGAATAACACGAGTCTCTTGTGCTTTGTTCCCAGTTTATAATGTCGAGTAAAAGGAAAGAAAAATAATTAGTACCGAAGAGAAAAAAATTAGTGTTACTGCTTAAAGTAAAAATAAAAATGCTTGACCATTTATACGCATTGGCGAGTCGTTTGCGACTATATCACGCCGTTTCAATGTTGATGAATCAACAAACTCGAAGACAAAATAAGGAATTATATTGCAGAATTCACAGCTGAATATCAATCTTAATTGAAAGACCTTTTAAAAGCAGCAAAACAGGAAAAAAATTACTGAGTTATTTAAGGCCTTGCCTAAACCTGACAGTAATAATTAATAGAAATTGTTCAAAATCTCTCAATTTATTTTATTTTGAGAATTTTTATTTTATTCTGTAACCTGGAACTTATCCCCTATATACCCATACAAATTACCATTCCATATTCGCGGCATATCCGCTGTGAATAAGGAGCTTTTACTGTATAAATTCTACCTGAATAGATTCGGCCTCATTGCACACCCATTATGCGAAACACAGATACTTGTCTTGCAAATAACAATTCTGCTGTAAAATCTTAAATTAGTTAAGTTCTGAGACTGACCTTTCACAGGTAGCATTCTGAATTTACAGAATAAAGATGGCTGAAACGTATTCTTATTAAGCGAAAAAGTGAAAGTGATTGAAGATAAATCTCCAAACATTTCCGGACCGATGCTCCAAAGTCAAGCTCTAGCTCTTGTTAAATCCCTAAGTGAATAACGATTTCAAGGAATCTTCAGGTTGGCTGCACAGTTTTAAAGATGACACAATGTAATGTGGAATGAAATTTGCAGGGAATCAAAGAATGTGGACAAAAGTGCAGTTAGTGAGTGAAAACCAAAACTGCTTACTTGAATTTCAGGATACGCGCCTAAGAGACATTTTTAACGCTGACGAAATGGGATTGTTTTTTCACGTGTTACCATCGAAGTCACTCATATATATACTATACTTCACTTTTCAATGGCAGCGGAACTACAATTAATCCAAGGTACATAAAAAGACATATACAGTACTCTATAATCTAAGATTATTAATAAGTTTCAGTTTTTTTATAATGCGGAATTTTGTCTAATGTGGAAAAAAAAAAAAAAAAATTGGTCCCATGTGATTCCGCTTTGAGCAAGTTTTACTGTATTAGTCATTGCTGAAACACTGTAGCCAACTTATCACAAAAACCCACCAACAAACAAGTAAATGCTAAACTAATCAGATATATTAACTCGCCCATTTTCTCACCATAACTTGATAAAACACTAACTTTCCCGGTGGACTCCTTGGATAGAATCCATTTGTATGTGAGTAAACATGCTGGCAATTGGCTCTAGTGGAAACATGTGTTATCACATTGGCCAACATGATGCTAGCAGTCACTTGTTCTCTTGAATATTCACAGCTAGCATAGAATAGCCCAAATTTTTTCCACATAAAACAATTAGCATAGGTCTGTTTACTAAAAGGAGCATAAGCAATGTCAAAGTAAAACTCACACAGCGATTGGAGGGGTGATTGAACAGGTCTATGAACTCAAGCAGTGCATCTCTTCTAACTATTTGGAAATTATGTAAACATTTAGGAAATAGACCTATTGGCATATTGAAGTATGATACAGCAAAGAGAACAATCTACAAGAAATGAGAGAAAATTAATTTTTCATCATTATGAATTATAAAAATCTTCGAGAGAAATAGTACAAATTGTTAACAGAAACTGTTAAATAGTGCAATGTATTGTGAAAAGATACAAAAATCTGACACAATCTGTAACAAAACAAGAGAAGTGCCAAGAAAATATTTTTATCCTGCTAAGAAAACTATATACTCTATCGAGTGAAAAAGAATCCTAATATCAGTGTTCCAAACCTGGCTGGCATAGGGCCTGGTTAAAAATGCACTAAGAAGAAAACCCGGTCTTTATTCTTGTTCCTTAGGGTATATTCGTGAATATTTACTATTATTTTTACATCCGGAAAAAAATTTAAAAACTTTTGTGAAAGCAGAATTTGCATGGAAGAACAATCCGTAACAAACACATGTCTATAAGTACAACAGGAAGAAAAGATTCAGCTTTGCCAAAGAACATGGTTATAAAAATTTCAACTTCACTAAAAAATGTTAATACATGCTGTGAGAGCAAATGTATTTTTTTTGTCCAAGGCCACCAAGCTGTCTTTTGTGACATTTCTGGCATTCTCCTCTGGCATTGGCAGAATTGTAATCCATTTCTTAGATTGAGGCACCTGGAAGGCACAGTTATGTTACCCCGATGATATGATGGGTGATAAATGATAATGAAATGCCAGGAAAGACCTTAATTTAAACTTAACCTAAATTCCAGATCATGGACAACCACAGGAATAATTCCTTTTAAAGAAAAATTCCTATGGTCTGACCGGGAAACGAACCCGGTACCTCATGAACTGTAGTCAGGAATGCTGACAATTAGCCTATGAAGGTGGTATGCAAATGTAATATATTTTGATTGGAAGGGAGAGTTGAGAGGAAAATACCTAATACAAAAATGAAACCTGCCCATTTGACGCACAGGGGGTGGCGTTGTTACAAATGAGGTTGTGTCTTATCTACTGGAGTTAAGAATCTTATTTATAAATTGTAATAGGAAGTAACATTATGAGGTTCTTCTTAATAAATGGTGAGTCTGTTATATCTTACTTCATAAAAAGTTGAGTTCTTTTGGACATGTTTCAACATGCCTGCATATCATCTTCAGCTTGTCCAGACTGTTGAATTTTACACTGTCGGCCCAGTATATCGACTCCCACTCCATCTTTTGGTGGACCAAAGAACTTGCAAATCAAATTCCTCTCCCCGGGAATTTCAAAATTTCTCCAATTTAACCATTAGAACAAAAGAACACATTAGGAATGTAAAAAATGGAGAAATAGAAAAATCTGCAGCAGTTGCTCATGTTTGGTAAGAAACACATAAAATTGATGTAAACGCCAAATTATTAAAACAGTTAGAAAATACAGGAGAACTCACCATTTGGGGAAAAGATCTACATCCAGAAGAACAAGGATAGAATAATGAATATTGAAATTCCCAGGGTGAAGGATTTGATTTGCAAAGTTCTTCAGTCCACCAAAAGATGGAATGGGAGTCAATATCCAGGGCCAACAATGTAAAATTCAACAATCCGGACAAGCTGAAGATGATATGCAGGCATATTGAAACATGTCCAGAGAACTCCACATTTATGAGGTAAGATGCAACACTCACCTTATGTATTGTGAACCTTGTTTTTTAATTAATTAAAATAATGAGTCATAAGGTATTCTTTAGGATTCTCAAAAACAATTTAAAAGATAGTGGACGAAAACTTGGTCTTCTGGATACTTTTTAATATTATCATGACAATGATCTAAAAACATTTGACACACAAACTGCAGATTTTAATATGATCAAGAATTTGTGGCATAACTAGAAGTGAGGAAACATGATATTTTTAATACATTAGACCAAAAAAGTGTTGCAAAAAAAAGAACAGGAAAAATAATATACAATTACAGTGTGCTCATAGTATCCCAGTACATATTTGGGATAACATAGTCCAAGTAACACAAAAATTGTATGTTAGTATCTACTACAAAATCAGTGTTCTACATGACCTCCATCAATTTCAAAACATGTTTCCCAACAAAACACCATCACCCGAAAAACATTCACCAACATATACCTTGTAATCATTTCTCTTACTTGGCATACCGGTATAAGTTCTTTCAGCACTTGCAGATTAAGAACATTGGTTCTGTACATCTGTGGCTTGATGAACCACCAATCAAAAAAGTGCAGAGGTGTGAGGTCTGGCAAATATCATGCCCAGATGAGTAGATGACCTTCCAATTACATCTATTGGGAAACACATACAGTCAAAACAAAGTGTGGCTTCATCTTGTTACAGCAGCACTGTATCCATGATACCATCTTGCAGAACTCTGTGGCTGTAGGAAAAGTTGCAACATTTCAAGATACATGTCTCCCATAATTGTTTGCTCGAAACATCTATGTGTTGTAAACTTTTCATTTAGTAAAGCCAAGCCATACATTCACTTTAAGTGAATGCCTTTCCCACTCAGTGGTTTCACTGGGCAGCTCATCCGCAACAAGATGGAACACACCACACTTTTCTCTAACTGTACATGAGTATTTCAATGATGTTTCCCCACAGGTGGATTGGAAGGGCATCTCCTCATATCTGGGCACCATGTTCACCAGACCTCACATCTCTAGATTTTTTCGCTTGGAGTTCATCAAGCAACAGGTGTACAGAACTAAGTATCTTAATCTGCAAGTGCTGAAAGAATGCACACGTCAAGCGAGTGAAATGATTACAGAGGTTATGTTGTGTATGTTTTCCGGGTGATGGTGCATCATTGGGAAACATGTTTTGAGAAAGATGGAGGTCATGTGGAAAACTGACTTTGGGTGTGGTCGGTTTGGTGCCTCTCACAATTCTACACGTACATTCTTATGCCACTGATGCACTAAACACCTGTAAATGCGTTTTGTACTGTTTTAAACATTTTGCAACGATCTTCAAGCTTTCTTTACAATATTTTATATTTATATATTTATGTAAAACATGATTGTGGATACATTATTTGCTTGCTACTTTCCCATGTTGTTCCAACGTTGCCACCATTTGAAAATAATTTCAAACCATATTTAGTGTTAGTGTACGTAAAATTAGTTTATAGTATGCATGTAAATTGTTTTGTTACGTTAGGAAATGGGCAGTTGGTTTACGTCCATTTTTTTAAGCATTTGGGAATAAATAATATGCTTGTAAATTGTTTTCTTTAGTTAGAAAATGGCAAGTTAGTTAACGTCTTTTTTTTTTTTTGCATTTGGAAATTTATTCCAAACTTGGTAACGCCGACTGCAGAGCCATCTACCGGAGGCTATATTGACCATTACAGCAACTCGCGCATGCGCACTGCGATTAGAATTCGTCTGAGACATATAACCGACTTTTTCCCTGACTTTTAGTAGATACTAAATTATAATTTTGTTTTATCCCAAAAATGTACTGGGATTTTATGAGCACTGTATTATGAAAAATTAGTGAGATCCATCCCTGATCGCCTTCAACAAGTACAATTAAATGATAGGTTCCGACTACATATTAACTTTAAAAAATAATATTCATACACAAATGTCAAAATAAAAGAAGTGGTGTACGAATTTAATTTTGACTTATGAGGGCATCTAAAGTTCTACTTACTTGTTTTCTTCTAATTTATTAATTGTTTGACCATCTATTTTGCATTTGAGTACTTTGTGATTGAATTGTTCAACTTAGGTTAAAAGATAACATAAATAGACACACGATTATACTCCTATACTGTAACAAAATTATATAAACATCGTCTTCAAAAGTGAAAGCGTTTGACTTTGACTCGCTGTAACATGGAACATGTAGCCTAACGGATAGATCTAAAGAAACTAAACGTGATTTCATCATATATCTTGAAGCTTTATAAATAAATAAAAATAATAATACAAACCATATTATTAAAATTATTAATCTCTCGTAAAAAGTAGGCTAAAGTTAATCATGCAAATACAATAAATTTTACACATACCAATTGCCTCAACTTAGAAAGTTCACTTCCGGATTGACACGGCTGTGTTTGGATTCCATTCAAACTACGATACACCTGTGTTTCAATGTCGTTTGTATGTTCTACATTAATTAAGGTTAAGGTCACGGTCAATCTCTAACCTCACTAATCTCTAATATATACGAACTAGTTCATTCGAACGGCACGCTAAAAGATCTAACTATAGTTCGTTCATTAATTTTGAACTGGTAGTTCGTATGCGGAGAAAGTGTACTGCTATTTTATCAATTCTAAGCGATTCTAAGTCGTTCTAAGCAGAGATAACCCACTATTGGTTCTAAGTAGGATTATACCAGATTATACGTTTTGATATGATTTGTACATGTCAAATTATTTTGTTCGCGAGTTGCCAATGGCAAGCCTAGAATATGAGCTAGTTTAAGAGTAACCGTTCTCTATGTTAAATAATGCAATTCTCTTATGATGGAGAGAAAATTGAAATTGAATAAAGTTATATTTTTACTGCATAGAAGTTAATTCCTAAGTTAGAATGTACTATAATTTGATGCAGAAAGTGAAGCTCAAGAATACACATAATGGAAGGTAAGTCGGCCGTCAATGATTGCATATATGGTTGCTTTTATCTGAAATAGGTTATATGGTTTACTTTTTAAGAAAGTGTTTTGAAATAAAAAATCTATGATACATTAATTATGTAAAATGGTATGTGTTAAGTGCATTGGTTTACGTCATGACATTATCATGCTTATGTTTAAATTAGAATACTGCACTTTAGAAAAACTGGGCTCAACAGCACTTCTACTAGCGCTTGATTTTTCAGTTATATTGTTGTAAACTATAGCTCTTCTTCTGTATTTGCTAACATTATTTAATATTTTAAACTTTTTCAAACAATTTTTATAACATTATTGGACAATTTTGAACCCACAATCGAACCACATATCGATTACTATTTGTCGCTATGAAATTTAAATGACCAATATTTGCAATAAATCCCCAAATCTATGTTAAAATATATATTAATAATATTAAAATTACCAAACCTTTATTAAAAATTGGTGTACACTTGCTTATCACTCCCTAACGCTGATCCAACCAGCGATAGAAAAATCATAGACTACGTAGTATACTCTGTGGAGGAAATAGCAGTTAGCATCACAATATTGTCTAACAGTGTTATAATATTGTGATTTGCATATTTAAATAAATACTTCAAAATTATCTAATAATGTTATAAAAATTGTTTGAAAAAGTTTAAAATATTAAATAATGTTAATAAATACGGAAAAAGAGCTATAGTTTACATCAATATAACTGAAAAATCAAGCGCTAGTAGAAGTGCAGTTGAGCCATATTTTAATGTGTACTGATTACTCAATATTTCCTTTACAGAATAAATCAGGCTGTCAGGATCAAACCCTATGGGTGTAACTTCTCATGGCAGTGATTGGGAAGTGGCAGCAAATACTAAAGATGTATAAAATTCTAGGTAAGTAAATAACGTGTATTGTGAATAATGCTATTACATCCACTTTACATGCTTAGCATAATATAATCTAAGAAAAACTTTAGTTTGATTTCCACCATAAATTGACCTACAGAATAACAGTGTGCATGGGAAAGTTGTGCACACGTGTTTATAGAGTTGTCGCTAGTTGGCACCATACAGCTGTGAAATTGATACGACCAACATTTGCAATACATTCCTAAATGATTATTAGAAATGGATGTATACTAACTTTTCCCTTCATAACCTAACAAAAATAAATAACATTCATATTATTTAATAAGTGTATACTATTCTGATGTACACTAACTCTAATACCAACCTAACAAAATGAGGATAAATTCCTGAAATATGATATGGAATTAATTGCGAATGTTGGTAACACTGATTTCACAGATTTCTTTTAGACATTACATTAAGCATTTGCACATGCACACTGTGGTTCTGTAGAACTTTGAAGAAATCATTGCATACATACATAAATATTTAATAGGCCTAATTGTAAAAAAAATTATAAGTACAAAATGTTAATAAAGGCAGAAGTATGTAGGGTAACAGAATTACAAGAATATAGTATAGAACTGTAATATGCGCAATTGTTTAATGTAACTTAACCAGGTGGCAGGATATATATGTGAAATCAGTATGACCAACATTCGCAGTTAATTCCAAAACATATTTTAAGAAATGGATGTTCACCCATTTCATTTTGTAAGGTTCCAATTTGACAAGTTAGTGTACATCAAAGTAGATCAGAGTTTATTAATTAATATATGTGCAATTTATTTGGTTAGATGTTGGAGCAAGTTAGTGTGCATCCATTTTTAATAAAACGTATGGATATTAATTGCGAAGATGATTATTAATATTTCACAGATATGTGGTTCCATAAGCATATGTGCATGTGCACTATTATTCTGTAGAACTTAGAAAAATGCATTGGTAAAGTTATTCTACAGTTTTTTCCGAATTTAAGGATAAAGTTTTCATTATGTGACAAAGAAAATTTTCTAAATCCAAAGTAGACTACATGCACATGCACCACTAAATAAAAGTGGATACAATTTAGAAAGACACAATGCAGTCAACAACTACAGAAGAAATGCCTCAATATTGAAGTCTTAAAAATAAAAACTAGCTGAAATACAAATAATCACTCTAACCTTAGTTTTGTCGTAGCTAAGAGTTTGATCATATATTAATCCATCCATAGTAATTCTGCACAAGGGCAGGTCTTTCACTGCAATCATAGCATTTTCAAGCAACGCTTTGCAGCTTTACTAAGGAATTATAGGTGTGGTAGCTTCCTATTGCTTTCCATGATGATGATGATAATGATAAGTATGATGATGGCCGGATGATTTTCAGGGACCGTTGGGCCCTAAGCTTCCTGACATTTGTCTTACAAGTGAGGAAAAACCCCGAAAAAAAAACTCACCCAGGAGCCTGTCCCAACCGGGAATCTAACCCGGGCCCACTGCGTGACAAGGCAGCATGCTACCTTGAGACCACAGCGGTGGACTGATCATATCAACGGTAGGCAATGAAAACCTCATAACTCCATCAATCATTGAAAACCACATAACTCCAGTTGTCAGCACAGAAATACGTGATGCATATATATAGCTTTCACAAGGAAAAAAGCACTATAAGGTTTAATTTAATTCATGTGATGCATAACATGTTGAGAACATGGACTTCAAATTTATTAATAACATGACTTGTATTCTGTAGTAAAATATTTAGGAACTATTGCTTATCAATTTTCATAATTATTTAAAACAGTTATTTGTTTCTCCTGTAAAATTTACCAAAATGGAGTTACGAGGTTTTCATTGCCCACCATCGATATATAGTATAGAAAATTGAAACTTAAAAGTTATATGTTAGCTGCAATGAAAATTATTATAGGAACTTTGGAATTTTATGTGGCTGCATTGGAACATCATTGTTGCTTGAAAAACAACATGACTCTAAAATCAATTGGAAATAAATAGATAATTATGAATTGTAAAGAAGAGAATTAGAATAATTCTTAGAAAAACTTTAAAATGCTAATATTATTTAAAAACAAGGCCATAAGAGTACTGGAGACTATTTCAGTCCCTCAAGTTTTTATAGTAGATACATTTTAGTTTGTTAAGTTTTATTTCAGTGATATTTTGTTTGGTGCTCTGCAGGAAGGAGTTGCAAACACGAGGCATACACACTCTTGGTTTCATCGTCGGTCGAAGTGGCCACACTACCAGTGTCTGGGAAGTGATTCGGCATTTCTCAATATAATTGTAGGATCTAAGAAGATCATTCAGTCCGCGATTAGGACGTAAGTATAAGTAAAGTGAGGAAAGTATTTGTGGCAAGTTTAATTCGCGTCCAATACCAAATAACGTGATTTGTGACTTCATCGTGCAGAGCGCCTCATTGCTAACGTAAGTTACTACGTGTTATCTTCACAGAATTTTAAGTGTCTAAATAAATTAGTTTTGTATATACTCGTAGTGAGTGTTTTTGTATACAGTCCACACATCAGGCCCGTTTAAGTGCTTGGACGGCCGAACTCTTTCCCAGCATAGAAATACCAATAGCGTCACTAGCTGTTGTGTGAACCAAGCATCTCTCGAGCTTGTGCTTCGACAAGAACTCGGGACATCACTTTCCAAGTACAATTGACACAATTGTGCAGGCATTTTAAAAGTTGTCACATACATTTTTTTTTTTTCAGACTACAGTAGGTGCAGTGAGGTTCTCCTTCAGAACATCGACAACAAATTTATTGCAAGAACATACCAGTACATTATAGACTATACAGAAATGTGCTTGTGATTTGAAAAAAACAAATTAATTATGTTAATATTGTGTTACATAAATTTGAATTCGTCATTACATCTATCTTGTTGAAAACTTTCTACGCCTTTTAGACTTGTTTAATATGTGCAAAAAATCTTAATATGAAGTGATGGTAATTACTTAGAGAACCTAACTGTTCAGACAACTGAGCCTTTTATCAAAAATAATTTGACCTGATCTTTGACTATTCAGTGATTTCTTGGTAATAATGTGAAGATAGGCATTGATGTTAGAATTAAAAAATGTTTAAGACTAAAAAATTCAAACTATTTGGTTTCTTGTCACATGTAGATGTTGGGACAACAGTTGGCTGATAGGCCAATGGCGTTCTCTGTCTATCACACTATGGAAAACATACATTGAATTTCTTCTTCTTCTTCCTTCCAAGTATTAGGCCAAGGCCTGTTACGATCCTATAGAAAATTTTCCCTCCAGTGTTTCATAGGACGGCCCAGTGATCTTCATCCTCTTGGTATATAATTATAAACAGCTTTGGGGATCCGATTTGGACTCATTATTTCAAAATGGTGTTTCCAATTTAGTTGGTACTGTTTAATATATTCCAAAATTGGCGTAGTCTTCAATTCTTTTAAGATATCGGTGTTCCTTTTCCAATCCCATCTGGTGTAACCCGCTGTTCTGCGCATGAATCTCATTTCACAAAGCCGTTATTCTGCTTTCATGTTGTTTTTTTAGTGTCCATGCTTCACTACCATAGGTCAACACTGGTCTAGCCAAAGTGTTATATAAACGTAATTTCTTCTATAATGAACTATTAGATTTTATAAGTAAAAAGTAAAGGTAAGTGATTCCATTAATGGATTCGGAAGGCTTATGAGTTAATAGTAACTAAATATGCAGACTATAATGTTACATAAAAAATAATTATGTATACTGTAGAATTATTGAATCTTGAACTATGTATGTGATTTCAATGTGTACAGTAATTTCATTGAGACAATTCTATTCCTCTTGAATAATGTACTTCCTACAGTGACCATAAAATGTATAACATTTTTGTGAAGTATTAATATTAATTCAAAACAATAAATGAATTAGTGTTATTATAAAATCTAATAAGTGTTATTTCGTTTTCAAAAACAAACTAATCATGACAAGTCTGGTTAAGAGTTAATGTGCGCACATTCGCATATAAACATGATAAAACCGTTCAGATTAGAGAAATGTTGCATAAGTTTCAGTTAGGATTTTTTTGCTACATTCTTTTAAACTTAAGGTATTTTTAAATGTTCATTATCTATAATTTTATGTTTTTTTATTATGCCAGTAATTTTCACTCGTACTTAAATTACTTTGTTTTCTTAAAACACAAAGAGCATATTACTACTCATTACACCAGGCTCGTCCAATGTTACTGCCATAGCATATACATTATCCAGATCCTGTCCGATACTTCCTATTAGAAATGTTACTTTGTTATTTCTTTTGAAAAAGAATTACAAAAACTTTGTCAATATTTTTCTTGTATAACTTTTTCAATGGCTTCCTAATAAATAGTGGTCTACTATGTTCATCTACTTTTTTAATAAATCCTTAGGGAATAATGTAAATTATTTTAGTCAATTGTTTTAATGAATTCTGAAAGAAAGAAAAAAAAACATCTGAAAGTTGGCAAATTCCTTGTAATTTTTTTCTGAAAAGAGTAAGAATTAAAACATGCAAAAATTGTTTAAAAATAGCATTACTTGTATTGACCTTTGAATTTTATCTTTAAATGGATGGGAGTGGATAGGGTACTTTCCATGCGACTGATCCACCGTGACTGAGCCAGAATGACCTGTTTGAAATTACGTCCCGGTCAAATTTAGGTGGCGTTAAATTGTTGTAAAAAATTTACACAGAGAGGCTTCTCTATGGTGAATATGGAATGTGCAATTTGTATGGGTATATAGTGGTACGTTCCAAAATGAAATAAAAACTATTAAAATAAATTAAAGAGAGATTATGAACAATTTATATTAAATATTATTTTCAAACTTAGGCAAGACTTTGTAGAACGTACTAAATTTGTTTTCCCCTCTTTGCCGGATTTAAAAGGTCTTTCAATTGAGATTTATATTCAGCTATGAATTCAGTGATAGAATTTCTTATTTTGTCCTCGGATTTCATGATGAATCGTACAGTTGATTTATTAACATTGAAACAGCGTGATATGGATGCTAATGACTCGCCAACGCATAATGGCCAAGCATGTATATTTTTACTTTAAGAGGCGACACTACTATTTTCAGATTTTGAACTTTTTTTTTTTTTTTTTTTCCTTTTACTCGACATTATAAACTGGGAACAAAGCAGAAGATACATGCTTTTCACTGAAAATGATTGCAACTAATGACAAATAGAATCAATAAAACACGATCATGGTGAGGACGGCATTTATCAATGGTCATAGCGCCACGTGAAATATATCGGCGGCAGCTTTTGACAAAGAATTTTAGTAATTAAATAAAAATAAAACATAGTTTTATTTGATTTTCATATTTATTATATAATTCAGTGACAGCTGTTTCGGTACACTGTACCTTCTTCAGACATGTTAACAAATTATGAATTGTGTTCCAACTGATCTAAGCAACAATACAACAATATTTTTTAAATTTAACAAAGGGGATTCATTCAAATCAAGTTGAGAATTTAACAGTTTTTACTACTTTTAAATTTATTAATTTCTACAGCCTCCAAAAGATCTAACTTCTTACCCTTATCACAAATATGTAAAATTTCAAAATTTGGATCGAAGCAATGATTAAATTGGAATAGGTGGTTAGCATATTTTGAATTTTCTAAATTTCTGTTATATGCTCTCATGTGTTCCTTTATCCGAGAGATAAAAGGTCTACCAGTTTGTCCTATATAGACATTGTCACATGTGCCACACTTCAATTTATATACACCTGATAATTTTTCTTTTTTTCTTTTGGTTTTATTGTTTTTTATTATATTTTGTAGAGTTTTATTAGTTTTAAATGCCACATTAATGTTCAACTTTTTAAAGTGTTTAGATATTTTATTTGAAAGTGGGCCTATGTATGACATTACGACATATTTCTTTATGTTTTCTTTGGGTAAAGGAAAAACTTTGTTAATTGCTTTTTTGTAATGAACCTTCATAATTAAACATTCTATAATTTTGGATTTTCATCAAGTAAACACCAACTCAATTGATTAAAGAATTTTAGATTTAGTGACAATAAGTTTGTTTCACTTTGATATATATTGGTCCATTTAGTTTGAATCGTTCTTTGTAAAAGCCGCCTTGGCACATGCCTGATAAAAGAAAGAAAGTAGTTGCCGATGCGTTAATAAAGGATACTAATCCTTCTAATATACCGACTGGATCTGCGATAAATACATTTTTAACCGCGAATACAGGAACTGTATCAAAACTTTTTAACCCACGAATAATAAAAGCGCGAATAACGGAACCTTTTACTGTTTATAAAATTGCAAATGTTAATGTTGTTTAGCAACTATATTAGAATGTTTTAGTAGCAGGAGAGTGCTCTATACTTATGTTACTGTTGTACTTTGTGCAGAATCTTGTGTTGCCACATTTAGATTATAGTGACGTTATATATAATGACCTAAACTATGACATTAGCTGAGACTGCAGCGTGTTCATAATGATTGCGTTCGATTCATTTTAAATATCATCCGTTATGATCATATTTCTGAACACTTCTATAATCTCTCATGGCTTCGTCCTAGGGACAGACACAAATTGCACTCTCTTTCACTTATTTTCAAGCTTCTGTATTCCTACAAGTTACCTGGCATCCAGATCTGTGAAGTTATCTTCTCACCACACTAGGTCACAAGATAAATCTGCTAACAATCCCTCTTCACAGAACTTCCTCCTATTTCACTTCTTTCACAGTAGCCTTTGCCCGCTCCTGGAACTCCCTCCCTCAAGATACCAGGGTTTGCTGCACACTTAACAAGTCACACTTGTGTAATTAATTGTTAAATGATTAATTTTTCTCCAGAACTAAATTTATTCTATGTCATTAATTTTTTACCTTGTACATTTTATATTTCAGTCATTAAATTCGGAGTAAATCGACATATATTGTAAATAATAATTACATTGTAGGCTAGATATAGGCCCTACCATGTAATAGTTTTCTTTGTTGTAATTTAGATGTAAGAATAATTTTTGTATTTTTTTCTAACTTCGTTGCGTGCTAGACAAGGCTTTAAAACATTAACTCTGCCAGGTAAAATAAAGCTATTATTTATTTATTTACTTGCTTATGTTAGAAGGAGATATATTTCCTGTCTGCGGCGTCAAGTGGCACAGTGTTCCCATAAGAGCAATACTATTTTCTATACATGAAAACCCCGATATAGCTTATAGAGGGGACTGAGCAGATAGCATTTCGTGTTGGAGGAACACAAATTCGCATTAAGTATTTAAATATTCCGCATGTGTCGGGGATAAGTCGATTGTAATTTAATCATTTATGACTGAATTAATTACATTTACTCAACCCAACATTTACTAATTTCGTGACATTGTCCAACGTCAAGGGGAAAATTAAGAAACTTCACTTGTCACTGTAAGAATAATATTGTTTATATGCAAACTAATAAAAAATGTTTAACTCAACTTAATATTGCGATTATTAGTTACCCACTACATTAATGGTTCGATGTGGCGACCACCAATCCCGTTTCACACATTGTACTTGCCAATTTATTTATTTGTCCTTGACATTAGACATTGTTATGAAATCAGTGAGTGTTGGGTTGTATAAGTGTAATTACTTGAGTCGTAAATAATTAATTTACTATCGATTTATCCCCTACAGACGCGGGAAATTAAAATGTTTAATGCCAACTTCTTGCACTAACAGCACGAAAGCGGTGCGTTTCCGGACAAAGGTTCATATTCAGAACGTCTACTCAGACCCTTCTACAAGCCCTGAAGGTTTACAATGGACATTTCCGACCACTCTGTACACGGCTGCATATGACAAGTAATAAGGTCGACCAAAACAGTTACATTAAAAAAAAAACTCCGGAAGCGAAAATCTAACGGCCGTCATTTTCGATTTTATCCAAAGAAACACAGTTGTAGTAAAGACGTTTGTAATATGCACATTAATCATGTGTGAACTTCACAACAGAGAAACAAAAATCTTGTCAGAAATAAAAGTGGCAACATTTTGGAGCAGGTGAATCATTTTACGTATCTAGGATGTAAATTTCAAAATTCCAAATTTTTAAAAGAGTTTTAGGATTAACAAATTCTAATTTCAAGCCACAGTTAGTCGTAAAACATTCAGAAATACGTACATTTTTTTTCCCTTCCAACTTATTTTTATGATAGCGAGTACGGGCATTGAAACAGAAGGATATAAGAGGATACGCACTACTAGATATATCTCACAAGGGAACTGCATGTCGAAATCCAGCTTGAAATTTCTTCCAGAGAAACTGCGTGATGTACCAAGGCCGTTTCCATAAAAATATCTCCCGATTTTGACTCAAAAACTCTAAATTCATTTAAACAACAGAAAAGTAATACAACTCCCGACTTGGCGAATTTTACAGCCTGCCGTTTGCCACATCCAATGTCACTCCACTTCTCTCTGCTCAAGCAGGGACATCTACCTCTACTGACCATCTGCTTCACACAGTGGGTTACCATTGCTGGATTCTGGCTTCGAAATCTGTGTCATGCAGTTAAAAGTGCCTGGTAATTCATAAAGCTTCTCTGGGACAAATTTGAAGGTAGATGAATTGCACAGATTGTGAGTGAAGATAGACGAAGCATGTCCCTCGAATGGAAGAATACAAGCTATCAACATGCAGGAAGAAGAATACCACTGAAAATACTTATGGATGGTATTTTCTATTGAGGCAGAAACAGGTCAACATATGGTCTAAATTTGTGAATGACCTATGATGAATAGGGCTTGGAAGTTGAGGACCTATAAAAGTCCTTTAAAAGGACCTAAAGATAACCTACAAAAGACCTAAAAACTGGAAAAAGTGTTGCAGTAGCTAACGAGTGGATAATGACAACGTCGCTGCCTTCTCCCTCTGCTCGAGGTAATTGTCACGAAGTGGCAACTTCTTAAAAAATTTGAAGTCGAAATATAGTAGTTGAGGCGGTCAGCAGGCTGGTGTTTAAAAATAATGGGATATTTTGTGAAGGTTCAGTAGTTTATCGCGGAACAAAAGTGTTTGCAATGTTAAAAATCTTTAGGAAGAAAAAGTAGATTGTGTTTTTTTAATAAGTTGGTTTTGACACTAAACACTGCTGATTCTTGAATTACACAAATTGTATAAATGGTAGTCTAAATAAGGTAAAGTTGAAAAATGTCGTTCAGATCTTTAAAAAATCTAAAAAAAAAAGACCTACAAACCAAAAAATGCCGAAAAAGGAGAAAATGGACAAATAAAACCCACAATTTTCTGGCCCACTATGTTTATACATTAAGTTAGGCCATGTTTCAGACATCGTAAAATAAAAAAAAATGATTTTTCCCAACTTCCGAGCCCTAATGATGATACTTTATGTAAACAAGATAAAAATTATAATATCTAGAGTAATTATGTGTTATCTGGATGTTTGCACATCTGTCTCTCAGAGGCGACTTGTATATCAGACAAATTTGGGCAATTTTAAACGTAAGTCTGTTTTTTCCTTATTCACAGACATCCTCCACAACACCCTGTTGTCTGTTTCTTCCAAGTAGCCTACTGCCGTGTGACACTGGGTCTTTCCAATGTAGTTTCATTCGCCCGTTCATCAATCTTTTGTTAGGGTATTTAGTCTATCTCACGCCACTATCTGTCTGCTGTAAATTATTTTATTCTAAATTAGTCTTTTAAAATTGAACATTAATCTGGGTACAAGATTATTGTTGTTGTCATTAAAAAATATCTGAGTTTAATATTTAGCGAATTCCGAAGTAATGAAGCTGTTGGAGTTGTAATGTTAAAAGAATCCGGGCTATATGACCGTGGTCTATAACTGGTGTTTCTTCCACATGTTTTTCTCTCAACTGCGGAGGGAATATTCAGTGCTTCTCTTTTGTTTTATAAAAGAAAAATTATGTTTGAACCGGGAGTCGAACACACTGACATGCAGAGTCAGAGATCCAGTTTCCACTTCCAGTTTGAATGTAATTTTTCTTTCAAAAATAATTTTTTTAGAGAAGTTGGGATGACAAGAGTTTCTGTAATGTATAACATACATTTCCAGAGTTAAGCATATGTTTAATTTGTTTCTGGAAACTCGTTCCTATTTTTAATTGTGACTGAGGTATGGAAAAGATCTGTTTAAGTTGTAAAAAATAAAATTTCTCTTTATAGTGTATTTTAATTTGGCATAAAATTCTGGTCATTAAAAAATGGAATGAGATTTCTAAGTTAAAAAATTCTATTTTATAAGTAATTGAAGTTCACTTTTTGAAAATTGGAAATTACTGGATATTAACTTTTAAATTTATATAAGACTAGAAATCCCGGCCATGCTTTGCTGTGGCTAATGTATACGTTAAACATTTAAATTAAGTTGCTGTCTTTCAGTCTGGCTTAAAACTAATACTTACACACAAAATTAATAATATTGAAAATAACAAACACTGAACACACTTAAATTATGAAATAATCAATATTTGTATTTCAATTGAAATTCCCGGTTGCAACAAAAAGCACAGCCATCTGGATCTCTCTTTGTTAAATAATAAACCAATTACCTTACCAAATTTCCTTACACCGCCATCTGTTAGAATCGTATGGAACTCACAGATAATTACTACACCGCCATCTGTTAGAATCGTATGGAACTCGCAGATAATTATAACTCTTTGTTAAATAATGTTATACAACACTAGGGCCTAACTGCAATAATAATAAAATACTATAAAAAGCGATAAAGGATAGACACATATACATGTGTATTATACCAAAAAATAGGGCATAAATATTCACCCTTTAAATGCGGATTGAAATCTCAATCTAAATATACATAAGTGTTTTATAGATAAAAAACTAAGGAAAAAATTATTATAAAATGACTATTTCACATATTTGTCAAACAATGAAGACACACTTACGAAATCTTATATAATATCAAAAACAACTTATTAGTTTCAACCAAATAGGAAATTCTTACGAAACCTTATATAACCCAAACACATTAGGATAAGAAGTTAAAAACACCTTATATAACATGGCCATGACATACTACGAATATTACTACAGATGGGGCAAGAAAATAGGGCTTCCATTAGCTTTAGGGGATGGTGAAAGGTAAAGATAATCATATAAAAGCCGGGATTTTTTAGTGGAAAAGGCAGAACAGCAGCGGGACCGATTGCGGTCCCCCCAGCGGGGGTGGCGTCTACATTGGTAACATGAAACTTTTTATCATTCTTTGGTCATTTTAAGACTTAGAATTAAATAAGGGACCAAATGGTCCAAGGAACTTAGAATAACGAACAAAGTTGAATATTTTAAAATGATTGTTTCTCTCTCTCTCTGAATTTTAACACTTTAATATTTTGAATATTTTGACGTTTGACAATGTGGCGATTTCAGCTGTTTCAAATAACTTGTTTTATATGTTATTGATCCAATATCTCTTTATGTTTGACTTTATTTTAATAAATTATGTTAATTTTTCGTTTACTGTGTTTTAACATGTTTAAATGTAGAACTCTTCCTCCAAAACCAAGGCCAACCGCTCGGGCCAAAGACCACTTAAACAATAGTGGTCTCCACGCTATCAATACGGCGGGGCTTAACTGACCTGCCGCGTAACAAACTGGTGGCAGCGGTGGGATATTCGTGAAAATAATGTTTTATTATATTCACGGATAAAGAAACGAACCTTAGACCACAAAATTAACCTTCAATTCGTATACAGTAAGAATCTATATGTTTTTTTTTTCAATCGGGAAGAGAAGAGTCACATTGGTACTAATGAATAAACTATGTCTGGTAAAACAGAGAGAAACCAGAAAATCTTCAACTTTGGGACATTATTATTAACTGGCTTTAGGTTATCCTATTTTTTTCTAATATTTGGGTTTTATAGACAATGGGTAAATTTTGGATATCGCTGTTTTTTTAGGTTATATTTTTGGTATTGATGTTTTTCAACAAATGTTTTATTTTTCTGGGCATAATTAAGTTTTTTTTCAATGGGTAAACTTTTTGGATATATACGGTCAATTTTGGTGTTGTTGATGTTTTTTTTCATAGAGATGTTATTTTCTTTATAGGCAGACATCCTTATATATACATTTTTTTCTAGGTTATGTTTATGTATTATTTTCAGAACTTGATTTTTTTTGGATACCTATAAGCTTTATGAATTATTTTGGTGTTGTTTCAGTCAGAGGATATTTTTGGTTGTTAACCTAGGTTATGATATTTTTTTCAGGATAATTGTAGAATGTAGTAATGAAATTGATTTAGTATTTTTTTGTGTTGATTAAGGCAATATCTCATCCAATGTTAATAATTGTACGTTAATAATGACATATTTTATTATTTCGTCTATCGGGAAGGCGTGGCACGATCACATGTACACATAAATCATTTCTGAAAGCATCACCACGAGAGATAAGCCCAAGGGATCATAGGTTGCTTTACACGCCACTAGATTGGAAATTTTTTGTCATATTGAAATTTTTTATCATATTTTTAGAAAAGGGTAATAAATTTAAGCAAACAAGATGGCGGACACCTCTTATACTTACGCCACTAATGCACTAAATACGTTTTGTACTATGTAAACATTCTTTTTTTTTCACGTAAAACACGATCTTGGATATCTTACTGAATCATGGGTAGAGATAGGATGCGAAAAATTAATTTATGGTTTATTAACTAGGTAGTTTGTTGTTAGGATAAAGAACTGGGAAGTTGGCTAACGTCTATTATTTCTTTTTTCAAAATGGCCACGATGACTACAGAGCCATCTAACGGAGTCTATATTAAACATTACAGCCACCCCGTAGGAAACTAACCCTATCCATCTCAATCAAATAAAATTCTACTTATATTCGGGCTAATAATCAAAAAATAGTATTGACATAAATGCAAGAAAAATAAATCGATTAATATTTAAGTCCCCATGTAGCAACTCGTGCATCCACACTGGTAATTAATCTTGGCCCACGTAAGGCTCAAGGAACCGCATGATAACTTGCAATGAATGATTTATATTGGGAAAATAAATTAACAATTATTCTAATAATAGGACTATAAAAAATTTAATTACACAAAAGAATAGCGAAAACTAGCAGGAAAATAGTTAGGGAGTTGGAAAACATAAAATCAGAGGATTTGGAAATAGAGTAATAACAGTGAAAAATAAAGTAACATGTTCCCCCTATCGGAGATCTTGAGGTATCGGAAACGTTAGGGCTCCCAATATTTTTAGACAATCGGCACTTAATGTCAGCCGGGTTATCAGCCCTGCGTGACGGCCGCCCTTTCCCCAGAACAAGAGTCTGGTACTCATTTCAGTTAGAGGCTGATTCGACCCCAGGGCCATAGTGCCGCCACAAGGTTTCGATCAGGTTAAAAATCCTAAACCCACCGGGACTTGAACCCCCGACTTTTCGGCTTGTAGCGCAGTGCTTCAACCACTATACTAGTAGAAATAAATACTCATACTAAATATATCAAAGAAATTTTAAACCCTATTAGAGTTAAACCGCCTACCGTGCGACATTGACAAGGCAGGGCATGAGGCAAATAATACCGATTTGTCGCTGGAAATGTATTCTAGGATATCTTATGGTAAAGACGAGCACCTTATGATATGTAGGGACGTTTTTCAGTTAGAAATCGAGAGTTAGACATAAAACAGAAAGAACTACTAACTGAGTGATCTAAAATTAATAATAATAAAACACACACTAAAATAATAATCAACACACGAAGTTCGGGTACAAATCATACGTCATAATCAAAGATAATGGAAGAGTTTGGATGACAAATAATAATACTAATATTAGGAAACGTTCAAGAATATAGAAGTTTTCTGAATAATAAATATGAACTCACCAGCGTGGAAAAATGAAAAACCGCCATCTTGAGAACTAAATTTATTTTGACATGCACGACGACTGAGTGTCTATTAGGAGGTCACGTAGCTGTAAAATTCAGCAAGGCTCTGGAATGTGTTTATTTTGGTGGAAGTTAGATTAACCACATAGATAAGGACTTCAAAACCGACTGCATTAGGAATATGAACAAAATTTATACTATTTGCATTTACAGGGAAATAAATATTTTTTTTTACATCAGAAAGCGTATTTTAAATAAATAACCACGTAAAGACCCATGACATTAACAGAAAATAAAAGTGGCATATATTAGCAATCAGAGGGACTCTAGATTTGAAAACCGAAAGAATGAACAAAGGGCATGGAGACAGGAGAAAAAAACGAGAACTCGAGCATAGAGGGGAATGGAGAATTAACGCAATAAAAAAATGATAACGCAACTAATGAGGGATGTAGATTCTAGTTTCGAAACCAAGAGTATGGAAAAGAGGCAGGGAAAACTTAGGATGAATTAGAGAAAAATCGAACCAAGCGGGGAATGGAGATTTAGCGCAATAAAGCAAAGCAGGGACCACACACCTCCCCAAAGGAAATAACATTAGACTCATGGAAGGGAAGACGACCGAACTTCAGGTTAAATAATAGCTTAAAATAAGTTTTTGATTAACCTCTCATGCGGTGTTGAGAGATTTACAACAATGCCGGCGGGCGCATTCTGTGAAAAATTTCGACTACAGTGTGAGACGTTTCTAAATCATAAGTCAAGTTTAAATCCTGAGTAATGTCATATTAGCGCAATTAGAGGAGGACTCGCTTGATCCGTAATTCAGATTAAGGTTTGGGAAACAGAAAGAATGGAAATTCTGTATAAATAAGAGAGAACTCGAATGGAAGAGGGGAATGGAGATTTGGCACAATCGTAGAACTCCGCTAGTGAGAGTTACGGAGTGGAGGCAGAAACAAGATGCTTATAGAAGTGATAAAAGAAGGATAGACTGATGCTTACAGAAGTGATAAGAGAAGGATAGACTAATGCTTGCAGAAGTGATAAAAAAAGGAAAGACTTATTCCCAGAAATATTTTCCTTTTTTGGCTTTATCATGATTTTTTTGGGTGAAAATTAGGATACTTGACAAACAGTGAGATGTTTTATCCGATCTAGTAGAAAAGTGAAAGTTCAAATGGGAACCCAGGGGTTACATAAAATACTATTACTGAGTATGACACAACAAATAATACACTCTGCAGGCAATGGTTCCTGCTGGGATGGACTGGCTTGGAAAGTTTGGAGGGCCTAAAGGCGCCTAGACTCTCTTATACTGCGAGCTTTGTTCCATGTCAGTTAGGACTAGTGACCAGTCGAGTAGTAGACACACACACATATGGGATAAGACATTTTACGATAATAGGTGAAAGCTAGATCGCTTAAGATCATATTTAGGCCTACGAGGGATAATAAGAGGTTAGGCTGCAACTTAGGTCAATCTAGGCTAGGTAACGTTGGAAATACACACAGAGATAAAACTTTTACATAGTCGCACACAGAGATACAAGTTGGGAAGGACTAAGGACCCTTTTAGAGAGGCTTTGGCCCTCGACAATTTGGCGAGTTGCCTGAACACTTCGCCAAAAAGCTAGGCAGGTGCAAGTCGGAAGGTGGGGCACCCCCGTTATGACATAATCTAGAGACAGAGAACTCCAAAATGATCTTGGGGCACTGGCCATAAAACCTTGCCGGCTTGGCACTGACGTTAGGGACCCTATGGAACATCGTTGTTTAGGGAGAGATAGGCATCCGAGAAACTAGAGACAAAATGAAAGTACAATGGTGCACAAACCTAAACGATGCAATCTAAATCCAGGACGTCTAATATGCAATTAAGTTAAATTAAACGGATGACCAGGAGTGATAAAGAGGATGCGGACCCATGTAGTACGGGATAGCACCAAACCCATAATCGATGTTGAAGTTATCCTCCCAAGTTTTAAACAAATGCCATAAGATTGCAGCTTCACGCCTGGACCTGCGGCCACCACCACGACACTACATGATGAGAGCAAGATTAAGAGGGTCAGACTCACGGCGCACCCTGTACATCTGAGGACAAAAGCATAACGCTGCCAGGACCAACCACACTCTGTACATCTGAGGACGAAAGCGCAGCTGCCAGGATCTCGTGACGGAGCATAAGATGGATGAATGTCCAGACTCGCAACCAGCTAAGGCAAACGCCTTACTAACAGTAAAAAAAAAAACAAACCCAGGCAATTATAAAAAAAAATAATAATAACTATCTCCAACGCCAAACTTGGCCTAACATCCTACATTCCAAATGATTCCTATAGATGAGTCAAGAAAACAAACTCCACGTCAACATTAATTCCTATCAAACCCTTCACAAGTTCTCCATGGACCTAACTGGGTTTTTGTTAAAGAAACTAGGCATGACTAAATCAAAGGCCTACCTGGACCAACGGCAGCTGAAAATGAACAACGAACTCGAGCATTAGAACATCGCATCCTCCATCGCGGGAAGCAGACACGAACCCTGACCTCCAAGCTAGCCACTGCAGACACAACAGTTCGGATAATTTTTTAACAGTGATCCAGTTCACGGAGTAGAACCGTCAAAGTGAATAACAAAAAAGAAACGAAATGTCGTTAAGTGCGTCGGATATTGAATAACAGTGAAAGTGCATCGTTTCAAAAGAAACCACAGAAGGTTTAAACAAGGAAGAAGAACGAAGACGAGAAGAATTTTAGTGAAAATATTTTATAGTCGATATTTTTTTTTTCTTTCCAGCAATAAACATTTTTTTTTCTTGGAACCGTGCACAGCATATAGTATTAAAGCCGCGAAGGCATGCTATATAGTGATTTTTGTTTTTTTAAGTATAGTGTTCTCACTAAGTAAACAGATCTTACCGATATTTCGACACAATTAAAAGTATCCGGGGCAATTTATAAGTAAAAGACGATCTAACCTCTTAGATTGAGAACAAAATACTTCCAGGACAGATGGAATCGCCAATTGACGACGTCAGTTCCACTCCCACTTAAAGTTAAGATAAATGTCAGGACCAACCCCCGAGAGGTGAGAGACTATAAATTTAGTTATAAACTACCCTAAGTCTCAAGCTGGATCAAACTGCACACAGTGTGCAAAATTTTATTAAAATCGGTTCAGTAGTTTAGGATTCCATCACGGACAAACAACGTGACAAAATTTTTATGTATTACGATTTACAGTTCTAATACTGATTAGTTTTTCAATGATTTCTATTCACCAAGATTATGTAATGCAGCTAACATGTATTTCAAGATTCATTCTAACAGATGGTGTGAGAATCTCAAATTTTTGATCCCATTTCTTTTCAGCACAATGAAAATACGGTTTGTGACTTAACTAGTGGTTTTCTAGGACAATCACAATTATTCCTAGATATTTGCATTTTGTCACTTTTTCAAAATTTCGCTCATTTGTTGTTAAGTGTCCATTCACATTTTAACAATATATTTATATGCATTATCATACTTAAATCAATAGAGAGTAGCATTTTAACGACTCACCTGATATTTGTAGATTTCTTGAAGACTAGTTTCAATATGTTACATATCATTATCAATTCCTTCTTACTGTTGAATCGGCAGTTGGTGATCCTGTAGGTTGATATCTGCTTCCCCTGTTGGCTGACCGATGAACTTCCAGGATTATAAACAGCTGGTTCAACAGTTAGAAGGAATTGATAATGGTATCTAAAGTGTCGAAACTAGTCTTCAAGAAATCTACAAATATGAGGTAAGTCGTGAAAATTCTAACTCTATATTAATTAAAATAAAACTAATAGTGTCACTTCCTTTAAATATTGGGGTGCAGTATCATATATTTAGTTATGATTAAATGATGGATCTTTTAATTGAAATTATTCTCTAGTTCCAGAAGTTCCTCGACCAGTAGAGAAAAACACCATCTAAAGGGCTGGTAAATTTCATGTTTGGTGCTGTTGAGTTCAACAATGAAATATGGCAACAATGTACTTGATTCAGTCCAGAAGAAAACGAGCGGTGTTGTAAATAGTTTACCAACAAAAACTCTGTATTTTGGGCAGAGTTCAAGCTGATAGTGAGGGGTTAGTTGTGTTTTAAATCTAGTCTGATGGGGCTCGAATCCATCTTCCCACGTATAACATAAATATTGTTATTCTTAAAAATTGTTGTATGTTATTTATATTAACTTTTATTTTTCATATTTTTGAGTACCATGATTTTTGATAAATGTTACAGAAACCTTGAGGGTGTGAGGTAGGGGATTAATGTACACTTACCAACAAAATAAATAAATAAAAACGGGTCAAGAACTATTGATAAAAACAATGTTTCTTCGTACTGTTCAGAAGGTAACATTCTTTCCTTCAGTGACTGTTGTGATTGCAAGACATGAACAAGTCAACTATTTTCACTATGTTCTTTCCATAGTTCAAAACAGAGAATCAGGGTTTGATCTCAGATGGAGTTAATTGTGTAGTCGTCTATAAAGAAATAATATTTGAATAATTTATGTCTGAATTTTGGTGAAAAAAGAAACTGTACTTGGAAACAGACTGTATTTCCTTAAAAAACAAAATAAAGAGAAAAATAAAAACATGAATAAATGGACTTAAAATAGATAAATAAAAACATACTTAATATTTAAAGGAAGTGACACTGTGAGGTTTATTTTAATTAATATATAGAGTTGGAAACTTTCACGACTCACTTCATATTTGTATATTTCTTGAAGACCAGTTCCTATATGTTATGTTCGAAAATGGCTTTCAAGAAATCTACAAAATCATGAAAATTTCTAACTATATATTTATAAAAACATACTCATGCTATACTGCTCTCTATACATAAAACAAGAATACATTTTCTAACTAAAGCAGTCTGCTGAATTGCGCATGAATTGAAAATAGACCACATTAATGGCATCCATCTGCCCAGTCCAGAACCCAAAGCACTAAAGTTCAGTGGGAGGCATTAAAAAACACAATAGAACAATTAAACGTAAGTCTAATTACATAATGTAAATAAGCTAGGAATATATATATGTCGGCACTATACACACAGAATGTTGGATGAATGGTGTATTGCAGTGGCTCTGAGCCAAAGTATCTATGTACAAAATGTAACACTAGGGTTTGAATCCACGAGATGCATAGTATTTTTTTAATTAAGTATTTTAACATGTTGTATTAAAATAATATTAAACAATTAATAACATTGTTTAACCAGTTAAGTGGTAGCTACACATTTACAGCACGCCTCCCTCAATGGGACATTTAAACCACGTAGTGGTTAAGGCTCAATCGGTCCCATCATCATCTTCATCATCCTTATCATTATCATCATCATCATCATCCTTCACCGGTGTGGAAAGCAACGGGAAACTACCACACCTTCAATTCCCTATTAAATCTGCAAGCATAGCATAAAAATCCTATGATTGCAGTGAAGGACCTGCCTTCGGGCAGAATTACTATGGATGGATGTATATTTTCAAATTAAACTGTGCCTGTCTGTATAAATTAATAGAATAAATAAGCTTAAAAATAGTCTAAAAGCTAGGATGGTCTATGGGGTCCACTTTATACGAATTTGGAGGTTAAAGTGGACCATTCTTGTATAGTAAAAAGTTTGTAAATTACCAGCTAATACCCGGCTTGCGCTGCACCTAAATAAATGATAATGTATTTTTACGTTTACTTGAATAAGTAAAAGGAAAAATGATTATAAATTTGAACTCTTCGTTATTGCAGCTAAAACAACAATAAACTAATTAATTTCCAAAATTACCTTTCATACAATTCAAATAGTAAATAAAATGTCATCTTCCAAAGTTTAATATTCAAGCAATCACTACAAGTAAAGGCATATCGTAATTATTTTTTAGATACGTGTTGATTACCCGGCGTTGCCCAGGAATCTACGTATCCCGATGTTCTTGACATAAATGAGCTGAAACACAAATTTCGTTATAAAAGAATACTCTCTGTGCGCTGCTACGCTTGCCCGGGAATCTATTTATACGATCTTCTTGGCATCAATGAAAGCGAAAAATGGTTATTGTGAGTTATCCGTAAAAGATAAACAAATGCTGTTACGGACGTTTTTTGTAGAGTTTTTTGAGATATTTAAGTCTGTGTACATTAATTTGGTTGGATTGGATATTATTATGGTTTAGGCAGCGTAAGTATTTTTTTTATTTAAAGTCAAAATAGGGACCTTCTGATTTCACGGTGTTTTTCACTACAAAAGGGTGATTTTTAGGGATGAAGGTGGTTGAAATATTACAAACGATCTTATAGCCTATATTCATCACCGGGATTATCCTGAAACATTTTGCCAAAAAGCCCAATCGCAATCGGATCAACGGTATGGCCGCGCATTAAAGTACGAAAAAAAAACAAACAGTTTTATATATTAGATGAAGATAGATGTTTCCATATTTTAATAAAAATAACAGTGCTATTACACAGTGATTTATACAGGGGGATGATTGGGAAAGCATTAGCTCAGGATTAGGATGTATGGAGAGGGCTTATGTCCGCGCGGCCATGAACCTACGGGGTTTCTATTTAGTGCCACGTGAGCAAATAAATAAGTTAAGTAGTACAGGAGTTATTAACACTAGTGGTAATCACTGTAATAAAACCAATTTTAAATCCCTTAATTAGAATAAGAAAACAACACATTCAAAATAGGGGTCCACATTACCCGAAGTTGCTTCTATATTCCCTATCACGAGCCGCAGTGGGCTCACAGCTCTCTCGTGGCTACTATAATAAGTAATCATATTAAATATCGTTTTTTACTTAATAGCATTGACAATTATTTATTTTGATGTTATAATTAAATTAGTCACTTACCAATGAAACACTAATATGACATAAACACAAAATTAAACTCCCGAAACCGGTATGAACTCAGACACCTAACTCGATTCGTTAGTGCGCTACCATTTACGTATCCAGATATCCTAGCACAAACATTTATATTTCTCTCTCGCTCTCCTCCCTCCCTCCCTCACTCTCTCTCACTCACTCACTCATTCTCACTCACTGTCATTCTCACTGTCACTCACTACTCACTCACTCACACTCACTTTCACTCACATCTCTCACTCACTCTCACTCACTCACTACTTCTCACTCACTCACTATCTTTCTCCCTCACTCCCTTTCTCACTCTCTCCTCACTCACTCTCTCTCACTCACTCTCACTCACTCACCACTCACTCACTCACTCTCTCTCACACTCGCCTCTCTACTCACTACCTCTCTATCTCTCACCGCTCGCTCACCTCACTCACTCACCTCATTCACTCACTCACTCACTCAATCTTGCTCATCTCACTCACTCACTCATCCTCTCCCTCTTTCTCTCTCTTTCTCTCTCTCTCTCTTCTCTCTCTTCTCTCTTCTCTCTCTCTCTCTTCTCTCTCTCTTCTCTCTCCTCTTTCTCTGCTCTCTCTTCTCTCTCTCTCTCTTTCTCTCTCTCTTTTTTTCTCTCTCTTTCTCTCTCTCTATCTTTCTCTCTCTCTGTCTCTCTCTGTCTCTTCTCTCTCTGTCTGTTTCTCTCTCTGTTGTCTGTCTCTCTCTCTCTGTCTCTCATTGTCTCTCTATATATATATTTTTTCTCTCTCTCTCTATCAGGAGACGCGGCGGGGAACTTGGTCTCACTGCCCTCTTGTGGCTACTAATACAAGAAAGCAAATTAAGATAATGTTATAGCAGTGACGCTTTTCTATTTTGATATTATAATTATTTTTGACATTTAGTTATTACGTAATCTGATGTTAAAAAAACAAACGCATAACCCGGGTTTTGCCTCCATGAACTCAAACTTGCTACAATTTCATATTACGGCATCCAGGCATCCTAGAATAAGACATTTATTTTTCTTATTACGGGCTATATGAGGCTGTCAGTGGACAAGGGGTACAAGTGACTTTTTTAAAAAAATGAGCTAAGTGTAGAAATGGTTAGCTAATATGAGAAACTGTTTAGTGCCCAAGAGGCATATGTGTGAGTTTAACAGGTGGAGTCTTAGAAAATCACTCAGAGAAACAGCTCTTCTACTTGGAAGACAAGGGGTACGTATGTAGTTGTACTCCTTGGCTTACAGCAGCTAGGTGGACTCAAGCTTAGAGCGTTGTATTTTGTAAGATTTCCAACACATTTTACGCGTAGATTATTATTGTATTATTAGTGTTTAATATAGTGCTGATGATTCTTCGAGGTTTATTGATTTATCAAATATTATTTTGTTCTGAATCAGAATGTGATGAAGATGAGAATGAACTAAACATCAGCCTTCATGCTAAGTAAAATATTTTAACTACTTTATCTATATTTTCACAATTGTGTTTTATGAAATGATACTATTTAACAATACACATTGTAATAATTGAAAATAATTTAACAATCTAAAGATATAATATGATTTAGATCTACAGGATTTGCAATCTCATAATGTTTACAATAAAGGTATGTTTTTTTAAAATATGAAGATTATTCATTGGTGTGGTTTTTATTTTCTTGACTCATTCCAATGAAGATGGCATTGAAGAACATATCATTATAGGATCTACAGAAGAAAAAGGTGATCCAATATTGCATTAGTATTGGATTAGTAAATGAGAAAATTGGGTAAAAATAAGCAAAAAGGCAAACAGTATACAGACAGGAAGAGAAACATCCATATGGGGAGGCAGGTAAGAGAAAGTATCCATGAATGCAGGTTTAAGTCCAATGACTTTTAAGACAGATTTTGCCAATTAACCTTATCGTAATATACAACTCTTTGGATAAGTACGTATTTCCAATCATAATAAAAACTTTGGTATGAATCTACTTTTCTTGGATAATTTATTCCAAAATATTGCTTGGAGGACAAAGGGTACAAGTAACTGTTAATAAAAGAGTTACCGTATGGGTTAATGTTTGCAATGAATCTGTTCATATTTTGCTGTAAATGGACTCATATTATATTCTCTATCATGAGAGCAGACCAAACTCGTCTAACTGCCCTCTCGTGATTACAGTGACATGTAAGCAAATTAAAGAGAAATTTGTGCTCTATAGCAGGAAAGCTTCTCTATTTCGATGTCATAATTAAATTTTGACATTTAGCAATGAAGCCCTAAATTGACATGAAAAGAAATGCAAATACCTGAACCGGTATTTGAACCCTGGAGTTCTAACATGATAAGTTAGTGCGCTACCAGTTACGCTATCCATGTATGCGAACACAAGCATTTATTTGTCCTCTTATTTATTTATTTATTTATGGTGAGAGGTAGCGGGAACTCAGTGTCTCGTGGCTACTGTAACAAATAAGCATATTACAAAGTATGTTTACTTTACAGCAGTGACGATGCTTTATTTCTATGTTATAATTAAATTTTGACATTTAGAAATGAAGGCCTAATATCACATGTAAAGAATACAAAAAGTCTAAATCAGGATTTGAGCCCAGGACCTCCAATTTGATACATTAGTGCGCTACCGGTTACGCTATCCAGGCATCCTAGCACAAACATATATTTTGCATTATATATTTTCTCTATCATGGGAGGAAGACCGAACTCGATCTAACTGCCCTCTCGCGGCTACAGTGACAAATAACCAAATAAAAGAGAATGTTTACCTTATAGAAGTGAACGCTTCTTTATTTCTATGTTATAATTAAATTTTAACATTTAGCAATGAAGGCCTAATATGACATGAAAATAAATAAGCATGCCTAAACGGGATTTGAACCCAGGACCTCTAACTTGATATATTAGTGCGCTACCAGTTACGCTATCCAGACAGCCTAGCACCAGCTATTATTTTTCCTTTATGTACACCCTTAGAAAAAAAAAAGTCATCCGCTGATTCTATCAGTCGATCGGGGAACTTCGTGAGCGCTCGCAGAAGCCGTATTCACATCAATAGGTTTTCAGTAATTGTACTGGATTGTTTGCTAGTTAACCCTTAAATTAAAAATGTATCTTATTGGATACATTGTTTTCACTTCTTTAATATTGTTTTTTAATCAATAAAAAATCAAAAGAGTAAAGATTACTTAAATTTATGTAAAATTACGCAATAATGTATAATAATAACACAGGTTTTACATTAATTTATTTTCTTTGCGGTCCGGAACATTTAAATAACTGCCACGATAAAATATTGTATTGACAATTTAAGGGTTAACTCAGTGCACACTCAAGCAACATTAAAGAGAGAGTTTGGCTTAGTGTGTTTCCGTGGTCGAGAGGTTTAATGGACGTCTTCTGCGTTCGTAACCTCAGGGGTTCGATTCCCGTTCTACTTTTTTTTTTACTGAACGTTAGAATAACATTTCGCCTGTAATGCAGTTTCATATTTAATTTTATATTTGAGTTTTTGGCTCTATTGCACACACAAAACACACAAAACATAAATTAAAACCTTCTTCTAATAAAGTAAATGAGGAAAGAAAATAATATTTTCTAAAATGAAAACTTTAACAAAACAAAATCAATATAGGGTGTATGAATCCTCAGCATCTATTACCGCCCTCAATCCTCGGGGCATTGATGCAATCAAATTTTTACAGGCACGTGGACAATCCCAGGCGTCTTGAATTTGTGCCATAAGCGATCTTTCGTCTTTTGTGCATCTGCAGGCCAATTAGAGTTCATATCTATTTTCATCTTAGCTCACACATTTTCGATTGGATTCAAATCAGGTGAACAGCGAAATTTGATTTGCCTTCTCCTTTAACAATCAAATAAATTTAGCTAAACACATTTCTGAAATCGGCCACAGTTTCAACAATATCGATAATACAATGTCAATTATACACAGGGAAAACAACAGACACAAAATTAACATTTTAGAAAAAATCTAAATTATCAAGAAGGCCAAAAATACAAACATTCGCAACGAAAATATGCCTAATGAGCAAAACCCTCTATTAGACATACAGTTAATTCAATACTTCTACAACAGCTCCAGAAGATGAAGCATGCATCGAAATGCCTAAAGTAAAATCAACGAAAATTTTAAATAGTTGAGGAAGACGTATAGTATACAAGGTAAAAATGAATACTAATTAAAAAAACTAGAACAGGCTTTGTTAGAAAACGAACTAATAATGAAAAATAGTTTTAATTTCCAGCACGCTTTGGATAAAATAAAGTTAAATATCTGTTTATTATCAAATATATTAATTGATATAGTGCACCCCACACTTTTGATGGTAAAATTATTTTTTTATAGATAACTAATTTTATTCTAGATATGTTGGAGATTATTTTTTTGTTGACAACTTTAATTTTATCCCAAGCGTGTTGGAAATTAAAACTATTTTCATTTTTAGTTCGGTTTTCTAATAAAGAGTGTTGTTTTAGTTTTTTAAACTATTATTTATTTTTAATTTTTAGTATGGTTTTATAATAAAGCGTGTTGTTTCAGTTTTTTAAAACCATTATTTATTTTTTTAATTTTTAATTTAATTGATTGTGACTTTTTTAAAAAATATTATTCACTGAGAGTAATTAATATTATAATTACAAAAAAATAAACGTTATCTCAGTCTGACTGAGATAACGTTTATTTTTTTGTAATTTTAATTTTAATTGATTGTCATGAACTGTAATCCCATGAGAATTTAATTGCTTAATATTATTCTAAAAAAATCCTCCGGCCTGGATTTGAACCAGCGGCCTATGGATTACTGAAATTATATATCACTACAGTCCATCGCTCTACCAACTGAGCTCTTACAACGATTGACTAAAATGTTGATAAGTCCGCAATCTATTACACCGGTTTTTATTTATTTTTATGTTCTGATGATTCTGACCAGGATTTAAAAAAATGAAATTTTGTATTGTCATGAGTCCTTTACAAGTATACAAAGTTTCAAGTCGATCCAATGTTTTGAAGTGGGTGAAAATCGTGTTCAAAGATTCCGTTACATAGATACAGGTCCGTTACATAGACAGATACAGGTGAAGTTAATATAAAGCGTATAAAAATATATAATTTAACATTGTTGTAACCTCAACGGTATAAAAAACAATTATGAACTTAAAAAGTATAGATTAATTCAAATGTCGAAATAAAATGTATTTAATTCATAAAACGTTTCAATACAAATATCACGAAAAATTGCGCGTAATTGAAGACGCGAACCAGCGATCTTCACTAACAGAAACAGTGACCGCATGCATTACCGCTGACCTATCAGGACACGTAGGAGAATCTTCAGTTTATGCCACATAGCTCAGGGACTGCACAATTATGACTAGTTTCCTAATTTGAACCCAGAGCTGTGCCGAGTGTGACTTAGAAGAAATATGCGTTCAAGAGATAACTCTTTTTTTGTCGAAGGGTGTACAGTATATTCTCTATCGTGAGAGGCAGAACATCAATTAAATTTACATATATTTATCCCTTATCAGCTTTGCGGTATCTCGTTAGATTTCCTAATATCTTGAGAATGTTTATCTAGCATCGACATAATAAAACGCGTTACCACGTGATTGTCTTTATTTCATTTATACATTTCATGTTTTTAAAATTCTAACTGTAGTTATATTCACTGGTTCTGCTCTTTTTGAAAGCATTTTAAAGATCATCCTACAGTTTTGAAGACTATTTTAGGCGCATAAATGAACATTCCGAGGTTCACTCATCACATTCCTAACAGCAAAATGATGATTTTTAGTAGGGGATTCAACTGCAGACTGGACACAAACAACCAAAGATCCAGAATCCTAGTCGATACATTGGAAGAAGAAGGTTTCAGGTTAAATAAACAAATCAGACCAGAAAACCTACTATGCCAAAAATGGCAGCAGTACCATAGACTTGATCTTCATAAAATGCAATAACACCAAGGTGAAAAAACAGGAAGTCTTTATGACATCGGAACTTACAGCACTCAGTAAACACATTCCAGTCGTAACTTGGTTCGAAACAGAACAAACTATAGATAATGAGACACCTCAGCAGAATACCAAAATATCAAGAAAAATAAATGTACAGAAGCTGAAAGAATCTGATCAAGATATTTAATTCATAAACTCGAATATACGACAAATAAGATAACAGAAGCAATGGAAAATATCGAGCAGGCAATCAAAACAGCAACAACGCAAAAGATCCAGAGAAAAGCAAAACCTTGGTTCGACGCAACATGCTACAAACACAGAACCGAAACTCTCAAAGCACTACACAAGCAGGATGTAGAGTATTATGCGGAGTGCAGAAGAAAGTACAAGCTGCTCCTTAGGCAAAAATAAAACGAACATATTGAGAAAATCGGCATAGAAACAGCAGATAGAGGTCCGTTTATTGCACTCAAAAGAAGGAAAACAAAGCATATGTCATGTATACATTTGAAATCATGGCAAAACCATTTCCAATCAATTTTAAACCAAGAAAATTAAGATCAGGCCTATGACAAAATAAAACCACTCACAGATGAAACACATCAACAAATCATAACGCACTAACTCCTAAGGACGATAGACAAGCTCAAGAATAACAAAGCGTCTGAACCTGACGGAATATTCAATTAATTCCTCAAAGAATCAACAGCAGAACTAAAACTGACATGCGTCGAGCTATTAAACAAATGTTTTGAACTAGGAGAAATTCCAAACGCATGGAGACAAGCCATAATAAAGGTGCTTTACAAAGGAAAAGGACCCACAAACGATCCTAACTCGTACAGTGGGATCGCCCTAGAACACAACCCCTTTAAACTATTTACGAACATCCTGAACACACGAATAACAAATAAATTAGATAGGAAAATACCAGAACAACTGTTCGGATTTAGAACGCTCTAATCTACAAGCAGTAAACAGCCTATTTAAAGACATACAAGAAGCACTGAGTAGACTGAGGCAAAAGTTCTATGAAGTATTCGTAGACTGCTGCAAATCCTTTGACAACGTAGACAGGAAACTACTGATCTCCAAGTTAAAAAGCATGAATGAACTGGACGAACATACCCTAACACTTATCCATAACGTACTAGCTCAAATTTTCATAAAGATAGAAGATACAGTTCAACAATCAAAGGAAGTCTTTCAAACCAGAAGAGTCCTTCAAGACGACCCTTTAAGCCCTCTCCTCTTCAATGTGATGACAGCAGATATAACCCAGATATGCCGTCCCTCAATAAAAATGTATATGTACGCAGACGACATGGTACTCGGAACGACAGATAAGGAAGAACTGCAAGGAACAATGCACAATCTCGCATCGTGGGCAGACGAAAAATGGTATTCAGAAAGGGTAGTCGACTGGTATACGGGCAAACTGTTGCAAATCACAAACGCCTTCAAAAAGTTAGGAGTAACACTCCAAACAACTGCCAAGTCCTTCAGAATTCATACGAAAGAGAGAGCGGTAGCTGCTACAGTTTCCATATACGACATAGAAAACATCTCACATAGCTGCAACTTGCAAAAGTCATGAAACTTTATGAGGCCACAATACTTCTTCATCTTAACATATGGAGATAAATAATCACGTGTGACCTGACCTCATCTACGGAGACGTAACACCGTTAGAAAACGTGAAACCAAGATTCCTAAAAGCAGCTATGGAGATCTCCAAATTTGCTCCATCTATACATGCATATGAGTTAGAACGGGAAACTTTCCTCGTGGAAGATGTATGCAACAAAGTTACTGCTACCAGCTACTAAACAGGAATCTACATTGAGGGAAATAAGACAAAAGAAGAGGAAAGAAATACCGGACGATTTTTACGCAACAGATCCAATGATTAATCGAGACTGGACTGGACCAAACAAGATACACAGTGCAGTAACAATACTGGCAGTGCATGGATATCACCACAAACTCTGCAGAATTTCAAACTGTCACGATACGTCAAATGACTGCGTGTGTAAGCTCTGTGATAGACCGTGTGCAAGATACCATTTCAATGCATGTTTAAAGAGAACAAAATCGTTGCTGGCATACAGCATGAGACCAAATCTAATGCACACTTGTGTGAGCTTCTTTCTATTATTATAAAATGATGAACTCACACGTATTATGAAATTAGTATTCGTTGTATTTTTAAACGAATTTCGGAAAGTAGTAAGCTATTGAGGCTGTTTTCATTAAAATATCTTTTGTAAGTTTTACAGATATTCAATCTATCTAACTAGTAGACACCGAAAATAACCATGGTCAAAAATTTATATGTATGTGTGTTCTTTAACGCTCGTAGGGGACGTAATTAACTTGGCATATAGCAGTTAATTAAAAACAGGTAGGGTCGAGTTCATTAGCCAGCAGAATCGATTTCACATGAAACGAAAATTTAAAAATCGCTCTAGTGGTCATAATTTTCGATATTTCAGAAATAAATTCAGCAAAGGCTATTAAATTAAACAAAGGCAATTATTCTTTACGAATAAGTGCAATTCGATCATTACAAAATGGGGGATTATCTGAAATCCAAAATTAAAAATTAACTTTGTCGCAATGGACACCATGGAATTTAATTAATTCAAATTTGGCCATGCATCCTATAAAATACATCAATTTAATTAATTTAATATTTTAATAAAGTCATAGTGAATTAATCTGTAGATATGATTCAAATTCCTGTGAAATTATACAATATATAGGTAATAATTTATGCTTATACATTATTTATTTCCACTCCACTCCAGTCCAACACTTTTAAATAAACTGATATCAGAAATTTAGAGTCTCGAATTTAACAAAATAAACAAATATTCCGTTAACCAGCAAAATGGGATGATAAATTCCACTTGTGCACTTCCTGCGTGACGGACTTTTAAGTTAGACGATATTTTAATTATAACGTGGTATATAATATTGCATCCGGTCCCCCAGCTTTATTCTTGTACCGACGTTTATTGAAGAATAAAGCTGCATTAAGTCCATTGATGTTACAGTAGATTTAACAACAATGGAATGGGTATCACAGGTAGCCTCCTGCTCATTGTTGCCGGTTTATATTATATACCGGTAACTGTCCTCTCTCGGCACAGCCACCTGCGCAAGAGTGTCGGTTGCGACTACAGGACGATCTTCAAGCAAGGAGACAAATTCACGTATCTCCTTCAGTATTCTATGTTTAATACACAAACATGCTGTGAATCCTCATCTCAATTGTATATACTTTTTTAATTTATTGTAATTGGTATATTGCAAATCTGTATTTGTTTATTTTGGTGATTGGGTGGAAGAGAAGACCTTACGATCTTAACTCTGGCAGAATAAATAAATTATTATAATTATTAAAAACATATAACTGTTTCGAGTGAAAATGAACCAAGGGTTACCAAGAAGAAATGGATACCTCAATATTTAAGGACTGGTTCACAAACAATCTTCTTCTAAATATATCTCTAAATTATGTTACAATGTTGGACTTTGAATAGTATCATTCTGATCAAGCAATATCGTCCCTAATTGTTCATAAAAATTCACTAGCAAACGTGACGGACAGATAAATAACGTAAATTATGACCCTAAAGTAACCAAATCTTTTTTGTACGAATTTATAGAATTAAAAAATATTTTAAGAATTTTAAGAATGGACTCTTCTAAGCTAACAAAACAAACACTGTTGTACCAGCCTGATGGCTGTGGAATGTCCGAGAAGACGATGGGAAGATGAATTCTGAGAGCGAAACGGGCCGAGTGCCTACCGTGAAGATGATGATGAAAATGTGGTTTTAAATAAAAAGAAGTTGACACATTTCCCAATTGAATGACCGCATCAGTCGCTATACTATTGCCAATTGAATGCAATTGAAGTCATTTGGGCTCGGGTAAGAAATTATGTAGCTAAACATAACGTAAACTTTAATACAAGTTGCTTAAAAGCACTCTTTCATGCAGCGTCATGAGCTGTAAGTCCAATCAAAAAAAAGTGTAGAAAAAAATGTTTTTACTGAGAACGAGCAGTTTGCTCGATGAAATTTTAAGTAATTTTGCAATATGTGTGGAGTTTTCCAGTACGCGAAGGGATATATGAATGTAATTCACGAAGATATTTCAGCCACCATTGCTTGTTCATCCGTCTGGACGTAACAAAGAATATCCTCAGAACGAAACTAAGAAAAAATATTGTAACCAACCTATCAATATCCACAGAACAAAACTATGAGCAATAATGTAATCAACCTAAGAATATCCACACTACAAATCTAAGTAGAATAGTGTAACTAAACTGAGAGTATCAACAGAACAAAACTAACAACAATATTATAACCAAACTAAGAGTGTCCACAAATCAAAACTAAGAACAATAATGTAAACAAAACTAAGCACAATAATGTAACCATTAAGTACAAGTATACCTACAGAACAAACTAAGCACAATAATGTAACCATGCTAAGAGTATGTTCAGAACAAAACTAAGCACAATAATGTAACCATGCGAAGAGCATGTACAGAACAAAACTAAGCACAATAATGCTAAGAGTATGTACAGAACAAAACTAAGCACAATAAAGTGATCTTGCTAAGAGTATGTACAGAACAAAAATAAGCACGATATTTGTAACCAACCTAAGAGTGTCCACAGAACAAAACTGAGAACAATAATGTAACCAACAATAAAGTGTTCACAAAACAAAACCAGGAACAACAATGTACACGACCTTTAAAGTATTTAGACAACGAAAGTTTCGTATTTCTTCACCTATTATATTATTTTAATTTTTTTAACTGACAAATATTAACTGATTATTTTCAGGACTGTTCATTTTAAGGAGAGAAATGGATGAGACATTTCATTTTATATCATAATTGCCACTTTTTAATTTTAAAAAACATCAAACGCACTATAATACATTTATAAATTTTCAACGTTCTAAAGTGCTTCAAAATTCCCCAATTACGTCATATTCAAACGGCTGCCCGTTTTTAAAATTGTCTGCGATATTCACATTTACTTGTTTCTACAGAATTTAAAATCGAGCAAGTGTTTTGGCTAATTACATCTACCATGTTTACAGCTTCAATTTTGAACCTCTAGGGGAATCCGTTAAAGGATTTGATGTGGAGGATGCAGTGAAGATTGCTGCAGATATCTTGTCAACATGTTTTCTTGTGTCCTCTTGTTTGACCGGAGATATCCAGGACTAGGAGATCAGCATTATCCTGGCTTGATCTTCAATCGACTTTGAAGCCGAGTACATAAGATGGTGTCATTGTTTACAATGGACATCAGTCAGATGGTGTCATTGTTTACAATGGACATCAGTCAGATGGTGTAGGAGACTTCATGGCAGTATAAAGAGTGAAGGTCATCTTGAATTTATATTCGATCTGGACTCAGGTGCTGCCACTATAAGGAGGAGTGGACCCGGTGACGCTGGCTGAATGGCATCAGCTACGTTATCCCGCACTGGCAGGTAGCAATGCTGCAATTTGAAGACATTCCGTGGTACCTGGAGTTTTCATACAGCTGTCTTTACTGTAGAATTTCTACTTTGGTGTTGTTCCAAATTTTAATATGGTTTCAATCATCTGCTTAGTTTTGATCTGTAGAAACTCCTAGATTGTTTACATTATTGTGCTTAATTTTTTCTGTGCATTCTCTTTGTATTGTTACAGTATTGTGATTAGTTTCTTTTCTGTTGGTATAATTCTGTTCGTATAATTTGTTTGTTACGTTATTGTGCTTAGGTTTTTCTGTACATACTTTTTGTATTGTTACAGTACTCTTTTTATTATTACAGTATTGTGCTTAGTTTTTTTTCTGTAGGTATTTGTATGTTACAGTTTTGTGCTTAGTTTTGTTTACATTATCGTGCTTAGTAGGTACACTTAGTTGTGTTAAATTGTAGTCCTTAATTGTGTTCTATTCTAATATACTTATCAGTTGCCTGGTCCCAGTCCAGCCGCTGCTATTTGTATTAATAAGTTCAGTTGTTGATGAACGATTTCTTCTCCGTCTGGAAAATAAAAACCAGCCCAGAGTTATTACTGAAGCACCAAATTAATTTAATTGTGAGTTGAGAAAATAACACCAAAATTTTACTTCCTTGATCGGCATATTTCATTGTCGATAATATGATACCAATTGCAAATGTGCACGCTGTTGCCGCGCATACGGCATCTCTCTGACTATGCACATATATCTCTATGTAAAACTTTGTTTGCAACAAAATAATTTATTACTACACGTTAAATTATTGACATTGCATTAATTAATTTTGTTATTGGAGCAACATAGCATTATTGATGTTTTCTCATAACTTTATAGCGACGAACGTATTCATACATTAACGTGTTTTGAATACCAACTTCAATGAATTCTTACTTCCGTCACTTTGGAAAATGTACGATAGTCTTAATTACATGTAAATTAAAAGTTTATAGGTAAATATTTTCAGCGAATTGTGGTGGAATGAAGCTTCTTCTCAGTGATTTTTAAAGTATTTTTCAAAATTTTGTTTAGATCTTCACCGATCCTATTTCGTTTCTTATTCTGTCCAGTTTAGAATGTCTGGCTGAATGTTGTAAGAAATCAATTTCCAGTGCAAATAATTTTGACACAAATATTTGGCATAGTTTACAAGTTTCCGCTGTTTATGTAATCAAACTTTGAACTACAGACTAATATATATATATATATATATATATATAGACTTACAATAAAAGTATTATGAACATGAACTTGTATCAAACACTGCTTGTATAACAAGTAATTTTTATGTTGGAATTGATATTTGTGTCGTCCTGTGAAGAGTAGTTAACAATGAAAACAACAATGGAAACACTGTCAGCACATTTTTGTATGAAATAACTACAAAAGTCCACATAATTTTCTTCTTTAAATTGCAAAATTGGGAATAGTAATGAACAGTGACAGTTAAGAAAACTCGCATAGAAAAATGCGCTACTGTTTCAATGCAAATACACCAGAAATGTTACGTTTCATACTTTAAATTTGAGGAAAAAGTCTTCGGCTATTTGAGAGCAGACATTTTTCAGTTCTTGAAAGTCGTTATATTTCTGTCTTGTTACTGGGATGGGGTAATGACAGAAATTTAGATAAACCCACTAAAATACAACGATTCAATTATCTATGTGGTACAATTAAACGTACTGTATCGAATAAATCTAGAAAAGAAACTATTTTAAACATTTACAAAGTGTTCGCTGTTCAATCTATTATCTATAGATAAGAAACCTGGATATTAACAAAGGCAGGCCGCAGAAATGAGGATGTTGACAGCAATAGTAGGATACCTAAGGATCGATAAAAAGAAAAACGAAGATATAACAGAACTTAATATATTTAATCTCTGTGAAAGAATAAAATACTATCAAAATGCTTATCTTCAGCACGTATTACGAATGAATGAACAGCGCATACCAAGAAGAATGCATAATTATAAACCAAACGGGAGATGATTATTATTGGGAAGACCATTGAAGAGATGAAAGGAACAATTCGACCTATAATGAGATCGGAACAGTCCATTCGGCTTAATCCTTGTTATTGTTGATGATGATGTTACTGGGATGGACATCTTGTACAAATTAACACATTGTTGTCCCTTTTAAGTAATTTAAATTCAGGTTTACAGACATTTATAAAGAAAATCAGTTATACGCTGTAGGATTTCATATTTATAACTGGGATGGACTCTGATTGATTTAACATACAACTGTGGGACTTTGATTGATCTTCCATTGTACACTTTATTTTGAAGCCAATTTTACGTGGACCACGAATGATATTTCTATGTATTGGCATTTAAAATAGCAGCACTCTATGCCAGGAATGATAATATACCCATAACTCAATTTTTGTGAAAAGTGGACTTTGATTGTTTTTCCTTTGTAGTCTTCATTTATATTAGGTTATGTCGTAAGTAATGTAGATTTTTAATGTACTGTTATGTGTCTGAAGGTGTTATTCATTGGGAGTTTTTTTTTTCAAACGGGCGTGCAGACGAGCAGAACTTTATTCTCAACAACTGTAAAGTGTTCATGAATCTGTGTAGCTTACAAGTTCAAGGCAAACAGTTTTCAGTTACTTTTGAAATTCGCAATGGGTAAAAGCTAGGAGATGCACTATCTCCTCTACTATTCAATTTTTTATTGGATTTTGTCATCAGAACTTTGGAGAATGAAGAAGGCCTACAATCCTATAGTACGGATAGGCTGTTAGTTTATTCTGATGATGTAGTATTGTTGAGCGATAATGAGGAGATATTAAGGGCCAACAAGTACACTCTATTGAGTAACAGTAAGACATTGGGACTGGAAATAAACATCAATAAAACTAAGTATATGTCCACGCTTAGAAATGCGTTATATAATGGAAATGGACAACTAATGACAAATGAAGGAAATTTTGAAGAAGTGGCCGATTTAAAGTATCTAGGAACAATAATTACAAATAGGAGTGAAATGCACAAAGTAAGTAACTTCAGGTAAGTTGATTCGCAGTAACTTTACCATATGAGAGAGCTTAACCAGGCCAACAATGATATGAAAAATAAATTAATGGAGTCAGGCGTAACTTTTAATTCAAAACTGTTCGGATTATTGTTATACAGATTAAAAGTTGATACATTATAGACTAAAGTATGTAGACTATAGTTATTTACGGACAAGATTATCCCCATTAGAAAATCCTTAATAAAATAACTTATGAATTTATTTTATACAGAATATGTTGTACGGCTATTAATTAATGATACTCCAGCACTATAAAAATGACATCGTTGTCATACAGCAAATAGTCAATTATTTATCCAATTACGTTTATACGAAATTAACAGCACTTGTCCTATTATTTCACCAAAATCTTAATGCAAATAAAGGTCAGCAATTAGATCGGACGGTACATATTTCAGACCTGTCAGAAAGCATAAATATAAACAGCAATGTTGACAATGTATTAGTCTACAAATGCCGGAATAGGATCTTCTTCTATTTTTAATATATTAAATAAGCATTGCTTTATTCTTACTCATGCCCAATGCAGAATACTTTGCATTTTCAACTGTTTCAAAATGACCTCATCTGTTTATAATTTCATAAAACATTGAAAAAGCGGTGAAAAACAAATCAGTTTGAATGTTTTCAAGCAGTTTAGTGAAACATATCCCATATTAGCAATTAAGAATATGGTGACAATAATAACAGAATTTACAGGTGATTCAACATTGAGCATAAACTGTGCATATAATTGTAAATAAAGCAAATCTATCGAAATAATATAAAAAACATTAACGTCTGATTATAAGAAATGGAGGAAGTTCCTAATTATTGGCACCATCTTGCCGTGTATTTATTCCTATTGGACGTAAAATACAATATTACCTAAAAACATGTCGATGACAGTTCCATTCAGTCATATGGCGGGTAAAAGAAGCATCACGGTTCCCTCAATAGACGGTGTCGGCGAAATAATACCACGATACATGCAAGTTTGTTTACGGTCTAACTGGAATTGGTATAGATTGCATTGACACTCTGTATTCGACCGCCGCGCCGCGCAGCGGGCGAAATCATTACTTTAGGTTGATAAAACCAAAAAAAAAAAAAACTATTTAATAACACGGGGTAGGGTGAAACTCAAAATTGATGCCTATTCCCCTGTATTGAAGACTACTGGATCTACTGTTAAGTTTGTACAGGGTGTCCATAAAGTCCATTATTTATCATTTTTAATGGAAATACACTGTAAATGTGCATGAAATAGTTATGAATGTTTTTACTTGGATGAGAATGGTACATTGTAATTAAAACCAACTATTTTATTATATTCCTAATTATTCTCGAACCATGGTTGGAAAAATGAAGAATAAAAATAAACGTAGATAAATGCCAAGCAGTTCTTTATACAAAAAGGTATTCTCAATATCGATACATGCCCCCACAATTAAGTCTTTATGGACACAGCATCGAGTGGAAAAACGAAGCCATTTATTTAGGTGTAACACTCGACAAAAAAACTACTGTTTAAACAACATATCCAAAATACCTTAGGCAAAGCGTATGGGACATTGAAGCTGCTATACCCTGTTTTAAATAACCATAACAAAATTCGAATAAACACAGGGCTAACAATCTACAAGGCACTATTAAGGCCAGTACTCACGTACGCAAGCCCCATATGGGGACACGCCGCTAGAACTCACATAAAGAAACTGCAAGTTTTTCAAAACAAATTATTATATATGATTATAAAACTACCGCGTGTAACACCGGTTGACATATTACACGATCAAACGGATGTAGAAACAATCGAGGAGTATATTAAACGCATGGCTCTTAAATTCTATAATACATGTGAAGGCCATGATAATCCACTCGTGGCATCGCTGGGAACCTATGAAACAGCCAACAACAAACACAAGCGTCCAAAATGGATCCTGGACAACACTTGACCGGTGAAAGCTGATAGGGCACACACACACACACACACACACACACACACACACACACACACACACACACACACACACACAAAAACACATTACACAATTATTCAATTACAATTACAACATTAGCATATAATGTACATTAATAAAATATATTAACACAACACATTAAAAACTAATAACTAATCTTACTGCTACAGGTTCATCCCACCAGTTCCAGAGAAACTGACATCACCTGACAACTACAGATAGAACAGCAACAACTGAAGAATACAAAAAAAAATTAAAAAATGCACGTTACCATAATTGTATGATTAATTGTAATAATCTGAAACGTACGCACATTATATTTAAATAAAGAGAAGCCTTGGATGCCCTCCCAATATAGAGTCATCCGAAAGCCAAACTTGGCAAGATCCCGCGTGATCGACTATTCCGATTGAGGTTTTAAGCGGTTTCCCTCAATCCAAAGAGCAAATGCTGGAACAGAACCCCAAAAGGTCCGCTTCCGACTTCTCTCTGCTAATTAACTTCAAAATTAAATTCAAAATTTAAACCGGGGCTAATGTATTTTACAGGAACCCGGGGTTCTACCTATTAAGGAGGACCAAAATGGATCGCTCACCGCCAACACTTAAGTGATGGCCGCAGAGCTTTCCGTCTATCTATCTATCTAATTTCTTAATTATTCGTTATAATTTAATTTCCTATTGCGTAAAAAAGGAATCGAAAATTATGTTTATGTAGAAAAACTCTTTGAAATCTGCTACTTGCTTCTTCTTCAGATTGGATATGATCCCGATCTTGGCGAGAAATGCTGAATTTCAATAATCGCAGAACTTTCTAATTCAACGGATCTCATTTCCGAAAACTAGGAATGACAGGGCCAGACGAAACTAAAATCATGGTCAACAATTCACTTTCTGTTGACAGTTATTACTTTTTTCGAGTACTGCCTTCTCTATATCGTCGACAGTTTTTGTTTCTAGCCTCTTGGGCCTTTAAAAATAATTGCACAATTGGAATAATTTGGTTTTCTATTACTTGAGCACTATGATCCAAAATTTTGTGTTTTGTCCGAGATATTCTATACCAGGGATAGAAATCTAAGCATAGCCGCTTCGTTTCTGGTATGTACTCTCTAAATTTATGAACGTCGATATCATAATCCTGAAGAAAGTATTTGGGGAATAACTCTGAACCTTCTTAATAAGAGTTTCATCTAATCAGTAATTTAGGCACTTCCAGTTAAATCACCTAGCCGTATTACAATCATTGGTATTTTCGAAGCCTTGTTTGTTTGGTCTACATTGAGGCCTAACTAACATTCTTTTGAATGCATTTTTTAAAATTAAAGTTCTGATGATCTTAATCGGTTTTCAAGGTTTTCTCTTTTCTTCAAAATGTATTCTCTATAATATATTTAGAAGAAATTCAAAAGCCCGGATCCGTTCATGTAACAAAATGAGTGATCGTGTTTGAACGTAGTTTTGAGGTCATTTAATAACTTGGACGCAACTTTGGAAATGTAGCGTATCAGGGTTCACTTGGAGACTGTCAATGTGTTATATGCTTTACCATCTAGCGTAGTTATGTGGCATTGTTATTTCCTTCCTTTCGATATTAACTTTGGTAGGACATAAACCTCAAATCTCGTCTTTTACGAGGTCTGCTTCAGAAATATTCAAAGAAGGTGTTTCTTTTTTAAACACAAATTTAGTTGGACTAATACTTTGTTCATCACGTCACACTTAACATTGATTATTCAACAGTTGCAGTTTAATAGGTAGGCCTACCAACGAGATCATAAAAAGTTTTCTTAAATAGCAGAAAGAAAAAATAATTTATTATATCCACTTTGTCCCACGTTCCACTGTAACCCCATTTAGCAAATAAAGTGAATTTATAACTTCTCGTGTCAACTAATTTCATGTAGAACAGAGTATTGTACTTCGCACAACCTTGGAGCTGCTACATTTAATAATGATATCAGCCTCATGGGCTAGTGGTCAACGTTTCTGACTAGTGCTCATGAGGTCCCGGGTTCGATTCCCGGTCAAACCATAGGAAATTTTTCTTAAAGGGAATCATTCATGTGATTGCTCATGGTCTGGAATTTAGGTTAAGAACTCTCCTGGCGCTTCATTATCATTTATCACCCATCTTGTCACTTCAAAAGTGGATTAAAATTAAGCCAATGCCAGGAGAGAACACCAGAAATGTCGAAATGACAACCTGGAGTATTGAAAAAAGAACATTTATTAATGACTGTAATGATAATTCAGCTCTGGATTCGGTAGTTGTAACATTTTATTCTCGAATACAACAAGCTGTATTTGCTTCTTGTACCTTTGTAGTAGCCTACTGTGGATACAAAGCATAACCAACTTCTTTAGTTCTTTGTCTCAACAAAAATAAGAAGTCTTAGTAAGTTTATAATCAACAAACAAAGATAAAGCTTCATAGGGAGAGACACAATTGGGAATTCTTGGAAGTCGATTTTCTTTCAGAAGAAGATGAGATGCATGCTAAGGTTCTTGCTTTTTCACAACTTTTGCATCATCATGCTTGCCAGAAAGATAAAGCGAACGTTTATCTGCATAAATTAATTTGTCGCAATCAACGGGAATAACCGACGATTTTTTTTTTTCGTTTTCTTGGTTGACTTTGAAACACTTTTTCACGGCGTCCGGTACGTTGAGACTCAGGTTAGATATTGAGCTGGGAAATATTGAGATAGAAGTCATCCGTATCAAGTCAAAATGAATATTTATTTTAAAAAAACTCATCCTTTTTTTCTCACTGTGCAAAACACTTATCAGAAGCATAAGTTACCGTCTCCTTTAAATGTTCTAGAATCTGGACTATCTATGTGTGCCAGTGTAGGAGAACACTTGACCTGGTTTTTTACAGAATTTTCTTAGGATATTTCATCCACTCTTCATAATATTGCCTTCGGGAAACTCGAATCAAGAACTATGAAAGAATTCAATGAATCAGCCAAAATGTAAAAAATCGCCAGGAAATCTATAATTATTTTAAAAATAGAAGGATTAGTGAAATCAATTTTGAAGAAAATTCCCTGAGAGCTCTTGGGGGTTAGTGGAATTTTCCATAAATATACTTATTAAATATTTATACAATCCTTAAAGTGAAGCGATAGTTACCCCTTTTAGTATAGTTCATTCTCTGGGAACAAAGTTTATCCACGGGATACACAATACAAAATGATCGAGATAAATCATAAATGCAATTGTACCAGATTTAAGAACAGTTTCTTAAACAAGCATCACACATTAATTCTATCACTTATAAACAACTTTTATAAGATTCATGAGTGTTCCGTTGAGGTATTATTCAAAATTAATATAAAATTATGGAATATTCACCTGAAAGGTCCGTCTCCTCAACTTAATTAATTTATTAACTGTAGCGCTTTCGGGACTTGATCAGTGAAACACAGTTTTGAATCCTGCCGATGATGGGACAAGTCCCGAAAGCGCTACAGTTAAATAATTAGTTAAGTTGAGGAGACGGACCTTTCAGGTGAATATTCCATAATTTTATATTCACTTATAAACAAGTAACTACTATTTCCTGACTTCTAACAACAACGTACAGCCTGGAAACACCTAACTTACAGATTTTGCCCACTATGCGCCGTAACAGTCGCTGTTAGATATTTAACAAACGATACTTACCCATGACGTTTTGCGCCGCCGCCGGTTGTTCCATGTGACCTGAAACACATTAACATAACAGTGCTATCAGGAACTTGACTATTTTCTCTAATAAATAATTACTAAAACATATTTCATCATTGCTTTGTATTGTCATCTCAAACTTGGCTGTTTTCGTGCATTCATGTGCAATTTGCTCTTATACATCCCACAAATATAAATATTTTTAATTTACTATTTAGCTCACGTCACAAACGGAAGTCAATGCCCAATCACGTTTCAAGGATTGTTTTACAACCAATCACAGTCGTGTTTCACCTCGATATTTATCAACTTCTGTTTATCATATTAAAGAAAACTCCTTCTTTTTAATATTCTGAACAGGTCAGAGCATTATTTTGCGGTGACTGACTCTCTAACAATTTACATATTATATTCATGTAGCACCGATGTAAGAATACTAGAATGCATGACTAGATTAGACTTTGGGTTGCAAGAGCAGAGCCATCCTTTATGTACCCATACCCATTGTCCCCCCAGCCCGCCGAGCGCACACTCTGTTTAATCTGGGTGCACGCTCGGCAGCCAGGAGGAATAAAAGAGCAGGGCCCGTGGCCTGTCTCTTCCGGCTGATTTAGGGACTTAAATACCCTCTTCAGCCCGTTGATATAATTTTCAAGCTGATGGTTGAGATATGATCCAGCCGCCCGTCATAACCAGCCGTAGATCAGGAGACAAAGGTCAAGTCGTTGAGCATTAAAAATCCTGCTTTCAGTTTTCCATCAGTTGTCATCCATGGACGCCAAGAGGAAGACCACGACCGCATGTGGTGCCGCCGACGCCCCAAAAACGACCGTTCTCAAGTTAAGCTGATCGTTTGCTAAATTTTGAAGATAAATTAAGGAATTTTTTGTTTACTGGTGGAAATTAGTGACCACTCCGACATTTGTTTTAGCTCTAAGGAAACACACCGAAAACCTTAGCAGAGTGGTAGGAATTTCATAAAATAAATTAAAAATTAAAAATAAAATTTTTGAAAATGATTTATAGAAAATTTATGTCGAAATGATCAGCTTCTTCGGCTCTATGGCGAATTAGACGGCGGAATCACCGATTGAAGGCACGTTGGGTTACGTCCTATCTTAATCAATACTGGATAAGCACTCTAACAAGAAAGAACGATCCTTGTGATCCACTTCAATGAAATGATTATTGAACTGGGTTCTGATTTTAGTTCATGAACTAATTTGTCTATGACTTCACTCATGATTTGAGAGTCTGAAGTTTGAACCATGCTACTACTGGTTATTTTCGCTATCCTAGCAGTGCTTGTGGTAGCGTGTTTGGCTTCGTGTGCGGGCTCGAATGTACACAGGTCCTCGGTTTGCGAGACCTTTGCTTCCAGAGTCTTCCTTGACCCGGTACTTTTCATCTTCGGGTCAAGGGGGACCGGGAAGCAAAGGCCTCGCAAACCGAGGACCAGTGTACGTTCGAGCCTGCACACGAAGCCAAACACGCTACCACGGCACAGAGCACTGAATAGAGGGAAAACTGAGTACAGTTGCATCTAAAAAAATTCGGTCGTTTACGATGGACTACAATGCGCAAACTACAATGGTAGCGCTGTTTTGTAGTAACAGAATACGAAACTAAATAAAAACAAATGCAAGGCACACGGCGTGTTCACTCGGGATTATGGGAAATCAGTGCCCTGTGATCGGAAATTAGCAATTTTGTAAATTTTTAACTGCCTTCTTTTCGTTCTATATATACGGTACTGTAAAAATTATATATTATCGACAGTTAAAATCATTACTTAGATTTTATTTTACTATAATTTGTAAGTAAATTCAAACTCGTTTACGTTTTTAATGTGAATCTATTTTCAAAGATAAACCTACTAGAAGTGATAAAATTCTAAGATTTGTTGGGTTAGGAAGAGTGATGTTAGTGTACAACCATTCCTAACAAACATTTTAAAAATGTGACTTTATAATGGATTTCAGATGTACGACTTGGCTAAGGTTCTTTAATAAATATTGTATAAAATATGTATGTGAGAATAAGGGGGTAGGTCAATTGTACATATTTATTAAAATAGCTCATAATACACGTTTTTAAATTTTAATAAACGAAAATAAATTGACAGGATATATTTATTTCCATTCTTCCCTTCTGTTAAAATTAAAGAAAATCTTTAGGTCTGAGAGGTTGGGTATAAATAATTCCATAATTTAAGATAAATTAAAATGGTATTTATTCCTATAAACATTTAATTCCATGATTATCCACCAGATGGTATTGTATAATTATAATTCATAATTTTACCACCAGACGGTGCTGAATTTCATATTAGTACCAGAAAAAAATCGAAAACATTTAGATGTCGTTAGTTGTTGTACACTAGCGCCGCTTGTGGCATGTACGCGAAACTCTGGTACTCTGTGGCTCCCAGATTGTATATATGTGCACGAACTTGACCAGCTAACGCTTGCGGGATATACCTAATAGAAAAATAAATTTGTAGCAATTGATTATACCGCAATAAAAAGAAACCACTGCTTGCACATTCTTAAACGTATTATTTCCCAGGTATTTAAGTAGTTTCAGTGATGAACAAATGAAACATAACATCATAACATACGTTTCTCATTTGTTTTCAAACATCGCCGTTTACATTAAATATATACATATTTTAAAAATCTATATTTAAATAATGATTTGTGAGTAAACAACTTAATTTAATCGTTAAATAGTCCTAACAAATGCCACTCTTGATTTCCAAATTCTCCAAAAATGTTACTCGTCACTTCGTGACTCGTGAATTTATCGATAATTTGGAAATCACTCGTGGCATTGCTTATAATTATTTTTTCTGTCTGACGTCAAATGACCTATAATTATGGCTTCGCCGTTGGTGGATGATTTAAAAAAACCAGGCAAAAAGTGGACATCCGAATTTTGAGAGAGTTTTAGTTTTAATATGAAGCTTAGGAACGTCATGGCTGAAAATATGAAAAAAAAATGTCGACCTTCCAGAAACACAGTAACAAAATAATTATTTATAAAACACTATTTTCTATGTTACTGGAAAATTGTAAGGTGTGGTTGTGACGTCAGTTCCGATATTCAAATGTTAGTCCAAAAACATGGTTAGACGATTCCTTCAGCAAAGAGGCCAAATAGAATAAAAAAGGTTAATACAGCGCTATTTCCCCAAAATTACATAAAACATTAAAATTTAAGAAAATCCACTTCCACATAATAGTGAAACATCTGATATATTGGTTCGATTGTCTACATTAATCGATAGGATATCGTACGTATTTATCGAAAGAAAATAGCAACAAAATTAGTTCACTGGACCTAACGAAAATAAATTGTATATTGCATACTACTCACCTGGTTACACTAACATGCCCTCATCTAAATCAAACTTATTTAGATCACACATTCCGTTGTAGACTTACCCTCATCTAAATCTAACTTACTTAGTTCACACTCTCCGGTGTAGACTTGCCCTCATCTAAATCTAACTTACTTAGTTCACACACTCCGGTGTAGACTTACACTCATCTAAATCAAACTTATTTAGATCACACATTCCGTTGTAGACTTACCCTCATCTAAATCTAACATACTTAGTTCACACTCTCCGGTATAGACTTGCCCTCATCTAAATCAAACTTATTTAGATCACACATTCCGTTGTAGACTTACCCTCATCTAAATCTAACTTACTTAGTTCACACTCTCCGGTATAGACTTGCCCTCATCTAAATCTAACTTACTTAGTTCACACACTCCGCTGTAGACTTACCCTCATCTAAATCTAACTTACTTAGTTCACACTCTCCGTTGTAGACTTACCCTCATCTAAATATAACTTCCTTAGTTCACACTCTCCGGTATAGACTTGCCCTCATCTAAATCAAAATTATTTAGATCACACATTCCGTTGTAGACTTACCCTCATCTAAATCTAACTTACTTAGTTCACACTCTCCGGTATAGACTTGCCCTCATCTAAATCTAACTTACTTAGTTCACACACTCCGGTGTAGACTTACTCTCACCTAAATCTAACTTACTTAGTTCACACCCTCCGGTGTAGACTTACCCTCATCTAAATCGAACTTACTTAGTTCACACACTCCGGTGTAGACTTACCCTCATCTAAATCTAACTTACTTAGTTCACACACTCCGGTGTAGACTTACCCTCATCTAAATCTAACTTACTTAGCTCACACTCTCCGGTGTAGACTTGACCTCATCTAAATCTAACTTACTTAGTTCACACTCTCCGGTGTACACTTACCCTCATCTAAATCTAACTTACTTAGTTCACACTCTCCGGTGTAGACTTACCCACATCTAAATCTAACTTACTTAGTTCACACACTCCGGTGTAGACTTACCCTCATCTAAATCTAACTTACTTAGTTCACACTCTCCGGTATAGACTTGCCCTCATCTAAATCTAAATTACTTACTTCACACACTCCGGTGTAGACTTACCCTCATCTAAATCTAACTTACTTAGTTCACACTCTCCGGTGTAGACTTACCCTCATCTAAATCTAACTTACTTAGTTCACACTCTCCGGTATAGACTTCCCCTTACCTAAATCTTACTTATTTAGTTCACACACTCCGTTGTAGACTTACCCTCATCTAAATCTCACTTACTTAGTTCACACACTCCGGTATAGACTTACCCTCATCTAAATCAAACTTATTTAGATCACACATTCCGTTGTAGACTTACCCTCATCTAAATCTAACTTACTTAGTTCACACTCTCCGGTATAGACTTGCCCTCATCTTAATCTAACTTACTTAGTTCACACACTCCGGTGTAGACTTACCCTCATCTAAATTTAACTTACTTAGTTCACACTCTCCGGTGTAGACTTACCCTCATCTAAATCTAACTTACTTAGTTCACACACTCCGGTGTAGACTTACCCTCATCTAAATCTAACTTACTTACTTCACACTCTCCGGTATAGACTTGCCCTCATCTAAATGTAACTTACTTAGTTCACACACTCCGGTGTAGACTTACCTTCATCTAAATCTAACTTACTTAGTTCACACTCTCCGGTGTAGACTTACCCTCATCTAAATCTAACTTACTTAGTTCACACTCTCCGGTGTAGACTTACCCTCATCTAAATCTAATTAACTTAGTTCACACACTCCGGTGTAGACTTACCCTCATCTAAATCTAACTTACTTAGTTCACATTCTCCGGTTTAGACTTGCCCCCATCTAAATCTAAATTACTTACTTCACAAAATCCGGTGTAGAATTACCCTCATCTAAATCTAACTTACTTAGTTCACACTCTCCGGTGTAGACTTACCCTCATCTAAATGTAACTTACTTAGTTCACACTCTCCGGTATAGGCTCGCCCTTATCTAAATCTTACTTATTTAGTTCACACTCTCCGTTGTAGACTTACCCCCATCTACATCTAACTTACTTAGTTCACACACCCCGGTATAGACTTACCCTCACCTAAATCAAACTTATTTAGATCACACATTCCGTTGTAGACTTACCCTCATCTAAATCTAACTTACTTAGTTCACACTCTCCGGTGTAGACTTATCCTCATCTAAATCTAACTTCCTTAGTTCACACACTCCGGTATAGAATTACCCTCATCTAAATCTAACTTACTTAGTTCACACTCTCCAGTATAGACTTGCCCTTATCTAAATCTTACTTATTTAGTTCACACTCTCCGTTGTAGACTTGCCCTCATCTAAATCTAACTTACTTAGTTCACGCAATCCGGTGTAGACTTACCCTCATATAAATTTAACTTACTTAGTGCACACTCTCCGGTATACCCTCATCTAAATATAACTTACTTAGTTCACACTCTCCGGTGTAGACTTACCCTCATCTAAATCTAACTTACTCAGTTCACACTCTCCGGTGTAGACTTACCCTCATCTAAATCTAACTTACTTAGTTCACACTCTCCGGTGTAGACTTACCCTCATCTAAATCTAACTTACTTAGTTCACACTCTCCGGTATAGACTTGCCCTTATCTAAATCTTACTTATTTAGTTCACACTCTCCGTTGTAGACTTACCCTCATCTAGATCTAACTTACTTAGTTCACACACTCCGGTGTAGACTTACCCTCATCTAAATCTAACTTACTTAGGTCACACTCTCCGGTGTAGACTTACCCTCATCTAAATCTAACTTACTTAGTTCACACACTCCGGTATAGACTTGCCCTTATTTAAATCTTACTTATTTAGTTCACACTCTCCGTTGTAGACTTACCCTCATCTAAATCTAACTTACTTAGTTCACACACTCCGGTATAGACTTGCCCTAATCTAAATCAAACTTATTTAGATCACACATTCCGTTGTAGACTTACCCTCATCTAAATCTAACTTACTTAGTTCACACTCTCCTGTATAAACTTGCCCTTATCTAAATCTTACTTATTTAGTTCACACTCTCCGTTGTAGACTTACCCTCATCTAAATCTAACTTACTTAGTTCACACACTCCGGTATAGACTTGCCCTAATCTAAATCAAACTTATTTAGATCACACATTCCGTTGTAGACTTACCCTCATCTAAATCTAACTTACTTAGTTCACACTCTCCGGTATAAACTTGCCCTCATCTAAATCTAACTTACTTAGTTGACACACTCCGGTATAGACTTGCCCTTATCTAAATCTTACTTGTTTAGTTCACACTCTCCGTTGTAGACATACCCTCATCTAAATCTAACTTACTTAGTTCACACACTCCGGTATAGATTTCCCTAATCTAAATCAAACTTATTTAGATCACACATTCCGTTGTAGACTTACCCTCATCTCAATCTAACTTACTTAGTTCACACTCTCCGGTATAAACTTGCCCTCATCTAAATCTAACTTACTTAGTTCACACACTCCGGTGTAGACTTACCCTCATCTAAATCTAACTTACTTAGTTCACACTCTCCGGTGTAGACTTACCCTCATCTAAATCTAACTTACTTAGTTCACACTCTCCGGTATACGCTTGCCCTTATCTAAATCTTACTTATTTACTTCACACTCTCCGTTGTAGACTTACCCTCATCTAAATCTAACTTACTTAGTTCACACACTCCGGTATAGACTTGCCCTCATCTAAATCAAACTTATTTAGATCACACATTCCGTTGTAGACTTACCCGCATCTAAATCTCACTTACTTAGTTCACACACTCCGGTATAGACTTGCCCTCATCTAAATCTAACTTACTCAGTTCACACTCTCCGGTGTAGACTTGCCCTCTTCTAAATCTAACTTACTTAGTTCACACACTCCGGTGTAGACTTACCCTCATCTAAATCAAACTTATTTAGATCACACATTCCGTTGCAGACTTACCCTAATCTAAATCTAACTTACTTAGTTCACACTCTCCAGTATAGACTTGCCCTTATCTAAATCTTACTTATTTAGTTCACACTCTCCGTTGTAGACTTGCCCTCTTCTAAATCCAACTTACTTAGTTCACACACTTCGGTGTAGATTTGTCCTCACCTGAATCTAACTTATTTAGTTCACACACACCGGTGTAGACTTGCCCTCATCTAAATCTAACTAATTTAGTTCACACACTCCGGTGTAGATTTGCCCTCATCTAAATCTGACTTATTTAGATCACACACTCCGGTGTAGAATTGCCTTCATCTAAATCTAACTTATTTAGATCACACTCTCCGGTGTAGACTTGCCCTCATCTAAATCTAACTTACTTAGTTCACACTCTCCGGTGTAGACTTGCCCTCATCTAAATCTTACTGATTTAGTTCACACTCTCCGTTGTAGACTTGCCCTCTTCTAAATCTAACTTACTTAGTTCACACACTCCGGTGTAGACTTGCCCTCATCTGAATCTAACTTATTTAGTTCACACACACCGGTGTAGACTTGCCCTCATCTAAATCTAACTAATTTAGTTCACACACTCCGGTGTAGATTTGCCCTCATCTAAATCTGACTTATTTAGTTCACACACAACGGTGCAGAATTGCCCTCATCTAAATCTAACTTATTTAGTTCACACTCTCCGGTGTAGACTTGCCCTCATCTAAATCTAACTTACCTAGTTCACACTCTCCGGTGTATACTTGCCCTCATCTAAGTCTAATTAATTTAGTTCACACACTCCGTTGTAGACTTGCCCTCATCTAAATCTAACTTATTTAGTTCACACATTCCGGTGTAGACATGCCCTCATCTATTTCTAACTAATTTAGTTCTCACTCTCCGGTGTAGACTTGCCCTCATCTAAATCGCACTTATTTAGTTCACACTCTCCGGTGTAGACTTGCCCTCATCTAAATCTAACTACTTTAGTTCACACACTCCGGTCTAGATTTGCACTCATCTAAATCTAACTTATTTAGTTCAAACTCTCCGGTGTAGACTTGCCCTCATCTAAATCTAACTAATTTAGTTCACACAATCAGGTGTAGACTTGCCTCATCTAAATCTAACTTACTTAGTTTACACACTCCGGTATAGACTTGCCTTCAGCTAACTCTAACTTATTTAGTCCACACACTCAGGTGTAAACTTACCGCCATCTAAATCTAACTTATTTAGTTAACACACTCCGATGTAGACATGCTCTCATCTAAATCTAACTTAGTTAGTTCACACACACACACACACCGGTGTAGACGTCCCCTCATCTAAATCTAACTTATTTAGTTCACCCACTCCGGTGTAAACTTGCCCTCATCTAAATCTAATTTATTTAGCTCACACTCACCGGTGTAGTCTTGCCCTCATCTAAATCTAGCTTATTTAGTTCACACAATCCGGTGTAGACTTGCCCGAATCTAAATCTAACTTATTTACTTCAAACACTCCAGTGTAGACTTGCCCTCATCTAAATCTAACTTATTTAGTTCATACAGTCTTGTGTAGACTTGCCCTCATCTAAATCTAACTTATTTAGTTGACACACTCCGGTGTAGATTTGCCCTGATCTAAATCTAACTTATTTAGTTCACACATTCCGGTGTAGACTTCCCCTCAACTTAATCTAACTTATTAAGTTCACACACTCCGGTGTAGACTTGCCCTTATCTAAATCTAACTTATTTACTTCACACACTCCACTGTAGACTTGCCCTCATCTAAAACTAACTTATTTAGTTCACACAGTCTTGAGTAGACTTGCTCTCATCTAAATCTAACTTATTTAGTTGACACACTCCGGTGTAGACTTGCCCTCATCTAAATCTAAATTATTTAGTTGACACACTCCGGTGTAGACTTCCCCTCAGTTAAATCTAACTTATTTAGTTCACACACTCCGGTGGAGACTTGCCCTCACCTAAATCTAACTTATTTAGTTCACAAACCCCGGAGAAGACTTGCCCTAATCTAGATATAACTGATTTAGTACACACATCCGGCTGTAGACTTGCCTTCATCTTAATCTAACTTATTATTTCACACACTCCGGTGTAGACTTGCCCTCATCTAATTCTACTTAATTTAGTTCACACACTCCGGTGTAGACTTTCCCTCATCTAAATCTAACTCCTTTAGTTCACACACTCCTGTGTAGACATGCCCTCATCTAAATCTAACTTATTTTGTTCACACGCTCTGGTGTAGACTTGCCCTTATCTAAATCTAACGTATTTAGTTCACACACTCCGGTGTAGAGTAGCACTAGTCTAAATCTAACTAATTTAGTTCACACACTCCGGTGTAGACTTGCTCGCATCTAAAACTAACTTATTTTGTCCCCACAATCCGGTGTAGACATCCTCTCATCTAAATCTAACCACTTTGGTTCACACAATCCGATGTAGACTTGCTCTCATCTAAATCTAACCAATTTGGATCACACAGTCAGATGTAGACTTGCTCTCATCTAAATCTAATTTATTTAGTTAACACACTCCGGTGTAGACTTGCCCTCATCCAAATATAACTAATTTAGTTCACACTCACCAGTGTAGATTTGCCCTCATTTAATCTAACTAATTTAGTTCAATCACTCCGGTGTAGACTTGTTCTCATCTAAATCTAACATTTTTAGTTCACACTCTCCGGTGTAGACTTGCTCTCATCTAAATCTAACTTATTTAGTTGACACACTCCGGTGTAGACTTGCTCTCAACTAAATCTAACTGATTTACTTCACACACTCCGGTGTAGACTTGCTCTCATCGAAATCTAACTAATTTAGTTCTCACACTCCGGTGTAGACTTGCCCTAATCTAAATCTAACTAATTTAGTTCACACACTCCGGTGTAGACTTGCTCTCATCTAAATCTAACTTATTTAGTTCACACACCCCGGTGTAGACTTGCTCTCATCTATATGTAACTAATTTAGTTCACACTCTCCGGTGTAGACTTGCCCTCATCTAAATCTAACTAATTTAGTTCACACAGTTCGGTGTAGACTTGCTATCATCTAAATCTAACTTATTTAGTTGACACACTCCGGTGTAGACTTTATCTCATCCAACTCTAACTCTTTTACTTCACACATTCCGGTGTAGACTTGCTCTCATCTAAATCTAACTAATTTAGTTCACACACTCTCGTGTAGACTTGCCCTAATCTAAATCTAACTTATTTAGTTGACACACTCCGGTGTATACTTTGCCTCATCTAAATCTAACTGATTTAGTTCACACATCCCGTGTAGACTTGCCCTAATCTAAATCTAACTAATTGAGTTCACACTTTCCTGTGTAGACTTGCCTCATCTAAATCTAACTTATTTACTTCACACACTCCGGTGTAGACTTGCCTCATATAAATCCAACTTATTTAGATCACACACTCCGGTGTAGACTTGCTCTCATCTAAATCTAACTAATTTAGTTCACACACTTCGGTGTAGACTTGCCCTCATCTAAATTTAACTAATTTAGTTCACACACTCCGGTGTAGACTTGCCTCATCTAAATCTAACTAATTTAGTTCACACACTCCGGTGTAGACTTGCTCTCATCTAAATCTAATTTATTTATTTGACACACTCCGGTGTAGACTTGCCCTAATCTAAATCTAAATTATTTAGTTGACACACTTCGGTGTAGACTTGCTCTCATCTAAATCTAACTGATTTACTGCAAACACTCCGGTGTAGACTTGCTCTCATCTAAATCTAACTGATTTACTTCACACACTCCGGTGTAGACTTGCTCACATCTAAATCTAACTTATTTAGTTAACACACTCCGATGTAGACATGCTCTCATCTAAATCTAACTTAGTTAGTTCACACACACACCGGTGTAGACTTCCCCTCATCTAAATCTAACTTATTTAGTTCACACACTCCGGTGTAGACTTGACCTCATCTAGATCTAGCTTATTTAGTTCACACAATCCGGTGTAGACTTGCCCGAATCTAAATCTAACTTATTTACTTCAAACACTCCAGTGTAGACTTGCCCTCATCTAAATCTAACTTATTTAGTTCATACAGTCTTGTGCAGACTTGCCCTCATCTAAATCTAACTTATTTAGTTGACACACTCCGGTGTAGACTTGCCCTCATCTAAATCTAACTTATTTAGTTCACACATTCCGGTGTAGACTTGCCCTCATCTAAATCTAACTTATTAAGTTCACACACTCCGGTGTAGACTTGCCCGCATCTAAATCTAACTTATTTACCTCACACACTCCACTGTAGACTTTCCCTCATCTAAATCTAACTTATTTAGTTGACACACTCCGGTGTAGACTTGCCCTCAGTTAAATCTAACTTATTTAGTTCACACACTCCGGTGTAGACTTACCCTCACCTAAATCTAACTTATTTAGTTCACAAACTCCGGTGTAGACTTGCCCTAATCTAGATCTAACTTATTTAGTTAACACATGCGGCTGTAGACTTGCCTTCATCTTAATCTAACTTATTTAGTTCACACACCCGGTGTAGACTTGCCCTCATCTAAATCTAATTAATTTAGTTCACACACTCCGGTGTAGACTTTCCCTCATCTAAATATAATTTCTTTAGTTCACACACTCCTGTGTAGACATGCCCTCATCTAAATCTAACTTATATATTTCACACGCTTCGGTGTAGACTTGCCCTCACCTAAATCTAACGTATTTAGTTCACACACTCCGGTGTAGAGTAGCACTACTCTAAATCTAACTAATTTAGTTCACACACTCCTGTGTAGACTTGCTCTCATCTAAATCTAACTTATCTTGTTCCCACACTCCGGTGTAGAAATGCTCTCATCTAAATCTAACCAATTTGGTTCACACAATCCGGTGTAGACTTGCTCTCATCTAAATCTAACCAATCTGGGTCACACACTCAGATGTAGACTTGCTCTCATCTAAATCTAATTTATTTAGTTCACACACTCCGGTGTAGACTTGCCCTCATCCAAATATAACTAATTTAGTTCACACTCTCCGGTGTAGTTTTGCTCTCATTTAATCTAACTAATTTAGTTCAAACACTCCGGTGTAGACTTGTTCTCATCTAAATCTAACATTTTTAGTTCACACTCTCCCGTGTAGACTTGCTCTCATCTAAATCTAACTTATTTAGTTGACACACTCCGGTGTAGACTTGCTCTCATCTAAATCTAACTAATTTAGTTCACACACTCCGGTGTAAACTTGCTCTCATCTAAATCTAACTTATTTAGTTCACACACTCCGATGTAGACTTGCTCTCATCTAAATCTAACTGATTTACTTCACACACTCCGGTGTAGACTTGCTCTCATCTAAATCTAACTAATTTCGTTCACACACTCCGGTGTAGACTTGCCCTAATCTTAATCTAACTAATTTAGTTCACACACTCCGGTGTAGACTTGCTCTCATCTAAATCTCACTTATTGAGTTCACGCACTCCGGTGTAGACTTGCTCTCATCTAAATGTAATTAATTTAGTTCACACTCTCCGGTGTAGACTTGCCCTCATCTAAATCTAACTAATTTAGTTCACACAGTCCGGTGTAGACTTGCTATCATCTAAATCTAACTTATTTAGTTGACACACTCCGGTGTAGACTTTATCTCATCCAACTCTAACTGATTTACTTCACACACTCCGGTGTAGACTTGCTCTCATCTAAATCTAACTAATTTAGTTCACACACTCTGGTGTAGACTTGCCCTAATCTAAATCTAACTTATTTAGTTGACACACTCCGGTGTAGACTTGCTCTCATCTAAATCTAACTAATTTAGTTCACACACTCTGGTGTAGACTTGCCCTAATCTAAATCTAACTTATTTAGTTGACACACTCCGGTGTAGACTTGCTCTCATCTAAATCTAAGTGATTTACTTCACACACTACGGTGTAGACTTGCTCTCATCTAAATCTAACTAATTTAGTTCACACACTCCGGTGTAGACTTTATCTCATCCAACTCTAACTGATTTACTTCACACATTCCGGTGTAGACTTGCTCTCATCTAAATCTAACTAATTTAGTTCACACACTCTGGTGTAGACTTGCCCTAATCTAAATCTAACTTATTTAGTTGACACACTCCGGTGTAGTCTTGCCATCATCTGAATCTAACTAATTTAGTTGACACACTCCGGTGTAGACTTGCTCTCATCTAAATCTAACTAATTTATTTCACGCACTCCGGTGTAGACTTGCCCTCATCTAAATTTAACTAATTTAGTTCACACACTCCGGTGTAGACTTGCCTTCATCTAAATCTAACTAATTTAGTTCACACACTCCGGTGTAGACTTGCCCTCATCTAAATCTAACTTATTTAGTTCACACACTCCGTTGTAGACTTGGCCTCATATAAATCTAACTAATTTAGTTCACACACTCCGGTGTAGACTTGTCCTCATCTAAATCTAACTAATTTAGTTCACACTCTCCGGTGTAGACTTGCCTCATCTAGATTTAGTTCACACACTCCGGTGTAGACTTGCCCTCATCTAAATTTAACTAATTTAGTTCACACACTCCGGTGTAGACTTGCCTTCATCTAAATCTAACTAATTTAGTTCACACACTCCGGTGTAGACTTGCCCTCATCTAAATCTAACTTATTTAGTTCACACACTCCGTTGTAGACTTGGCCTCATCTAAATCTAACTAATTTAGTTCACACACTCCGGTGTTGACTTGTCCTCATCTAAATCTAACTAATTTAGTTCACACTCTCCGGTGTAGACTTGCCTCATCTAGATTTAGTTCACACACTCCGGTGTAGACTTGCCCTCATCTAAATCTAACTTATTTAGTTCACACACTCCGGTGTAGACTTGCCTTCATCTAAATCTAACTAATTTAGTTCACACACTCCGGTGTAGACTTGCCCTCATCTAAATCTAACTTATTTAGTTCACACACTCCGTTGTAGACTTGGCCTCATCTAAATCTAACTAATTTAGTTCACACACTCCGGTGTAGACTTGTCCTCATCTAAATCTAACTAATTTAGTTCACACTCTCCGGTGTAGACTTGCCTCATCTAGATTTAGTTCACACACTCCGGTGTAGACTTGCCCTCATCTAAATCTAACTAATTTAGTTCACACACTCCGGTGTAGACTTGGCCTCATCTAAATCTAACTAATTTAGTTCACACACTCCGTTGTAGACTTGGCCTCATCTAAATCTAACTAATTTAGTTCACACACTCCGGTGTAGACTTGTCCTCATCTAAATCTAACTAATTTAGTTCACACTCTCCGGTGTAGACTTGTCCTCATCTAAATCTAACTAATTTAGTTCACACACTCCGGTGTAGACTTGTCCTCATCTAAATCTAACTAATTTAGTTCACACTCTCCGTGTAGACTTGCCTCATCTAGATTAGTTCACACACTCCGGTGTAGACTTGCCCTCATCTAAATCTAACTTATTTAGTTCACACACTCCGGTGTAGACTTGCCTTCATCTAAATCTAACTAATTTAGTTCACACACTCCGGTGTAGACTTGCCCTCATCTGAATCTAACTTATTTAGTTCACACACTCCGTTGTAGACTTGGCCTCATCTAAATCTAACTAATTTAGTTCACACACTCCGGTGTAGACTTGTCCTCATCTAAATCTAACTAATTTAGTTCACACTCTCCGGTGTAGACTTGCCTCATCTAGATTTAGTTCACACACTCCGGTGTAGACTTGCCCTCATCTAAATCTAACTTATTTAGTTCACACACTCCGGTGTAGACTTGGCCTCATCTAAATCTAACTAATTTAGTTCACACACTCCGGTGTAGACTTGCCCTCATCTAAATCTAACTAATTTAGTTCACACTCTCCGGTGTAGACTTGCCTCATCTAAATCTAACTTATTTAGTTCACACACTCCTGTGTAGACTTGCCGTCATCTAAATCTAACTAATTTAGTGCACACACTCCGGTGTAGACTCGCCCTCATCTAAATCTAAATAATAAATTACATTGAAAAACCGCTAGAGCCTTTTTTAAATATTCGTTTCAGGTGAATCCTTACACCGAATGTCTGGTTTTGATGATTAACGAACTCGGAACTTACTTTTCTGATTTATTGCTAGGCCCTATATGCCAAGTTTGGTTCTGATAAAACAAAAGTTACGGCCGCTAGAACACTAATGGACACACACAAACACACACACATGTGGTTCACAGTCAATTTCGACGTCTATTAGATAGGATCGGTGAAGATCTGTCAACTTTTTTCAAAAATCCTTTCAATAAGTTTATTCTAACAGAATCGCAACAAATTATTCATATTTGTGGGCGCTATCACCAAAATTACACATCGATGCTCATAAAGCGCCATTTTTCGTGATACGAATTATGAATAATGGTAAATTTTTAGTAGCTAATCTAAAAATGCCCCATTATTGTGTTGTTATTATTATTATTATTATTATTAATTATTATTATTATTATTATTATTATTATTATTATTATTATTATTATTATTATTAATCTAGTAATTATCCTCGGATGATCCTGTAATCCCTAGAGCACGCCTCCCGTTGACCAACAGGGTGGATGTGAAGGTAAATCATGTAAGGTAGATTCCACGAACAAACATCCTCCACGCTCAGAGGCAGAGAAATGGCAGCCCAATTACTGAGCTACTCTGCGCAACGCTCGTAAATTGGTCAGGACGAAATATAAAAATTACTGGAAAACCTAATATGAACAATGAAAATGCCTCTAAGAAAAGACGACCTGGAAAGAACAGGGGCAATTAATTAAAAAAACTCTAAAATAGGAACTTGGAATGTAAGAAGCATATCAACTGAACATTCAGAATTTGTTGAAGAAATTGAACAAATTGAAATAAAAATTGCAGTAATGAAGGAAACAAAGAAGAAATTGAAGCGCACAAAAGATGTTGGAAATTTCACAATGATAATATATAGTGGTAGCAATATTATTAGATAGAAAAGTTACACATATATTAATCATAGAATGTTGTTGATTGTAGAATTAAAAATTATTATCAGAGAATACCTTGCCATTATTAGAGTGTTGGTAGCAAATCAGATGGAACAGAAATATTCTTTCACCAATTACAAAAAGAGAAAATCAACCACATAATAACAGCAGGAGATTCGTTCGTACAGGACTTGGAAACCAAATAATTGAACACGTTTGCTACATGAACATGTACACTTTGCAACTTAAAAACAACGAACACCTTCTTCAGATCCAAATAATCTCCACGGCGCGACAGCCTAGAAGGCCCTTAGCCTACCATCTGACTGCTGGCCTCACATCCATATATGCTAATCACAGAGGTGGACGATCATCCAGCCAGTGCACTGTGGGTCGGATACGAAATGTAGGTAGAAAATAGTATTTTCACTTATCCTCACCAATTCGTCTTTTTTCACCCTAATATAATTGTCATATGACTGTTCTTCACTTATCTGCAAAGGAAGGTGAAATTCTAAAGTTTATGAAGACAATAAATTCATCGGATGATGCCAATAATTAAGAATTCATCTGGTCTGTATCCCAGTTGTGTTATGAACTGTGGATAGTAAAGACATTGTGTGTTGAAGTTCAGTGAGCTATTTTTCTTATTCTGAATGGAGACTTCACCTCAAGGTTTCTATTTTTCATTGATTTATTTAACGTGCTTCTATAGTACTTATAATATATATCATGTTAAATACACGTGGAATCATACCTTCGAAACACGAAAAAATTACACAAACATCTTGTTTTAAATTGGGTACGAAAATAAGGCTCTGAACGGTAGTACAAATTTTTGTTAAAAATGTAGAGTGATTTATGGACATGTGTGCAAATTATTGCATTTTTTTTGTAATTAGTTTTCTTATTACAGGAGGCGGCCAGCAGCCGAGGCCAACGTGTAGATAATTGTTTGATTTAATATATGAAGAAAAGTGTTCTATAGAGGCAATACATTATTTAGTAAATAAACTAGAGTTAGGGAAATGTTTTAAAATATATTAAAAACAATATATATTTTGTAATCAAACGTATAAAGTTGTGCGCGAGAAAAAAATATAGATTTCTACTGAAATATTCTGATTGACCACAAGTGAATGTTAACTTTCCCGTTTTTAAGAATTTAGAAAAATGAAAGTAGTTGGGAAATCCTGTTCCATTTGTTTCTGGAATTGGAAGACACCAAAAAATCTTTCGAAGAGATTGGGGGGGAAAAAAAAGAAGTTATTTCACTTACGTAGGAATTTTATCGCGATGAACTTGCTCTTGCAATAGAAATATACTTCAGTCATCTGGTAAACGGGTGTTTTTGAAACAAATTACTTAAAAAACCCCAAAAAGAGATTCAAGATATAAAAAATGCTACAAATCACCCTGTTCAATTCCCGTACCTTATATCCCGAACGAAGCTTTGTCTCTTTTGTTGATAATAAATGAAGAAAAGATCGATATATTAACGTGATACTAGGTGCCAAAAAGAGAGGTTGTGGTCTTTATCCACCCTATAATTCTATGAAGGGGTAAAATTGTTTTGTGCCGTTCCCAAGACCATATACAAGTGACATATTTTAGCAGGAATAAGAATATCGAGATTTAATCGGCGACATTCCAGGTTTATATTGTCTTCATAAACTTTAGAATCTCATCCTCCTTTGCAAATAAGTGAACAACAGTCACCTAGCAATTGCATTAGAGTGAAAAAAGACGAATTGGTGAGTATCAGGTTTTTCAGCTAGGTTAACATACCCGGCCCACCGTGCAGTGCAGGAGTGACATGTGGTCAGCATGTCGGGTTCCTAAGCTGTTATATCTGGATTTCTCAACCTTGAGTCGCTACTTATTGTAGCTACCCAAATTCCTCAAGATGCTGGATTAGCACCGGTCCCATACTGGCTGAAATTCCATGAGAAAATGTCTTCCCACGTGGAGACTCGAACCAGCGCAAGACATCTTGACTTAACCACTCGGCTGCGGCGCGTTCAGATCCAAAGATGTACACGAACACAAAACATACTCACAAGTTAGGAATATAGAGGACGTGAGTGTTAGTATTAATTGGACCAAATGGGGAAAGATGAAAAGAGTAGAAACTCGAAATATACACAGATTACTTATTACAAGATACAGGTATAAACATAATATACAAGGAGAAATATAATAACATTTATTTAAATGATTTTGAAGAAAAACATTATATGAATGAGGAATTACTAGCAGAACAAAACTGTTGGAAGAAGAGAAAAAAGTATTATTGTCCATCAGGCCTAAAGATTTGAATGAGAGAGGCAATTGAAATAAAAAAGAAAACGTAGAAAATAAATTTCAAAACCAAACAGATGCAACAGGGAAAGCATACAACCCGTAAAGAAATAAAGCAAAGTTAGGAAAGTAAAACAAGATAATTTTATTTTCCAAATTGAGAATGATGTACATGGAAGGCAATTCTTTGCATATAAAGTAATGAAAGTATTAGAAAAGAAGAAAGAGGTACATAAATATAAATGGATAAAATACTATAAGGAGCTCTGGACGAATAACAAGATAAAAATTAAAAAAAGGCAAAAGAATAACGACATAAAATCGAGTAATTTTGATAACAATGGAATATCTAAATGAAATCATAAATGAAGTGAAGAATAGGAAAGCCCTGGACCAGACGGGATTAACGTAGAACTTTCAAAATATGGCGGAGAAACCCTTCATAAAATAATGTTAAATTTCAATAACAAATGTAAGTTAATTTTTACAACACCAGATTATATCTTTAATTAAAAAGGGAATAGAAACAAACAGTCTCATGGATATAAATTATAAAGTAAAATGTTAAACGCACGCCTTCTATTAGCTTACCAATCAGCCTTTAGAAAAGGTTGTTCTTGTACAGATAATAATTTCACTTTCAAGCAAATACTTTAAAAATGAAGAGAATTCAGTTTATAAACAAATATCTCTTTCATATATTTGGAAAATACTTTTGATAGAGTTAATAGGTGTAGCTATGTAAAAGTAAAGTAAAGTGATCCCACAACAGGCCTCAGGAGACCCTTGGGGTAGTGGGAGGTTAAGGCTCCCACTTTTTCTAGACAATCGGCACTTGATGTCAGCCGGGTTGTCAGCCCTGCGTGACGGCCGCCTTTACCCCCAGAACAGGCGTCTGGTACTCATTTCCGTTAGAGGCTGAGTCGACCCCAGGGCCATAGTGCCGCCAGAGGGTTTGGGTCAGTTTAAAAATCCTGACCCCAACATGGGATATGCTAATTTAAAAACATTTAACAGATACATATTTAATTAGTGAAACAAACTTAAGAATTGCATTGGGATTTGGAAGACTACCTCAAAAATGGTATATCAATCAGAGTAATACAATGTTGTTGTATATCCCCATTTCGTTTTAATCTTTCCACGGGCGATGTATTAATACGACTGAGTGAGAAAATTCATTCAGGTATTAAATTAAGCAATGCTATAAGAATTAACATTTTGATCTTCACTGATTATGTCCACTCATTATACAAGAGATGAAGATTACCTACAGAAACTTCAGACGTTGAGTGATATGAGGCGGTCAGAGGACAAGGGGTACAAGTGACTTTTTTTTTTAATGAGTTAAGTGCAGAAATGGTTAGTTAACTCTCAACTGCAATGAAACTCTTCAATCTTAAAGTAATGCCGGCCGCAACATACGGAATCCAGCTAATATGGAATTACTTGACGGTGAAAAATCTTAAGAAACTGGATAACGTTAAATCAATGTTTCTCAAAAGAGCACTGCCAATTTCAAAATATACAAGAAATAGTTATGCCTATACAATAGCCCAGGAATCCTTCTTCATCGAAGATATCAGACACTGTTTCAGACTACCGGAAACGCAAGCATACAGAATCGTCATCGAGGACAGACAGAACAAAGCCGCTCAGATACCGACAGAAATTATGGAAACAGACGCAGTGAAAACAGAAACCTGGAAGCAACCGAACTTCGACACTTGTACACACGCTTCGTAGCCCATGGATTTCATGGGAATATATGCCTGAACAACATGTACCATGAACCCAAGGAGGACTGCATCTGTAAATTATGCAACAATCCATGTCCCAAATATCATCTAGGGAAGTGTAAAAACAGGATTCTACCACTAAACACAGTAATTAAAGACTGTAAAAAGCTAACTTAAAATTAATGTACACATTGTGTTTAATAAATACTAATAAATATGACAAACTGTTTGGTGCCAAGAGATATATGCGTGAGTTTAACAGATTCTGACATACAGTGGAGTATTAGAAAATCACTCAGAAAAATAGCTCTTCTACTTGGGCGACAAGTTGTACGTCTGTAGCTGCACTCCTTGGCTTCCAACAGCTAGGTAGACTCAAGCTAAGAGCGTTGTATTTTTTAATGTTTCCAACAAATTTTACGTGAAGATTATTGTTGTATTATTGGTATTTAATACAGTTCTGGTGATTATGTCTGAATTTGATGATGAAGAGAGTGAACTTAACCTCAGCCTTCATCGGTAAGTATATGAAGATTAATCATTTGTTGTTGTTTTTTTTTTCCTGATTGATTCCCTCCATGGTATCTTTACCGTATCGTGATGGCTTCATCGGTAAGTATATGAAGATTAATCATTTGTTGTTGTTGTTTTTTCCTGATTGATTCCCTCCATGGTATCTTTACCGTATCGTGATGTCTTCATCGGTAAGTATATGAAGATTAATCATTTGTTGTTGTATTTTTTCCTGATTGATTCCCTCCATGGTATCTTTACCGTATCGTGATGGCTTCATCGGTAAGTATATGAAGATTAATCATTTGTTGTTGTTTTTTTTTCCTGATTGATTCCCTCCATGGTATCTTTACCGTATCGTGATGGCTTCATCGGTAAGTATATGAAGATTAATCATTTGTTGTTGTTTTTTTTTTCCTGATTGATTCCCTCCTTGGTATCTTTACCGTATCGTGATGGCTTCATCGGTAAGTATATGAAGATTAATCATTTGTTGTTGTATTTTTTCCTGATTGATTCCCTCCATGGTATCTTTACCGTATCGTGATGGCTTCATCGGTAAGTATATGAAGATTAATCATTTGTTGTTGTTTTTTTTCCTGATTGATTCCTTCCTTGGTATCTTTACCGTATCGTGATGGCTTCATCGGTAAGTATATGAAGATTAATCATTTGTTGTTGTTTTTTTTTTCCTGATTGATTCCCTCCATGGTATCTTTACCGTATCGTGATGGCTTCATCGGTAAGTATATGAAGATTAATCATTTGTTGTTTTTTTTTCCTGATTGATTCCCTCCTTGGTATCTTACCGTATCGTGATGGCTTCATCGGTAAGTATATGAAGATTATCATTTGTTGTTGTATTTTTCCTGATTGATTCCCTCCATGGTATCTTTACCGTATCGTGATGGCTTCATCGGTAAGTATATGAAGATTAATCATTTGTTTGTTGTTTTTTTTCCTGATTGATTCCCTCCATGGTATCTTTACCGTATCGTGATGGCTTCATCGGTAAGTATATGAAGATTAATCATTTGTTGTGTTTTTTTTCCTGATTGATTCCCTCCTTGGTATCTTTACCGTATCGTGATGGCTTCATCGGTAAGTATATGAAGATTAATCATTTGTTGTTGTATTTTTTCCTGATTGATTCCCTCCATGGTATCTTTACCGTATCGTGATGGCTTCATCGGTAAGTATATGAAGATTAATCATTTGTTGTTTTTTTTCCTGATTGATTCCCTCCTTGGTATCTTTACCGTATCGTGATGGCTTCATCGGTAAGTATATGAAGATTAATCATTTTTTGTTGTTTTTTTTTCCTGATTGATTCCCTCCATGGTATCTTTACCGTATCGTGATGGCTTCATCGGTAAGTATATGAAGATTAATCATTTGTTGTGTTGTTTTTTTTCCTGATTGATTCCCTCCTTGGTATCTTTACCGTATCGTGATGGCTTCATCGGTAAGTATATGAAGATTAATCATTTGTTGTTGTATTTTTTCCTGATTGATTCCCTCCATGGTATCTTTACCGTATCGTGATGGCTTCATCGGTAAGTATATGAAGATTAATCATTTGTTGTTGTTTTTTTTTCCTGATTGATTCCCTCCATGGTATCTTTACCGTATCGTGATGGCTTCATCGGTAAGTATATGAAGATTAATCATTTGTTGTTGTTGTTTTTTCCTGATTGATTCCCTCATTGGTATCTTTACCGTATCGTGATGGCTTCATCGGTAAGTATATGAAGATTAATCATTTGTTGTTGTATTTTTTCGTGATTGATTCCCTCCATGGTATCTTTACCGTATCGTGATGGCTTCATCGGTAAGTATATGAAGATTAATCATTTGTTGTTGTTTTTTTTCCTGATTGATTCCCTCCTTGGTATCTTTACCGTATCGTGATGGCTTCATCGGTAAGTATATGAAGATTAATCATTTGTTGTTGTTTTTTTTTTCCTGATTGATTCCCTCCTTGGTATCTTTACCGTATCGTGATGGCTTCATCGGTAAGTATATGAAGATTAATCATTTGTTGTTTTTTTTTTCCTGATTGATTCCCTCCTTGGTATCTTTACCGTATCGTGATGGCTTCATCGGTAAGTATATGAAGATTAATCATTTGTTGTTGTTTTTTTTCCTGATTGATTCCCTCCATGGTATCTTTACCGTATCGTGATGGCTTCATCGGTAAGTATATGAAGATTAATCATTAGTTGTTGTTTTTTTTCCTGATTGATTCCCTCCATGGTATCTTTACCGTATCGTGATGGAGTGGCTTGTGTGCTTAAATTATCCCGAGAGCTATGCCGGCGGTACCATTTTGCTGCCGTTAGGGTTACCCATGCCGGACTGGCCGAAGGTGATAAGCCAGACGAAAAAAGTACCTTGGTCGAAAGAGTGACGATATTTCACCGTGAAAATACAACCGCCAAGAAATGCCAACGTGGGTTCATCTGGGGTAAAATTTTCCGGAGGTCAAATAGTCCCCCATTCGGTTCTCCGGGCGGGGACTACTTCAGGGAACTCATGCCAAAGGCTCAAACATAGGGACATGTTCCTAGGAACCGCCCTCGGTAGACCCCAAGAATGAGGTGGGTGAATAAAATTAACTATGATTTGAGGGAAGTAGAGTATACAGAGGATGATTGGAAACATTGGCTCGGATAGGGATGAATGGAGAGCTTATGTCCGCGGCCATGAACCTACGGGTTCCATAGTGCCAGTGAGTTAGTTTCCTGATTGATTCCGATGAAGATGACACTGAAGAACCCGGCATTACCGGACCTACAGAAGAAGAAGATGTACCAATATTGCATGTTGGCAGAAAGAGGATTAGTAAACGAGAAAATTGGATAAAAAATAAAAGCAAAAAGAGGAAGGAATATAGGCAAACAATATTCAGAGAAGAAGGGAAACATGCATGTGGAGAGGTAGGTAAGAGAATGTATCCATGAGTGCAGCTTTAAGTCCAATGAACTTTAAGACTGATTTTTCAATTAATATTGTCGTAATATGTAACTCTTTGGATAAGTACGTATTTCCAATCATAATAAAAACTTTGGTATGAATCTACTTTTCTTGGATAATTTATTTCAAAATATTGCTTGGAGGACAAGAGGTGCAAGTGACTCTTTATACAAAAGAAAGTTATAGTATGGGGCAATGTACGTATATATTGAATCTGTTCATATTTTACGGATAAATGGACTCATGTTTGATAAGGAACACAAACACAATGTATGAGACTTGTCAGATGTTCCTGGAATGTTATATTCTCACTGATCTTTAAACTTAATTTTCTCCAAACTAAGTTTTTGTCACTTGTACCCCTTGTCCTCTGACCGCCTCATGTCAGTGCCTTAAACTAAAATCATGGCTTTTAAGGGCAATTGCCCAATTCGATACAAGATTACATTCAGATGACAATGCGTGTTTGAAACAAATCTCTAGTTTCAATTACTTGAGTTGTCACATGATAAGGATAAATATATAACTAATCAGCTAGCGTACTTTTCATAAAATCACAGCAATTATAGCTACGACATTAAAAAAGAAGACCAGAAAAGATACAAGTTAAAACTTTTATAAGGTTGTCATATGGGAGTAAAACTTGGACTCCGCGAAAGGGAGATTGGAATAAAACACAGTCAGCAGAAATTAAACTTTTAAGTTTCATTGATCTTCCGTCAACTACAAGAACAACTAGAACAATAATTGAACAATTGTAAAACTGTAAACATCCCGGGAAAAACTGCACTTACACTATCTCAAAACTGCAAAGAACTGCGAATACACGGTAGCAGTTAGACGTAGCAGCGATAACGTTATCATTGAATGATAACCCACAAACATCATAGTGAGTTACCAAACGTTTATTAAAAATGGGTGTACACTTACTTATCACTCCCTAACGCTGATCCAACCAGCGATAACCCAAAACAGCGATAGAAAAATCATAGACTAAGTAATATACTCTGTGGAGAAAATAGCAGTTAGCGTCAACAGTCTAACAGTCTCATAATATTGCGATTTGCGTATTTAAATAAATACTTTAAAATAGTCTAATAATGTTATAAAAATTGTTTTAAAATGTTTTAAAATATTAGAAAATGACGGTAAGTACAGAACAAAAGCTATAGTTTACAACAATGTAACAGAAAAATTTTGAGATAGTAGAAGTGCAGTTGAGCCATATCCCGTGATATACTATTGGTGAAACACGGGTTGTAGCATATATGTAAATAAAAAAAGGGGGGATGTTCTAAATTAGATAAAATAAGAAACGAAGATATCCGCTACAACCTCAATATGTTTCCCCTCCATGAACACGGAAGTAAATGGAATCCCATTTATTGAGGGTTCCGCATTCCAAGTCAATCTTATGACGAGGAAGTAACATGAAGACGTAATTTGGGACGACCAAGAAAGAGTCCATACAGAGTAATTAGAAGCAGAGGGCACGTGTTTGTTACACACACTAAAAGTATTCACATTAAACTATACAATAGAATATTTCCACTTGTACACACGATGCTTCGTGATGTGGAATATAAATTGAATGTAATTGTGCAAACAATAAGTACCGGTAACTAATTAGGTACATTTCTAAAAAAAACATTCATTAAATTGTTTGTGACGCAGGATTTATGTTTATTTTGTTAATTAAATTACATGGCGTCTGTTGGTGTGTTTAAGTGTATGCAGAATGAAGCTCGCTTTGTTTTAACGGATAACATGCAGCAGTCGGGTGGCACGAATGGAGAATGAAAGAACGGAATGGAAACTTGGTGTAGGAAAATCAGAGGGAAAACACCCATAATTTGTGGGAGCATAATTACTGAGGGAAATATTTAGAAACATTAGTTGAGGATAGGGATGTATGAAGAGTTCATGACCGTGGGGTCATTAACCTTCGCGTTCAATAATGTCAGTGTGTAATTGAGTTAGTTATTCAATTTTGTTGGAGTCAGGACAGAAAAGGACTACAAAAAATTGCCAAAGCAACTCTTCTCTGTATTATTGATTGCATTTTCTAATTTCTTCTGGTTTTTCAAAACACAAAAATCGGGGAATGGTTTGGTTTTAGTTCCTTACAGAAATATATTGAACAAAAGGTGTTACGGGCCATCCATCCATAGCAATTCTGTCCTAGGGCAGGTCTTTCACTGCAATCATAGCATTTTCATGCTATGCTTTGCAGCTTTATTAGGGGATTTTAGGTTTGGTAGCTTCCCGTTGCTTTCCAAACCGTAGAAGGATGATGGTAATGATGACCGGATGATTTTTGGGGACCGTTGGGCCCTAAGCTTCTTGATATTTGTCTTACATGTAAGGAAAAATCCGAAAAAACCCTCACCCAAGAGCCTGTCCCGATCGGGAATCGAACCCGGGCCCACTGCGTGACAACATAGCACTCTACCTCGAGACCACAGCGGTGGACATGTCAAGCAAATGATATTACAGGGAATAATATTCGAAATGAGAATAAAACAATAGGAAGAAACCAGTGGGAACACCAAGATTGAGGTAGGTTCCTCACACAAGGTTAGAGTTAGTTTTTTTTAATTATAATACTCACGTGTGTTAAATACTAATATATTCATATAAGTAACAAAATCACCGGGTCATGGTCATGCGGACATATGCTCTCCATACATCCATATTTTTCCCCCAATTATTACTATATAACTTGCATCCCTCAACTTATGGTTCAGGCTATTCCTCCATATCATTCTTGGTCTATCTACTGGGTGCTTTCCCTCTTCTTTTGCTGCAAGAAATTTTCAAAAAGCCTAATTCCAAAATGACATCTAGGCTTTAAGAGGGTGGGTGGAAATATGAAATCCATCAATTAGACATATTTACGTTATCGAATATAATGCAGTTGAGAAAAAAAACTTGTTTCATAATATACCCATATTGCTTACTTATTTCTATAACAAATAAAAACTAATTTATAGAGAATAATCCAAGTTTTTACAGCACCAGGCAAAATACTACATTTTTGTACTTAAATTCTACTAAATTACGGGATCTAAACATAGTAGATATCTAGGACCCAAATTATACAATGAATTAATTAGTTCCAATCCAGAGCTAAGCAACCTAAACACAGACAGATTTAAGGAAGCAATAAAATTAATTATTTTAAAATAATAAGTAGTCATTTATTTCGGCTTATATTATTAACTCCTAATGAATTTAATCGTCTTTTAATTTGATGCTAATAATTATAAAATGTTTGTTTAATATCGTTCTCCTTTAATTTAATTCCTTGTGTGTTCGAATGCGTTTTATATTTTGAAACATTATCCTAAATTGATTTCGTTTATTTTATTTCCCAATATATTTAATTACTTTCTTAAGAAAATAAAGATATAGAAAATAAAGTAAATAAATTTCAGGCTATTTGTGGAACCATAAAAAGAACCTTAGGTCGGAAAACAAGGAAAGATACGAAACTTAAATTATATAAAACAATGGCTGTTCCTTTGTTGTTGTATGGAAGTGAAAATTGGATAATGAAATCAAGGGATAAAAGCAGGATACAGACTGCGGAAATGCTGTTTTTACGTAATGTGAAAGGATCCACAAGAGCGGATAGAATAAGGAATGAAACTATACGAGAAGAATTAAATATATATAAAATTGAAGATAAAATCAGCGAAAATAATAAGAAATGGACAGAACACTTAATGATAATGAACAACGAAAGAATACAAAAAAGAACCTTCCTGTATAATTCCAGAGGAACAAGAGATGTTGGCCGACCACGCAGAAGATGGACTCCACTTTTAACTTGCCGCCGAACCAGCTGCATAGCCTAAACCTTGTAGTAGAAGAAGAAGAAGAAGATGTTTTGTATTAATCTATTCTATATTGTTTTGTTTACTACTTTTTTATGTGTCAGGATTTCTTTTATAACTTGAAAATTGCTCATATATAATGTTTCCTCCCTCTTAAAGTAAAATTTTGTAATGTATATATTCTATATGTATTATTTCAGTAACTGAACAGCACCCGAGCACGAGCATTTGCTCATTCGGGTGTCAATATTGTTACAAAATTAATTTTTGAATAAAATTTATTCCTATTCAAAATTTAAAAAAAAATCTGCATAGTTAAAACATTTAGTCATAGTTTACAGATATTTGTAATTTTGTGAATATGTTATTTTGGACCATTAGATAACAGTTTTTTAATAGAAAATAAACAATAAAAAATGAGAAGGTACAACTGGAAGAATCGAAGGGAGAGTATTTCCAGCGCTTTGTTCGATAGTACCAATAATTGTAACAGTGAATGTGTTTTGCTGCAATTAATGATAAACTGATAACTGATTGCTATTTTGTTAATATTATAATTACAAATTTTATTAGACAGTAGTTTTTAAATTTAGAGGATAAAGAAAGCCTACAACTCAATGACATTAATAAGCTGTTACTTTATGATGATCATGTAGTTTTATTAGGTGACAGCGAGGAGATACTATAGTGTAAAAGGAGTAAGTTGGCATGATTTCTGCTATCCTTGTCTAGAGAACTGTTCTTCCACCCTTCGCAAAACACAATGGGCTACCCTTGTAAAATTACTTAGGAATGCTAGAAAAACTCCACCCCCCCCAGTTCCGTCCAATCACTTTTGTGTCAGGTAATTTTTGTCAGTGGCGACTGGTTCAGAGTGCTCTGTTAAAAGTGACTGCAGAAAATTGGAGAAGAGCGTGTAAACACACTGAAAAGATTGAAGAGTCATATTGGCAGGCAGGCAATTTAATGGACGAAATTAGTGATCGGTTTGAAATAAATTTAGACGATACCGACGACGATAAAATGAAAATGAAGACATAGAAACTTGCCAGGAAGAATCTTTAGAAGAAGGGAATGCCACCATTGATCTATGTTCACTGCAGGGAGTGTCTGCCCTACCGCTGTCACCGTGAAGAGATATGCGTATGAGTGAGAAAGATGGTGAGTACTCTCTTTCTCTTTCTAAAATATTCTAGACACTTTAGCCCTCATGGACTTTAAGGGCCAACACGCACACACTGTTGAGTAACACTAAGAAGTAGGAGCTGGTAGTAATCTAAATATATGTTCACACATAGAAATATATTCTGTAATGGAAATGGTTAGTTAATTAAAAAAAATGAGGGAAATTTTGAAGAAGTGGCTGAAATCAAATACCTAGGAACATCAATTACAAATAGGAATGAGATGCACAAAGAAAGTAAAATAAGTTCAAGTCAGGAAATGCATGCTTTTATGCATTACAGGGAATCTTGTCGTCCCACCTTCTCAAAAAAAATTAAACTGAAAATATAAAACTGTTATTCTCTTAGTTATATTATATGGATGCGAAATATGGACTCTTACTTCAAGGAAGAAGAAAAGGTTACGAGTATTTGAGAAAAAAGTTATGAACATTTGTGGACCAAAGAGAGATGAATAGACAGACGAATGGAGAAGATTGCATAACAGTGAGCTACATGATCTTTATAGGAAACCACATAGTCTATAATAAGAAGAGCTAAGTCTTGTAGACTGCGATGATCAGGACATATGATACGAATGCGGAATGAAAGAGGGGCATGGAAGTTTCTTGTACGAAAACCAGGGGAAAACGCCCAATTGGTTTACTAAGAATTACGTCGGAGAATAGTATTAAACAAAATTTGAGAGAAGTAGAATATACAGGGGATGATTAGAAAACATTAGCTGAGGATAGGGATGTATGGAGAGCTTATGTCCGCGCGGGCATGGACCTATGGGTTCGATAGTACCACTGAGTTATAGTTTTCAAAAAATCATCTACGTCCCCGGTGTTACCAAAGGAAAAGTAATGTAATTAATACTTAATAAAGCCTATAATTCTTATTCACTCTAAACAGTAGTTATTGATAATTCTACGGTTAGATTAACAATAAGATAGGTCACCTTGCATCGCTTGTTTGATGACAAATAATACCAAACATTAAACAAGCATTCAATGTAGTAATAATTTCTTTACGCGATCCCACAGGACGTAGTAAGCTATCCCCAGAACAAAACTCTGGTACTTATTTCCGTTAGAGTATGAGTAAACCCTAGGACCATGGTGCCTTAAATCAGTTTTAAAAATCCTATGTGTGAACTCACCTAAATTCTGCACGATGTTCAGGAGACCGGGTGCCGCATGCAGAGCGAATTCATCTGAAACACATCAATATAAAGTTTATAAAAAAGTATTTTAATTTTTTTCCCCAAATGCCCCAGGTTGTCTTTCGACATTCCTGGTTTCTCTCCTGGCATGGCGTACTTGTAACCCACTTCTGAGGTTGGGGCGCCTGGAAGGCGGGGTTACGTTGCCCCGATGATATGATGGGTGATGATGATGATAATGGTGCGCCAGCAGAGTCCCTAATCCTAAGCTTAATCTAAGATGAATATGAATGATGATGATTGCGATGGCCATATGATTTCGGGGACCGTTTGGGCCTTAAAGTTTTCCTGACATTTGTCTTACAGGTGACTAAAATCCCCGATAAACACCTCACCCAGAAAAAACTGTCCCGACTGGGGATCGAACCCGGGCCCGCTGCGTGACAAGGCAGCACGCTATCTCGAGACCACGGCGGTGGACGTATTTTAAAATGTAAATCTGATGATGATTGTTTCTTAACAGAATAGAGGAGAAACTAGAAAAACAAGCCCAAGTCGAGTATTTTCTATTTTCTGGCTTCCGTATTGCATACTTTTTTGGATGATCGGTTCAATACTAATTAATAAAATAGTTAATAGACATGTTTACTATGAGAGAATAACAGTTGGCAATCGTTTGCTTTGTACCTTCTATTGTTTGTTAGATAAATAAGCATTGTTCGCTGAGAAGACATTTTCTATATGTGGTTTATGTTTAACAGTATAATAATTATATCTGGGAGGTCCACCGCTGTGGTCTCGAGGAGCGTGCTGCCTTGTCACGCAGCGGGCCCGGGTTCGATCCCCGTTTGGGCCAGTTTTTCTGGGTGGGGTTTTTATCGGGGTTTTTCCTCACCTGTAAGACAAATGTCAGGAAAACTTTAAGGCCCAAACGGTCCCCGAAATCATATGGTCATCATCATCCTTATCCTTCACCGGTGTGGAAAGCAACGGGAGGCTACCACACCTACAATTCCCTAGTAAAGCTGCAAGCATAGCATGAAAATGCTATGATTGCAGTGAAGGACCTGCCTTCGGGCAGAATTACTATGGATGGATGGATGTATATCTGGGAGACATATTACATTTTTATATTTTTTCAGATAAATGTTTTTTGAAGAAGTTGGGACGACAAGAGTCTCTGTAAAGCATAATAGCACGCAAATCCAAAATTGAGCTTATGTTTAATTTACCATTCTTAGGTTGGAAGAGTCGGCCGCGGTGGACTAGTGGTTATGCTCCTTGCCTCTGGTCCCGAAGGTCGCGGGTTCAAAACAGGCCGTGGTCGATGGATTTTTTTAGGACGGAAAAATCCAAGGAGCAAGTCCTCCGGGAGGGACTTTAAGCCGTGGGTCCCGAGTCTGAAGATCTTCAGGCTCGTAAAAAATCCTTAAGCCTGAATGAAAAGGCCTCTAAGCAAAATTTACCGAATTTTCCCGTCCTAGTACTACCTTCGTTTCCTAAATGTCAGTATGAGGCGGAACGCTGACCACGGATCACTCAAAATGACATATATACGAAAACAAGTGTAACTAAATTAGTATGGTTCAAATTGTTCCTTGTAGGGTGAGAGCGCCTAAATCTCTGTAAAGGAAAAACATAGGCTTACAATACAATACAAATTATTATTATTATTATTATTATTATTATTATTATTATTATTAGTAGTAGTATTGTTATTATTATTATTATTATTATTATTATTATTATTATTATTATTATTATTATTATTATTATTATTTGTTTGTTGTTTGTTTGTTTGTGTGGCAGAGTTTAATTTCATAAACTCCTTTCAACGGCCACAAAGAAAATGGATTGTATCACTAAGATTCGTTTAAAGAATACGCCAGTTATAACTCACTTTGGTTTATTTATATTTCATTTTTTATAATTCACAATAATAGAAAGTATACTTACATATGGATCAGAAAGCTGGACAATAAATGACAGGATGCAGAAAAGAATCTTGGCGACAGAAATGGATGGATTACGGAGAAGTATGAGAATATCCAGGCTACAACATATTCGAAATACATATATAAGACAAGAAATGGATGCACAAGAATCTGTTATCGATAGGATAACAAAGAGAGCTCTACAGTGGTATGGACATGTACAACGGATGTCGTAAGACCAGTGGCCTAAACACGTGTTGGATTGGATGGTACCAGGCAGAAGGAAGAGGGGGAGAAGTAGAAGAGCATGGTATGAGGGAATATATGATGCCATGATGAAGAGGAGTATGGAAGATGGTCAATGGGAAGATAGGAATCTCTGGAAAGCAGGAATCAAGGGCAAACTGCTGTAAAGTGGAAAGCCTGTATTAAGTATAATTCAGTTTAACATTTTCACTTCATATGATTTCACTGTGGTTTGGACACTGCAAATTCATTAATTATTTGTTTTAACGCATTACTGCGGAGATGTGACATGCGTGTTACTTGCACAAAACTTTAGCTGCATCTGAGGTCTTGAGGCTGACACAAGATATTGTAAGCATTCAGATCCAAGCTTCTAGACACTTCTATAAGCAAAGGAACTTAATTTCGCGGACAAAAATTGAGCGCGAAAAGCTACAAGGGCCAATGAGAAAATTAATATATTTAATTATCTGCCGCCCAACTATGGTAAGACAAAAGCCATGTAAGAACGACTTGCGATATTTTTGATGATGCAAGTGTTCTAAATTATTCCATAAGAACTTTAACACAAGAAGGACTTATAGTACATGTATTACGCAATTAAATGCAAGTCATATAAAACTTTCAAATAAATCTATATAAACATCAAATAAAATAAAAATTATCCATAATTATAATATATCTTAGTATATAAAAATTTCGTGTCACGTTGTTTGTCCGCGATGGAATCCTAAACTACTGAACCGATTCTAATAAAATTTTGCACACTGTGTGCAGTTCGATCCAACTTGAGAGTTTATAACTAAATTTATAGTCGCATTATTTTGTTATTGCAAATTATTTGTTTATTATTTAACAAAGAGTTATAATTATCTGTGAGTTCCATACGATTCTAACAGATGGCGGTGTAAGGTACAGCTCGGGTCCAAGCTCTGGTGTTTGCGGGTTGAAGTGCGGGGAGTGGAGACGGTACACTTCTCTGCTTCGCATAGTACTAACAGCTGAGTCAGCAAATTCCTTTCAGACACACGGAGCTAAGTCCCGAGCTATAATTTGGTAAGGTAATTGGTTTATTATTTAACAAAGAGATATCCATATAGCTGTGCTTTTTGTTGCAACCGCGAATTTCAATTGAATTACAAATATTGATTATTTCATAATTTAAGTGTGTTCAATGTTTATTTTATTTTCAATATTATTAATTTCGTGTGTAAGTATTAGTTTTAAGTAATCTGGCTGAAAAACAGCAACTTAATTTAAATTTTTAACGTATACCTTAGCCACAGCAACGCGTGGCCGGGATTTCTAGTGTATATATATATATATATATATATATATATATATATATATATAGGCCTATAGTCCACCGCTGTGGTCTCGAGGTAGCGTGCTGCATTGTCACGCAGCGGTTCGGGGCAGTTTTTCTGGGTGATTGTTTGTATCGGGGTTTTTCCTCACCTGTAAGACAAATGTCACTAAACCTTTAAGGCCCAAACGGTCCCCGAAATCATATGGCCATCATTCCTTATCATTATCATCCTTACCATTATCATTATCATCATCATCCTTCACCGGTGTGGAAAGCAACGGGAAGCTACCACACCTACACAATTCCCTAGTAAAGCTGCAAGCATAGCATGAAAATGCTATGATTGCATGGACGGACCTGCCTTCGGGCAGAATTACTATTGATGGATATATATATTTTCCAGAAGGCCCACATCATCTCTCTTTCTCTAAACATAGTCGTTTTTTCCCTTCCGCATAAATAAATTTCGTTAAATATAACTATACTGCTTTATATCGTACACTAAAATACTTTGAACAGTTAGATAAAATATTTGTATACCACCCGTTACAAAATTAGTCAACTCGCTGCTCTTAGAACACTCCCGGAGTATTTCGTTACTGAACCCCTACTTATGTAACTAGTCGTCTAAATAACTATTTGTCGCAATTTGATTCGTGTATCACGGTAATTTGGAACAATTAATAACCGTAATTTAAGTTAAATTCTAAATGGTAATACGAAAAGGTAGTGTGGTAACACTGCATTTGCACACGGCCCTGCCGGCCGGTGTCACATGAGCTTGTCGACGAAGTTTCCCGAATTGCTACACAGCTTTTTTCCTGTTTAATTACTTAGTTGCGTCACCATTGTTTCAAGAGTGCACAAGCGAGATTGCATTACATTGAGCAACTGTAAGTTTATGTTTGATTTAATTAAATGCGTATAATATTGTAAAACGTGACCAGCGTCATGGGCTAGATCCTCTGGCTATAGTTAATGAGTTCGATACCCGGTCAGAATCAAGGGATTTTTTTCTAAAACGGAATTATTCCTGTGGTTATCCATGACCTGGATTTAGGTTAAGTTTAGGTTTAAGAGAGGTTTCATTATCACTAGGACTTGGAAGTTGAGGAAAAATCTTTTTTTTTTCTCCTTTTTTTTTATGTGTGAAGATGAGGCCCAACTTTATATATATATATATATATATATATATTATATATATATATTGAAAGCAACGGGAAACTACTACGTGTTGCAGAGCATAGCATGAAAATGCTATGATTGCAGTGAAAGACTTGCCCTCGGGCAGAATTATTTGGATGGATATATACAGTAATTCTGCCCGAAGGCAGGTCTTTCACTGTAATCATAGCATTTTCATGTTATGCTTGCAGCTTTACTAGGGAATTGTAGGTGTGGTAGGTGTGGTAGCTTCCCGTTGCTTTCCACACCGGTGAAGGATGATGATAATGATAAGGATAAGGATGACGATGATGATGATGGCCATATGATTTCGGGGACCGTTTGGGCCTTAGAGTTTTCCTGACATTTGTCTTACAGGTGAGGAAAAACCCCGATAAAAACATCACCCAGAAAAACTACCTCGACCGGGGATCGAACCCGGTCCCGCTGCGTGACAAGGCAGCACGCTACCTCGAGATCACTAGGGTCATTGTAGACGAGAAAATGGTGGGTTTTGTTTTCCCTTTTTCGACGATTTTTGGCTTATTGGTCCTTTTTAGCCCTTTTTTTAGGTCTTAACTTTTTTCAACTTTGTTTTGACTACATTTATACCATTTGTATAATTGAAGAATGCACAGAATCTAGTGTCAATTACAACTTCTTTCAAAACACTATCCAGTTTCATTTTCCAAATACTTCACACATTGCAAACACTTCTGTTCTGAAAGAAACTATTAAACCCTCACAAAATATGTCATTATTTTAACCAGCCTATTGATCGCCTTTTATCCATTGCGGGTTCGCTGAATCCATTCTAGGTGGGAAAAATCGTTCATTTTAAATTCTCCAAGAACTTTCTTTTTAATAAAAATAATTTATTTTTCATACTATGTTGGATTTAAAAAAATGTATGAAAGAAGAAGCATTTTCAGTCATCATTTTTTTTCGCAAAGTATGTGGAATTTCACTAGTATACTTTTTTAACATTTTTATTAAATGTATTAAAAATGCAGTTGAAACTAAAATTATTTAATTTGAATTGTCCTTTTAAGTCCTTTTTCAGGATATATTTAGGTCATTTTAAATGTATTTTATAGGCATTTTATAGGTCCTCAACTTCCGAGCCCTAATTATCACCAATCATATCATTGTGGTAACGTAACTTCGCCTTCCACGCTCCCCAATTTAAGAAGTTCAGCCATGCCAGAAGAGAATTCCAGAAATGTCCCTAAAGGCAACCTGGTGGTATTGGTGAACATTGTAATTCTTTTTAATATGTATGTTAGATATTTCATATATTGTAGGTCAAGGAAAATTGATTTTATATTAACAAACTACTGTCGTTAACATTGAGTTTGCGTACTGCGTAATAAGTTTATAACGTTCTAACTAACTAATTCACTGGCACTATCGAACCCGTAGGTTCATGGCCGCGCGGACATAAGCTCTCCATACATCCAAATCATCCCCTGTATAATCTACTTCCTTCAAATCATAGTTAATGTTATTCTCCCACCTCATGGTCCACCAACTGGGCGTTTTCCCTCTGGTTTTCCTACAAGAAATTTCCATGCACGTCTTCCATTCCCCGTTCGTGCCACATGTCCTGCCTATCGCAGTCTACGAGACTGAACTGTTCTTATTATACCTGGCTTCCTATAAAGACCATGTAGTTCACTGTTATGTAGTCTTCTCCATTCACCTGTCTCTTCATCTCTCTTTGGTCAAAAATTTTCCTAAGTACTTTATTCTCAAATACTTGTAATCTCCTTTCCTCCCTTAAAGTAAGAGTCCATGTTTTGCACCCATATAATATAACTGGTAGAATAATAGTTTTATATATTTTCAGTTTAACGTTTTTTGAAAGGAGTTGGGATGACAAGAGTCAGCAATGCATAATAACACACATTTCCAGAATTGAGCCTATGTTTAATTTCCTTATGCATCTCATTCTTATTTGTGATTATTGTTCCTAGTTATTTGAATTCAGCCACTTCCTCAAAATTTCCTTCATTTGTAGTTAGCTGTCCATTTCCATTACATAATTATGACCATATATTTAGCTTTATTGATATATTAATTAAATAAAAATAAAACGTAGTTTTATTTGATTTTCATATTTATTATATAATTCAGTGACAGCTGTTTCGGTACACTGTACCTTCTTCAGACATAATTTGTTAACATGTCTGAAGAAGGTACAGTGTACCGAAACAGCTGTCACTGAATTATATAATAAATATGAAAATCAAATATAACTACATTTTATTTTTATTTAATTAATAAATATGGATTTTCGTCAAGTAAACACCAACTCAATTGATTATGTATTGATATAGTTTATAACGTTCTAGAATAATTTATTGTACTACTTATGTTTATTGTCAATGGCAATACCAAGTTGAAACACAGATTCTCGTCCAATCACCAAAATTAAACACCTTTGGGCGTGGTTAATACGTGGATGGGTGACCGCTTGGGAACACCATGTGCTGTTGGCAAATTATAGTAGCACAGTTGGTAAATGTCACACCTGGAAGGTCAAAGGTTTGATTCCCGATGGGGTCAGGATTTTTTGAACTGGCACCATGGCCCTGAGGTCGACTCAGCCTCTAACGGAAATAGGTACCAGAAGCTTGTTCTGGGGGTAAAGGCGGCCGTCCTCAGGCCTAACAATTCGGCTGACATAAAGTGCCGACTGTCTAGAAAGGTGAGAGTCTCAAACCTAATAACGGACCAACGAATGGAGGAAGCTACTACATAATACTGAAATACATAGGGACCAGTTGTATTAAGAACAGTTAAGTCATATACAGGGTATGTAGCACAAATGGGAATGGAAAACAAACATGTACATTTCTAGTAGGAAAACCAGAGCGAAAGCATCCAATAGTATGTATTACTCGCCCAAGTTAAGTCTGCACGGCTAAGGGGGAAGTGTGTTAGCTTTAGTGTCGCCAAACTATTTCTCTATGGAAGGGAGAATCTCTAAACATATGTGAAAAATCATTACATGATTGTCAAATTAGTAATTTAATCGACGATTGCTGAAAGTTTCGGATCATTTAAAATCACAGGTTTTTTCATCCTCCATCCATTAACAACTTACAACACAGAGGGGCAAGTGACTACATGTAATGAGGAAGGAAAAGGAGGGACAGCTCGTTCCCGTAAAAACGTGGTTGCCGGGTTTATTTGGTCAATTGACTACTGTGGTTGACGAATCATTTAAAAAAGCACAGTATTTGCCAGCGCTCACCTCCCTGTCAAATACAATACAGCAGACAGCAAGTGGCAACATAGTAAGTGAAGGAAGAGATTCAACAGCACATTCCTAGCATATTTTCCGCGTGCAGATTTAACTTGGACGAATAACAGGTCAAGAATGAGATGGGAGAATTATACAGGATGAATAATATGGATTTAAAAATGCTAGCTCAGGGTAGGGAGGTATGGAGAACATACACGGCCAAGAATCTCCAGGCTCGATCGTGCCAGTGGTCGGCCAGCGGTCGAAAGTCCACCACAATTCATTACATTTTTGTTTAATTTTTAATACATTACATTAAAAGTTTGTCACAAATACGTCATTATGCATTAATTTTCTATTTATTTTAAAGATACGAACGATAGGAAATATGTGGTATAGCTTGGCTAAGCCATATTTGAAAATCAATAACGCGTCATTTGACATTTGAATATTATTTATACTATTTAAATTTGCATTTGGCCTATTATTATGTGTACGGGAATATGTATCCCTTCTTCTTTGTCTCTCACTCCGACCCGTCAATATTCTATGTCGAGGCATACATTTAAATAATGAAATATACTAACGTTTTAGAACCACTAATAACACAGCTCTACAATTTTTTTGTTGCCCTGGATATCTCTGCGAATTTCAATGTTTTCAAGTGCACAGTTTGCGAATATATTCATGAAAGTGCTGAATGTGCTCTAAAAATTATAGAAGAAAATCTTATAAAATGCGTTTCACTGAAGTATAACATGGGTTTTCGACATTTTTCTTTCTATTTACGTCGGTGTAGGCCTATACTAATTTTTTTTAATTGACATAAATTTTTTTTGTTTTCATATTTTCCGATTTTTGTAGTGTAAAATGAAAATAAAGATTTAAAAAACCAGAACAAATCTTCCAAAATCATTTATAGTTTCATGAATTGTGTGCATAAATATTTCCGAAATTAATCCTATATCAAGGGCAACAAAACCACTGTTGACCAGTGTAATAAATACGCGAGAGTAAGCAACTCGCATTACTCCTGCACAATTTTATTTTTGCAACAGTGCACATTCAATACAAACGTAAACAAATGAATTAGTACACAAATTAATGCAATATTCATTGTCGCGAATATTTTGTTAAGAACTAATTTATGTTCACCTTTATCGTTGTTAAAGTCCAATGCCAGTCAACTCCAAATAAATGTAGGCTACCAAAGGAAAGTAGATAGAATCTTCATTGATTTCTCTTATTAGAAACCGAAAAAAGACTAAGCTACAGACATAAAAAAAAGTTTTGCATCACCTCGGTTCCAAGATCTCCTGAACACTGACGTTGAATGTTAATATTGCATCCATAAAAGAGTCCCTTAGACTGTTTATAGATGTCACTAAACCTACATCAAGATGCAAACAACCATGCGTGAGCAGTGCCTATAAGACGGAGTGGGTAAGACAGCCGATCATTTCCAGTCATAACACCAGGAAGGAAGTACGCTACTAGTGTTCCGCCATGCCTAGAAAATCAATTCCTAAGTTTGATCGTATCCGCATTCTTACGTTGTGTCAGGAAGGTCTTTTCATCAGGGGAAGTTTCCAGACGTCTCAGAGTAAACCAAAGCGATGTTATTCGGATATGGATGAGGTGCAGAGATACAGGAACTGCTGATGAATTGCCTTGTTCAGGCCGCCTAAAGATTACTACTGCAGTTGATGACCGCTATTTACAGATTTTAGCTCGGAGGAACCCTGAAAGCAACGCCTCTATGCTGAATAATGACTTTCGTGCAGCCACAGGATGTCGTGGATCGACTTGAACTGTACAAAATAGGCTGCATGATGCGCACCCTTCATTCGCGTAGTCCATGGCGAGGTTTACCTTTGAAACCTAGACACCATGGAGGGTGGTACAGATGTGTCCAACAACATGCTGAATGGACTCGTCAGAATTGGCAACAAGTTCTATTCACACATGAGTGTCGAATATACCTTCAACCAGGCAATCGTCGGAGACGTGTTTGGAGGCAATCTGGTCAGGCTGAACGTCTTAGATACACTGTCCAGCGAGTGCAGCAAAGTGGTGGTTCCCTGATGTTCTGGGGTGGCATTATATGGGTCGACGTACGCCACTGGTGGTCATGCAAGGTAATGAAACGGCTATAAGATACAGGAATGACATACTACGGCCTATAGTGCAACTATATCGGCAGAATTTTGGAGAGGAATTGGTCTTAATGGACAATTCATGCGCTCGCCGTGCAGATCTTGTGAATGAGTTCTTTCATGATAACGAAATCACTCGTTTAGAGTGGCCAGCATGTTCTTCAGTTATGAACCCTGTCGAACATGCGTGGGATACATTGGAAACTGTTTTTTTTTTTTTGGCCGAGATGGCCCACCGACCAATCTGAGAGATCTACGCCGAATCGCCGTTGAGGGATGGGACAATCTGGACCAACAGTGCATTCATGAAGTAGTGGACAGTATGCCACGATGAATACAGGCATGCATCAATGCAAGATGACTTGCTACCAGATATTAGAGGTACTGGTGTATGCTTCAATCAGGAACACAAATTCAGAAAGCCTAGCTCTCTTAGAACCACGGTGATGCAAAACTTTTTTAATGTGTGTGTGTGTGTGTGTGTGTGTGTGTGTGTGTGTCAATGGTCCAACGGTCTCAATGTCTTTTTTTTCGAAACCAAACTCGGCTATATGGATTAATTAAAAATAAGGAAAACTATATGGAAAGCGTATAATTGGTAAGTCAATAATGAGATGGGAGGATAATAACAGCCATGATTTGAGGGAAGTGAAATGTAGCCAAGAACTATAATAAAACCAGTAGTAGTCTAATGTCCGCCCATCCGCAATCTTCCGGATTTGATAGCGCGCTGTTAGTACAGATCGAGTTCGTTAACAAAACAATATTCGGACAATTGTAGTGCGGGTTAACCTGAAGCGAACTTTATAAATTGCAGCAGCAGCCGCAATTTTCGATTTTTCGTAATGAAACCTTTGAAAATGAAACGAGCAGGCGCGGCTCGTGATGCTCTCAAGTATCAATCTGATGATAACTTGAAAATGTGTTTTAAAAATTGCTAATGTTAGGCCTAACATGTTACAAGATGCATCCTTACCGGCCGCTTAAATTATAACTTCGTAAACGAGCTCTCTGCTATTAATCAGCATCTCGTTGAAATTTGATGAAGCCAGTAACTTATTATCAGGTTTCTCTATAAAAGTCTACCATTTTAAGAGAACGCCAAATTATGACATTAAATTAATTAGGCCTCGAAAAATTTCGGAATTTTCGGAATTCGCATTTTATAATATAAGCTTTCTCGTTATTACATTCGTCTTGAACTTGTATAATTGAGGCGGTTAGATGCAAAGGGGTGTAAGTTTTTTTTTTCGAGTTTGATGCATAATTTTATTTAGTGGCAAAGGGATATAAGTGTATGCGTTAGGAGTAGATAAAGTACAATTGTTATTTTTAATTGCTATAATTTTCTTATACAGCTTCAACTTTAAAAATATTGTTCTCAATACTGCAAAACGTGAACCCCTTTGCTTCTAATCCTGCAGGTCTTAGTGATTTTTATTTTTTGTCAGAGGGTTGTTTTTTTAAATATTTTTAATGCCCCATTTTGTCCTTTTTGGACATTTCTGGTGTTCTCGCCTGGCTCTGGCGTAATTGTAATTCACTTCTGAGGTTGGGGCGCCTGCCCCGATGGTATGATGGGTGATGATAATGGTGTGCCAGGAGAGTCCCTAATCCTAAGCTTAATCTAAGATGAATATGAATGATGATGATTGCGATGGCCATATGATTTCGGGGACCGTTTGGGCCTTAAAGTTCCTGACGTTTGTCTTATAGGTATGGAAAAACCCCGATAAAAACCTCGCCCAGGAAACTGTCCCAACCGGGGATCGAACCCGGGCCTGCAGCTCGAGACCACAGCGGTGGACTGTTTTTTTAAATGTTGTGAATACAATGTTTTTTGACATTCTTAACACATCTCGTACTTTATGACGTGTCGTTATTATTCACGAAGATATTAAAACACAAAATAAAAATAAAACCTAAATAAATAAATAAATATAATACCCGCTCTTGTAATAATACAGCTCTTAAGATTTTGGAGGGATGCTCAGCCAAATATGAACAAATTGGCTTTGGAAAATATATCAGCTGTATGTCACGTGATATCAACTCACTGGCATAATTGTTAACGACGTGTTTTCTTTCCTCTCTGTACTATGTATAATAATATTATTATTATTGTTATTATTATTGTTATTATTGTTGTTATTGTTATTATTGTTATTATTATTGTTATTAGTGTTGTTATTGTTGTTATTATTGTTATTATTGTTGTCCCCTCAGGGGTCCTCATCTGGGGGATATGTGGATGGCGACCACAAGGTGCCCAAGCTGTGCAAAACATTTCTTCCACTTGCTTGTGTTTTGCACTCTCTTAACTTTACTATCTAACCTCTCTTGGTTAACTCTTGTTTTTTTTACCCCGACTCTATTAGGGCATCCGAGGGCTAGGGAGTCTTTCCTTTCTTCCATTTCTTCTTTCCTTTATTTTCTTATCTTCTCCAGAAAAGCCTGACCAAAGGCTATAAGATGGCAGCCCCATCACTGGTCTTGCCTTCCTTTGGCCAGCAACCAATCGAAGGGACTATTATTATGCTTTCAAGTCTTATACGAGAATTTCCCGAAGTACGCTGGAGGGAAAATTTTCTATGGGATCGTAACAGGCCTTGGCCTAATACTTGGAAGGAAGAAGAAGATTATTGTTGTTATTGTTGTTATTATTGTTGTTATTGTTGTTATTATTGTTGTTATTATTGTTATAATTATTGTTGTTATTATTATTGTTGTTATTATTGTTATTATTGTTATTATTATTGTTATTATTGTTATTATTGTTGTTGTTATTATTATTATTATTATTATTATTATTATTATTATTATTATTATTATTATTATTAATTCTTTTCGTCCACCGCTGTGATTTCGGAGTACCGTTGCTCTGCACGCACCGAGCTCGGATTTCAGACCCCGGTCGGGATAAGTTTCCTGGATGATGTTTATTTTTCGGAGTTTTTCCTGACTTGGGAGAGAACTATCAGGAAACTTTAATGCTCAAACGGTCCCCTAACATTATCTGGCCATCATAATCATATTCGCCATGTTTAGTATGAATGTGTGCGAATGGTGTGTTTCGTCTTCATGTTGTGTTTTCTTCGAGGAGGCCCTGACATTGAGCTGATTCCTCATTTAGGGAGGCCCTCCGTGTCATTGTGTGGTTAAAAGTATGTGTGTAACCATAAATAAAAATCCCTCTCCCGACAGGTCGTGGTGTGTGGCACGTAAAAGTACCTATAAGGTGAGAGGTTAAACTGCACCAATAGAATGGAATTAGGCCTATTTTTTATCTTTCTGAGAAATATGTTTAGACCATTCCGATAGTATTTGAGTTTTCAATTTTCTTATGCGCTATATTAACTTAATTTTAAAGCTAATTTTATAAGTAGGCTTAACTAGCTAATACCCGGCGTGCGCTGCTAAGCCTAAATAAATGAAACTTGATGTGTTTTTATGTTTAGTTGAATAAAAAAAGGAAAAATAATTTAAATTTATATTGTAATTATTTTTTTGATACCCCGTGCTGATTATCCGGCATTGCCCGGGAATTTACTTATCCCGATCTTCTTAGCATAAATGAGCTGAAAGACGAATGTTAATGTGTTTTTTATGTTTAGTTGAATATGTAAGAGAAAAAAAATTACAAATTTATATCGTAATTATTTTTAGATACCCGTGCTGATTATCCGGCGTTGCCCGGGAATCTACTTATTACAATCTTCTTCGTGTAAATAATCTGAAAGCCGAATATTAATCTGTTTTTATGTTTAGTTGAATAAGTAAAAGGATATCCCGTGCTGAATACCCGGCGTTGCCCAGGAATATACTTGTCCCGATCATCATCATCATTGGCGTGACGGTCCTTTTAGTTTGACCTTAGCCTCCCTCATAACAGCTATTAATTCTCTTCGGTCAATGGCCTTATTACTTGTCCCGGTCTACTTGGCATAAATGAGTTGAAAGAGAAAATTCGTTATTGTGAGTTATCCGTAAAAGAATAACCGCGTGCGCTGCTACTCTTGCCCGGAAATCTACTTATCCCGTCTTCTTGGCATCAATGAAAGACAAAATTGGTTATTATGAGTTTTCCAATTTAGATAAACACATGCTGTCACGGACTTTGTTGTAGAGGTTTTTGAGATATTCAGTTCTGTGTAGGCCTACATTAATTTTGTGTATTTTTTATGGTTTAGGCAGTGTAAGTCATATAAACTTCCAAAAAGCTACTTTTTTCACGTTTTACACTACAAAGGGTGATTTTAAGGGTGTAGGAGTTGAGTATCACAACTTTCTTATAGCCTACATTCATCTCGGTATCTCCTGAACATTTTGTAAAAAGCCCATCACAGTCGGATGAACGATATGGCAGCGCATAAAATATGAACAAACAAACAAACATTCATTTTTATATATTAGATATAGTGAACCCCCAACGAGTTTAAGCAAAGCCGCCACTGGCATTTAGATAGATTATAATTAAGGCAGTCTAGAACATAGAGAATTAGAAGCCAAAGGTGTTAAGAGCATTTTTTGGTCAATGCACTTATGTCAAACTTAATTACTCATCGTGTCAATTGTTTGAAGGACAAGAGAGATGTCCTATAAAATGTGTGTGTTTTGCTGATTTTATGATAAGAGGATAGGAACCTTCAGAATTAAAAAACAAACATCAACGGTAATTGACTCAAAATTAAACTTTAAACGCCATTTTCTCGAAATTGATTAATTAACCAACATCCCTTGGCTTGTAGACCCTTCAATTATGTAGATATAAAATAAAAAATGAATGATGTTTCCTTGTAACATCTGACACTTATTTCTGCTTGAAGTTGTACAGGCCTATTATCGTATATGAAATGCAACTCGAATAAAAGCTCAGCAAATGGTTATGGAACGAGCACATCGTTACATTATTTTCACTTTCTTGTTTGACTTTTAATTTTCGTTAAATTCACCCGCTGTTATTATTTCTATTAAGCCTATTAGGCCTACACATTTTTAAAACTTAATTGCAAATTGTAAAAATAATTAAACAATAATTAGTAAAAGATTGCTCGCAAACTGATGATTTATTATTGGTGAATAAATCCATTATTGTCTGTAATTTATAAATGCAAGTGTCCACAAGTGTTGTTTGGAAATTATCTGAATTGCCAACAGAACGATACTACACACAACTTTTAAATCAATTTTTTCGTGACTCTGAAAGACACACAGCCCTGCATTACAAGGCGGCGGGGACGCGTTATCATGGCAACCGCGATGCGCTTTATACTCTACAAAAACTAGTAGGTAGGCGCGAGTTCTCAACACTAAGATGTATGGATTACTTCATATATATTCTACAGTTTGTTAATGAGAATTGGATGTAGGATACATTTTATTAGACATTCTGTTAGAATTGTTCGCCTTAATACCAACCTACACATCTGTTAGCGCCACACTGGTTGTATTTAACCTTGAATTAAAATATCATGATGTAACATTAGTAACAAAGAAATAACGTCAATTTTATACAAACGACTACAAATAAAAATTCAAAATGTATGGCCTAGTAGCCTATTTAAATTAATTAATTCAGTAAATATGAATACTAGGGAAGCGATCGCTCCTCAGCCTCCCCCTTAATAATGGCCCCCGATATTTATGTGTATTGAGAGCAGTTATTGCTGAATGAACACACAGGTATGAACATCACATGTCAGAATCGATTACCAGCAGTCACGCAACTTCAGATAATGAATAAGTCATTGATTTTTCTGAAGGTTACAGAATTTTTAAGGGGATTCCCTCTTACAATGGAATATAGTACAGTGTTATAAGAGACTCAGCGTTGCTATTCTAAAGGCATGCAAGTGGAAAGATGCTCCATTCTATTTTTAAGCTAGTTGATAATATAACGCCTGCAAGCGATAAGGAAGCCCATGTACTAGGCTACTTCCTATGTAAAAATGTTGACTCGTCAACATAATATTGAAAGTAATTTATCATAATTAATGCCACGAGTGATTTCCAATTTATCTAGAGAATTTGGAAATCAAGAGTGGCATTTGTTAGGACTATTTAACGAATAAAATTAAGCTGTTTACTCACAAATAGTTATTTAACTATAGTTATTTTAAAATATGTATATATTTAATGTAAACGGCGATGTTTGAAAACAAATGAGAAACGACAGGTCATATTTTGCAGTGACTGAGCCTACAAGAAATACGGCTACCAGATTGTATATATAGTGCATAGATGTCAACAAATAGCGATTGCAGGAGTTAATATAAAAACATTTGTAGCAATTTATTATACCACAAAAAAAAGAAACCAATGTTTGCACTTTCTTAAATGTATTTTTTCCCAGGTAATAATCCAGAAAAATATAATTGTCATATTTACATCATACATCAGAAATGAGTTAATAAACAGTTTGATGTGTTTCATTTTTTCTCCACTAGAGAGCATTCTTACAATATTGCGTTCCTTTGGCAATAAATAATATGATGTCTTGTTTATCACTGCAACCAGATCATACTATTTACTGCCAAAGGAACGCAATATTGTAAGAATGCTCTCTAGTGGAGAAAAAATGAAACACATCAAACTGTATATTAATTTATTTCTGATGTCGTATGATGTAAATATGACAATTATATTTCTCTGGGAAAAAAATACATTTAAGAAAGTGCAAACGGTGGCTTCTTTTTTTTTTGTGGTATAATAAATTGCTACAAATGTTTTTATATTAACTCCTGCAATCGCTATTTGTTGACATCTATGCACTATATATACAATCTGGTAGCCGTATTTCTTATAGGATCAGTCACTGCAAAATAATGGTCAGACCTGTTCAGAATATTAAAAAGGAGGAGCTTTCTTTAATATGGTAAATATAACAATGATAAATATTTCGTGAAACACGACTCTGATTGGTTGTAAAACAGAAATCATTGAAACGTGATTGGTCATTGACTCCCATTTGGGACATGAGTTAAATAGTCAGGACAATTATTATCCTTCTTTTCCGCATTTTCTTTTAGATTGTTCTATTGTGTCAAGTCCTACGTTTGGTTGATTATTTTGCGGAAATTAATATGTAGGCCTATAAAACTGAAATAGGTCTATATCATCATCATCTTCACGGTATAGGCTCCCCGGCTCAATACTCCATCGCTTTCTTGGTCTGCCAGGATCTCTTCTCCCTCGTAGTTTGTACGCCCAAACCTGCTTCGGAAGTCTGGTGTTATCCATTCGTTGCAGGTGTTCAGTCCAACGCTCCTAGTAAATTATAGATTTGATGTGTAATTGGTATTACTCCTAACTCTTCTTTTATAGTTTTGTTCCTTATATGATGTTGTATTGTACATCCCTTAACTGCTCGTAAAAATTCAATTTCTGTCGATTGAATATTCTTCATTTCTTTTTGTCTCAAGACCCAGTTCTCACTGCCGTATAATAGAGTAGGGACTGCCATAATCTTGTAAATTTTCAAGCGATATGAATAATAGGGATACATTAACTTATTACAGTATTATGTAAGTATGATTATGCGAGTCAGCACCTACTGTAATTTCCATGTAGGCTAAAATATGTGCTTTTTGCCTTACAATTCAAGTTAAAATTGGGGCGCGTCTAATATAATGAAGGTAACGATTATTACTTTATTTTTAAAGTCATATGCCCGTCCTTTTATTTTCCAAGATCTTTGTACGCAATTAATAGTGCATTCAACTATACGCGTGGCATTGAAGTGACTTCTACCGGGCTTCCAATATAAAACCGGACCGGCCTTACGGGGTTTCATCCGTCAGGCAAGCGCTCTCTCCTCGTCCGCATTTCACTCTGCCAGCCGCTCGTCCTTGAACTGGTTAGTTTACTATCGTTCGACAAGATGAGACGTCAGCTGACATTAGAGCAGCGCATTTATGTGTGTAAATGTTATTATAAATACGAATCAGCTCGTCGCGTTCGTGAGGAATTTATTCGGAACTTCCCTGGACAATTACCTCCTTCCAGATCGACAATCCACGATCTTGTGACTAAATTTGAGACCACTGGTTCAGTACAAAATAAGAAACACAGGCGAAGGCGTACGGTTCGTTATCACCGAAGAAAAATTAGACGAAATTGGCGAAAATTTGGAACGTTCACCACAAAAATCATTACCGAAATTAGCACAACAAGTTGGGTTTTCAGTATCTTCTGCACATACAGCAACAAAATTGTTAAAACTCAAACCTTACAAGTGTACACGTGTTCATTGTCTAAACCAAGGTGATCCCAGCATTTTCTATAAGGTAAGAAACAGTTCAAGGACGGGTGGCAGGCAGGGTGAATTGCGGGAGGAAGAGACAGCACTGCGTGCCGGGTGAAACTCCGTAAGGCCGGTCCGGTTTTATACTGCAAGCCCTTTAGAATGCCATTGGCTGAGAACACGGTTTCATATTCAGTTCCCATAACGATGCTCCTCAGTATTAGATTGATACTTGAGATATTTTGTGTTCAGTTTAATATTTTCCTGTATATTTTAGTGATAAAAAGGCGACATTCACAAAATTAAAGTTACAAATTGAAGGTTGTGAAGTATGCGGGGGGGGGGAAACATGGAATAGATAAGTCTAAAGATAATTTACATCTCCGCTTACGCGAAAAGAAATATTAGAACTTGGTAAAAGAGATAATTTACAAATACAATAATTTACGTAAAGAAAAGCGTGCGAAACATGGTAAAAGTTTGAAGTGACCAGAATAAGAGACTAAGATTTGAAACTTGTGCAAGAAAATTGGAAAAATTACATTGCTATTTCAACAAAAATAATTCGAACACGTGAAGTCAAAGCAGCCTTTAAGCGTAATATCGAAGATTTTGAAAATCATGGCGTTAACTGTGTACTGACATTGAGAGGCTATACGTGGACTCTTTATTTCGTCTCTATTAATCGCCTTATTAATTTACTCATGCTCAACTTGCATGCTCCGTGGATTATCACAGAATAATTAATACTAACTTTAACGTTATTCATGTTCCACGGGCATATATTTTACCACAATATCTATACAAAGTATGATTATAGCTTTTGACAATGTTCAATATAAAGATTCGTTATATCGCGATACCAACATAAACAAGAAATGAAGAGAAACGATAAAAAAAACCATTCATTTAGGATAGCAGAGATTCTGCGCGCTGGGCCCGAGTTTGCGCAGACTTGCTTCATTTCGTATAAGCATCTGCTAGTCTAAAACAAACAATACTTTAATCTTGACTTTACTGTACTTAGCGTGATACTAAATGAGATCATGAGAGAGGAGATCTGAGGAAACTATACTTGCAATACAGGTAATAAATAATCACAATGATTAACTAAAATGAAACTATCTTTAATATAAAAAAGTAGTCATATAAATGAAATTAACAAGATAGCGGCTGTAACCCAAAATTATCAAAATAACAATGAAGTTAACATAATCAATAACAACCCTCTCCAAATACAATAATAATAATAACCTGTCTCATACTTAACAATCGAACTGTAAACACTCATACGAAAACGATACTTAACTCTGAAGTTTCTTCTTAATACAGCCATAACAAAAAACATATACCAAGTCTTGAAATAATGGTCGAGAGATTCACTTGCTTGTACCCCATCGCCACAACTAAAGAGTCCCAATCTTGGAGAAAGTCTCTTCCATACTTTAGGAAGACTGCCAGACTGTACGAAGCCAGTACGCCGACTGCTTAACGTTCCATGTCACTGCAGATGGACCTCTCCTTTCGCGCAAAGCGTGCGCGCAGAGGAGTGGGAAAACGGTGAGTTCGGAAAGGACCAGGGACTAAAGGAGAAAGGGATCAGGAAGCACAGACCAAATTACGCTCGATCGACGTCACGGCAACACAAAAGTTAAAAAATTACGCATACACGGATCAACTGTTTCATGAAACATAAACTACGTGTTGGTTTATCATTGAAAATCATATTAAATATCTTGGGTGCGTCTTATACATAGGAGCGTCATATACACCAAAAAATACGGTATGTTGGCCCGACTACAACCTCTCCTCTCTACTGAACCAACACTTACTTCTCTGTGTTTTGGGGTCGCAAAACTGAGTCCTATATTATAGAAACTTACATTGCTGAGATGCATTCTAGCCAACTTATCACTTTTACTCCCTAGACTATAAGATTAAAAATCCCGCTAATAAACTGCGTTGCATAAGAAAATGCTAGTGATTTGAATTATTCCTGGCTATTTAATGAAACAGTGTCCAGTAATCATATGAATGTCTGTCTTCCCGCCATATCCTTGGGGCATATTATGACATTATTCGACCAGCCTGTGGTCCTTGAAGTGTTAGTAGTGCGGACATAGCCGTCTTTGTCATAAGGGCACAGGGGCCACGTGCCAAGGACCCCCATCCTCACTGGGGCCCCGAAAGGCCGCTATATTCGCTTACACTACGTTACGATCAGGATGATAATTAATCCGCTCTCGTGTAGATACGTTTATTTCTATGATCGACACATTATATGCACATTTAAAAAATAATTCGGCAGCACACTAAGAAATTGACATGACAATCGTTTTAATTTTCTTTGTCAGTTAATAATCGATTCTGACTAGTTTACAAAAAATACAAATAATTTGCAGAATTATATCACGAAGACATTATTGCACATGAGCTCAAATCAGAATGTTTTCATTTAAGGCAGTATTTAAAGAACATAGCAAAGCAATCAGCTTCTCAACCTTACGTAACCTAATGAAGACTGATAAATTAGAAGAAACTTTTCCAAATGTAGAAGTTGCTACAAGAATATTTTGCTTAATGATCACCAATTATAGTGAAAAGCGCTCATTTTCACAATTAAAGAAAATAGACAAATTAATTACAAACAGCAATGTTATAAGAATGTCCACCGCTGTGGTCTTGTCACGCAGCGGGCGCGGGTTCGATCCCCGCTCGGGATAAGTTTTCTGGGTGAGGTTTTTTTTCTGGGTTTTTCCTCACCTGTAAGACAAATGTCAGGATACTTTAAGGCCCAAACGGTCTCCAAACACCATCTGGCTATCAATATCATATTCATCTCATTAGATTAAGTTTAGGTTTAAGGGCCTCTCCTAGCGCATCATTATCCATCGCCATCACCCATCATATCATTGGGCAGCGTAACCCCGCCTTCCAGGCGCCCCAACCTCAGAAGTGGGTTACAGACAATGCCAGAGAGAATGCCTGAAATATCGAATGACAAACAGGTGGCATTGAACAAAAAAAAAGTTAATAAGAACGACTTACTAATTTGTCAATTATGTGCACAGAAAATGATATCCTTAAAAAAATAGACTTTGGAGGATGTAATAGAAGATTTTTGCACAACAGAAATGCCGAAAGAAACCATAATTGAAAAATTTTGCCAATTTAAACTAGCAGCATACTTATCTAATTAATACCATATGTATATTATTTGATTTGTACCAATTAACTATAATAAATATAAGATCACAGCAGAATAATGTTTCTGTCATTTATTTTTCTTTTTACTTTCCAAGAGAACCCCAAATTCTTGTGGTGCCCAAGAGCCCCGGCTTAGCGTAAGTTGGCGCTGAGTGCAGATTGAGTTGTTTACTATTGAGCTGATATTGTTTTATCAGAGAAAGATTATTACAATGAAAGTAAGATTCTTTTAATCTCCTTATAATAATAATAATATTTTTATTTAGGGATATTCCACAATACAGTATTTCTCCTTCGACCCAAAGTGATTTGTCACCAGAGGTTTCTGTCTAAAGCATCTTCTTCCCTCAAATCTCTAGCTTCCATACTTCTCTTCACTCCATCCATCCATCGTTCTCTAGGCCTGACTCTTCCACTTCTTCCATTAGCTTTCCAATTAAGGATCTTCTTTGGTACTCTCTCTTCTTCCATTCTTATGAGGTGTCCATATCATTTCCAACGTTTTTCTTCTATTTTTCCTAATATGTTTTCTCAACTTGCATAATTTCCCTTGTTGTGGTGTTTCTGACCTCATCCCTTCTTGAAATTCTTGTCAATCGCCTCCAAAAATCCATTTCTATTGCTAACAACTTGTTGGCTTGTTTTCTACTTACTGTCCAGGTTTTGGACCCATATAATAAAATGATTTATATCAGAACTTGAAATATAGTTTCCTTCGTTCTCGTATATTATATTTCTACTCCAAAGTACTGAGTTCAACATACCAATGATTATTTTTCCATCAGTTATAATAATAATAATATAATAATAATAATAATAATAATAATAATAATAATAATAATAATAATAATAATAATAACAATAATAAAATAACGTAATTATCTACTGCCTTGTTTTCTGGAGTCATTGCAAAATATACTTCTTTCTTCTGGTATAAAAGAGAGAAGCTATATACCGGGTGCGGCAGCATAACTTCCTTTTTTAAAATGTGCGCCATTTAGTCGGTTGATGTCGTAGCGGAGCGCTAGTGGTCTCGTTCGAGAGGGGGGACTATAAAGTTTTGTCCTGACACAGTTCAGTCGCCAATCATGCGTGTTGGAACAGTGAGGAGCGTGCGTTTGCCATTGAGGCCTACTTTTCGAGCGGATGTTCTGTGATCGCAACCCGGCGCGCCTTTCGGAATCGCTTTAATTTAGCCCCGTTGGCCCCTGTCCCGGACCGGAAATCAATTGTTACGTGGGTCACTACGTTCAGACAAACTGCAAGTGCGACAAGACGAAGAACTGGAGTCCCTCGGCCGATTAGATCACCTGAGAACATTGAGGTAGTGAGAGCTTCAATGTTGCGATCACCACGGCGTTCTGCGCGCAAACATGCGTCTGCCCTTGGACTTTCCGATCGTTCTGTAAGGAGAATACTTCATGATGATCTTCATTTCCATCCATACAAGATGGCAATTGTGCAGGAACTTTCTGAACGTGACTTCAATTCTCGGAGGAACGCGGTGTGAGGTTCTTCTGGAAGTCATTCCTGAGGACGCTATTGTTTTTTTTAGTGATGAAGCCCATTTTCATTTGTGTGGATCTGTCAACAAACAAAACATGCGCTTCTGGGCTGACACCAATCCTCGACAATTGCATCAAAGGCCTTTGCATTCACCTAAAGTCACAGTGTGGTGTGCAATTTCCTCAAGTGGAATTATTGGTCCCTGGTTCTTTGAGGAAAATGAAGTCACAGTGACAGTGAATTCGGACCGGTATGTAAACATGTTACAGGATTTTTTTTTCCCACGGCTAGATGAGTTGGACTTAGGGGACACTTGGTTCCAACAAGACGGTGCAACGGCACACACTTCAAGAGCCATCGATGACTGTTTTGAGGGAACACTTCCCAGAGCGCCTTGTCTCAATTAGGGGCGATTTGAAGTGGCCGGCCCGCTCTCCCGATTTGACCCCTTGTGATTTTTTTCTATGGGGTTATTTGAAATCCCGTGTTTATGTGAACCGTCCAAGGACCCTACAAGATTTGAAGACCAACATCCAGGAAGAAATTGCCAACATAACGCCTGCTATGCTGGCAGGAGTCATGACAAACGCCAGAAATCGGTTTACTCAGTGTATGGAGAATGGGGGACGTCACCTACCTGATTTGATCTTCAAAACTGAGTAAAACAAAACTTTAAGTATGTGCCTATATTATAAAAAACGAATAAAAATTTTCTGATTCATACAATGCATTTTATTAAGTTTTAAAAAAAGGAAGTTATGCTGCCGCACCCTGTAGTATCCTGCTGAAATTGGAAAATCCTAAAAAGTTAGATTAACTCGAAATGCGTCTAAATGGCGCAAAGAGTATGATGCATGTAGGCAAACAGTTTTCAGATACTTTTGAAATCCACAGTGGGTTAAAGCAAGGAGATGCACTATTGCATCTACTTTTCAGTTTTACTAGAGCGTGCCATCAAATCTTTAGAGGATGAAGGACGTATACAAATTAATGGTATTAATAAAGTGTTAACTTATGCTGATGATTATAGTGTTATTAGGCGATATCGAGGAGATAATATGTGCCTACACGCACAAGGAGATGCACTATTGCATCTACTTTTCAGTTTTACTAGAGCGTGCCATCAAATCTTTAGAGGATGAAGGACGTATACAAATTAATGGTATTAATAAAGTGTTAACTTATGCTGATGATATAGTGTTATTAGGCGATATCGAGGAGATAATATGTGCCTACACGCACAAGGAGATGCACTATTGCATCTACTTTTCAGTTTTACTAGAGCGTGCCATCAAATCTTTAGAGGATGAAGGACGTATACAAATTAATGGTATTAATAAAGTGTTAACTTATGCTGATGATATAGTGTTATTAGGCGATATCGAGGGAGATAATATGTGCCTACACGCACAAGGAGATGCACTATTGCATCTACTTTTCAGTTTTACTAGAGCGTGCCATCAAATCTTTAGAGGATGAAGGACGTATACAAATTAATGGTATTAATAAAGTGTTAACTTATGCTGATGATATAGTGTTATTAGGCGATATCGAGGAGATAATATGTGCCTACACGCACAAGGAGATGCACTATTGCATCTACTTTTCAGTTTTACTAGAGCGTGCCATCAAATCTTTAGAGGATGAAGGACGTATACAAATTAATGGTATTAATAAAGTGTTAACTTATGCTGATGATATAGTGTTATTAGGCGATATCGAGGAGATAATATGTGCCTACACGCACAAGGAGATGCACTATTGCATCTACTTTTCAGTTTTACTAGAGCGTGCCATCAAATCTTTAGAGGATGAAGGACGTATACAAATTAATGGTATTAATAAAGTGTTAACTTATGCTGATGATATAGTGTTATTAGGCGATATCGAGGAGATAATATGTGCCTACACGCACAAGGAGATGCACTATTGCATCTACTTTTCAGTTTTACTAGAGCGTGCCATCAAATTCTTTAGAGGATGAAGGACGTATACAAATTAATGGTATTAATAAAGTGTTAACTTATGCTGATGATATAGTGTTATTAGGCGATATCGAGGGAGATAATATGTGCCTACACGCACAAGGAGATGCACTATTGCATCTACTTTTCAGTTTTACTAGAGCGTGCCATCAAATCTTTAGAGGATGAAGGACGTATACAAATTAATGGTATTAATAAAGTGTTAACTTATGCTGATGATATAGTGTTATTAGGCGATATCGAGGAGATAATATGTGCCTACACGCACAAGGAGATGCCACTATTGCATCTACTTTTCAGTTTTACTAGAGCGTGCCATCAAATCTTTAGAGGATGAAGGACGTATACAAATTAATGGTATTAATAAAGTGTTAACTTATGCTGATGATATAGTGTTATTAGGCGATATCGAGGAGATAATATGTGCCTACACGCACAAGGAGATGCACTATTGCATCTACTTTTCAGTTTTACTAGAGCGTGCCATCAAATCTTTAGAGGATGAAGGACGTATACAAATTAATGGTATTAATAAAGTGTTAACTTATGCTGATGATATAGTGTTATTAGGCGATATCGAGGAGATAATATGTGCCTACACCGCACAAGGAGATGCACTATTGCATCTACTTTTCAGTTTTACTAGAGCGTGCCATCAAATCTTTAGAGGATGAAGGACGTATACAAATTAATGGTATTAATAAAGTGTTAACTTATGCTGATGATATAGTGTTATTAGGCGATATCGAGGAGATAATATGTGCCTACACGCACAAGGAGATGCACTATTGCATCTACTTTTCAGTTTTACTAGAGCGTGCCATCAAATCTTTAGAGGATGAAGGACGTATACAAATTAATGGTATTAATAAAGTGTTAACTTATGCTGATGATATAGTGTTATTAGGCGATATCGAGGAGATAATATGTGCCTACACGCACAAGGAGATGCACTATTGCATCTACTTTTCAGTTTTACTAGAGCGTGCCATCAAATCTTTAGAGGATGAAGGACGTATACAAATTAATGGTATTAATAAAGTGTTAACTTATGCTGATGATATAGTGTTATTAGGCGATATCGAGGAGATAATATGTGCCTACACGCACAAGGAGATGCACTATTGCATCTACTTTTCAGTTTTACTAGAGCGTGCCATCAAATCTTTAGAGGATGAAGGACGTATACAAATTAATGGTATTAATAAAGTGTTAACTTATGCTGATGATATAGTGTTATTAGGCGATATCGAGGAGATAATATGTGCCTACACGCACAAGGAGATGCACTATTGCATCTACTTTTCAGTTTTACTAGAGCGTGCCATCAAATCTTTAGAGGATGAAGGACGTATACAAATTAATGGTATTAATAAAGTGTTAACTTATGCTGATGATATAGTGTTATTAGGCGATATCGAGGAGATAATATGTGCCTACACGCACAAGGAGATGCACTATTGCATCTACTTTTCAGTTTTACTAGAGCGTGCCATCAAATCTTTAGAGGATGAAGGACGTATACAAATTAATGGTATTAATAAAGTGTTAACTTATGCTGATGATATAGTGTTATTAGGCGATATCGAGGAGATAATATGTGCCTACACGCACAAGGAGATGCACTATTGCATCTACTTTTCAGTTTTACTAGAGCGTGCCATCAAATCTTTAGAGGATGAAGGACGTATACAAATTAATGGTATTAATAAAGTGTTAACTTATGCTGATGATATAGTGTTATTAGGCGATATCGAGGAGATAATATGTGCCTACACGCACACTCTATTGAATATCACTAAGAAATTTGGGCTGGAAGTAGACATAAATAAATCTATTAATTAAATAAAAATAAAACGTAGTTTTATTTGATTTTCATATTTATTATATAATTCAGTGACAGCTGTTTCGGTACACTGTACCTTCTTCAGACATGTTAACTGTTAACATGTCTGAAGAAGGTACACTGTACCGAAACAGCTGTCACTGAATTATATAATAAATATGAAAATCAAATAAATCTACGTTTTATTTTTATTTAATTAATAAATATGGATTTTCATCAAGTAAACACCAACTCAATTGATTATATAAATAAATCTAATGTATGGCCACACATAAAACTACATTATATTATACTGTAATGCAAAATGGACAGTTAATGATAAATGAGGAAAATTTTGAAGAAGTGGCTGAATTAAAATACTTTTAGAACAATAATTACAGACAGGAATGAGGTGCAGAAAGAAATTAAACATAGGTTCAAATCTGAAAATGCACGCTATTATGCATTATAGGGACTTTTGTTGCCCCAACTTCTCTAAAAAATCATTCTTCTTTCATCTTCGCGAGTTTAGGCTTATTTACTAGCCTGTTCCGGCTCCACTTGCTAGTCGTTCCATCTTTTCTTTCGGTCTTCCCAACACTTCTTCATCGGGAACCGGCGAATAGCTGGATGCTTGCATTTGGTGATTCTAATTCTCAGTCATCCTTGCCAAGTTGTTGCTTTCTAGTTTGTGCTGTATTTATCTATTGTTGTGTTTTAATTCCTCTACTTTTAATTGTTGGCTTTATTTATGTATTATGTTTTTTGTCTGTGCTTTGATATCCTCCTGCTATTGGTCTGAGGAATCTCATTTCAGCAGCTTGTATTCTGGCAGATTGTTGTGTTGGTCACTTGTCCATGGTTTCGGATCCATAAGTAATAATAGGAACTGCCATTGAATCTTGTATTAAATTTCATAATAGAGTATCTTTCTGGCTTTATTTTTCAAAGTTCTTTTTAATGGTTCCTGTATATAATCTGTTCAACTTATGTAGTGTGAGTATGTTTATATCTGTTTCCGCTGTGTATGATATTTCGCAACCTAGAATTAGTTGTATCTTAATACACTGCGGAGATAGAACATATCAGAACGGCGAAAATGGCGGAAATGGCAACCCAATCTCTAGGGATGAAATGAGAGACCCAGTTCGGGGAAACAAGAGTGAAGTCCTCAACGGCAGAAGGTGGAAGAGGCAACCCACCTTGTGGGGATAAAACACAAGGAAGCAAGTCCAAAGGCTTTAAGGAGGCAGCCCCTCCAAAGGACTAACCCTGCAGAACGTTAGTAGCGTACTCAGGGGACACTTCAAAATACTTAAAGGCTCAAAAAAAAAAATGAAACTGAAAAATATAAAACTGTTACCGTATTATCCCTGTTATATTACATGGATGTGAAATATGACCTCTTACTTTAAGGAGGAGAAAATATTATGAGTATTTGGGGATAAAGTTCTTAGGAATATTTTTTTAATTGATTTTATTAAACACAATGTGTACATTTAGAGATTTCACCAGTCTTTTTGTAATTTTGGTGAGAGGCTGAGTTCTGCTTTGGCATTTCATTAGGTGGTACCTGGAGCATGGCTCGTCGCAAAGCTTGCATCTGCAGTCCTCCTTCGGGTCGTGGTATGACGGATTCTGACATATTTTCCAGTGGAAACCATGCGCGGCGAAGCGTGTGTATAGGTGGCGAAGTTGGAAGTTCGGTCCTTTCCACACATCGGTTTTCATCGTTTCTGTGTCCATTATTTCCATCGGTATTGCATTGGCTTTGTTTTGTCTCTCTTTGATGGCGTCTTTATATGCCTGGGTTTCTGGTAGATTGAAGCGAAGCTTGATGTCCTCAATGAAGTAGGATTCATGTGCTATTCTGTAGGCGTAGCTGTTTGTTGTGTACCTTGAGAGTGACAAGGCCCTCTTGAGATATCTGGCTTTGACATTCTCCAATTTCTTGAGGTTTTTCGCTGTTAGGTGAATCCAAATTATCTGAATACCGTATGTGGCCGCTGGTGCTACCTTGAATTGGAACAGTGCCATCGCCGTTGGCAGGGACAGTCTCTCAAGCTTGGGGATGTCGAACATCGATTTATTAGGAATATTTTTGTACCAGAGATGGACAGAGGCGAAAAGAGAATACTATATAACAGTGAGTTATGGGAAACCAGATATAATAAAAACAATTAAGCCTCACAGACTGCGATGGTCAGGGCGTATGGTCCGAATGGGGAATGAAAGAGGGGCATGGAAATTTATTATAGGAAAACCAAAAGGAAAGAGCCCAGTATGTAGGTCAAGAATGAGGAAGGAGAATAACACTAACCATAATTTGAGCGAAGTAGATTGTAAAGGGGATTAATGGAAAACATTAGCTCAGTATAGGGTGTATGGAGAGCTTATGTCCTATGAGCTCAATAGTGCCAGTGAGGTAGTTATCCTTCCAGGTAGATGTTATTCTCCAATTCATTAGATTAAGATTCGGCCTTGACAAACATGTGCGGTGTCTTTTTTCTTTTCAATTGTTCACTGACAATAGTCGACGCTGTCAACGATAAATAGTGAATAATTAAATTAAATAATTATTATATTTGAGATTAATTAAACAGCCAACCGGTGTGGTGTAGTGTCAATGTTATTTCCTCAGAAGCAGCGGGTCCGCGTTCGATCCCCGGCCAAAACAAGTTTTTTCGAGATTTTTACTCACTTGTAAGACAAAATGTGTTGGGAAGATTTAATCACCCTAATAATATTCGCCTTACTTACTAATGAATATATGAGTGAATAGTGTGTCTGTCTGAAATGTTCATGTTGTCTCGGAAGTGGCCTTATCATTGAGCCCGTCACTCATCCAAGGGAGACCCTCTATGTCCTTGTGTGACCAAGAAAGTATGTGATCAAGAGTTCTCCTGATAGGTTATGACTCTGTGTAATAGGAAAGATTAAATTAAGGTCAAGGAAGAAAAAGAAAGAAAGATTAATAATGACTATTTAACTCATGCCCCAAATGGGAGTCAATGACCAATCAAATTTCAGTGATTTTTTATTTACAACCAATCACAGTCATTTCGATTTTATCAATATAATTTTATCACTTTAAAATCAAGCTCCTCCTTTTTAACATTCTGAATAGGTCATAGCATTATTTTGCAGTGGCTGCATGTTGCTATCAGATTGTATATATAGTGCATGAATGTAAACAGATAGTGTTTGCAGGATATAATATAAAAACATTTGTATCAATTGATTATACCACAAAAAAAAGAAACCATTGTTTACACTTTCTTAAACGTATTATTCCCAAGAATTTACGTTCCAGAAAAATATAATTGACATATTTACATCATAGGACATCGGAAATTAATTAATAACCTATAATGTTGGTTATAAATTTCTCCACTAGGGTGGATCCTTTGGCAATAAATAATATGATCTGGTTGTAGTGATGAACAAATGAAGCATAACAATCGTTTCTCATTTGTTTTCAAACATCGCCGTTTACATTAAATATATAACTATTTTAAAATAACTATATTTAATTAATGATTTGTGAGTAAACAGCTTAATTTTATTGGTTAAATAGTCCTAACAAATGCCACGAGTGATTTTCAGATTCTCTAGATAAATTCACTCCTCACTTCGTGAGTCGTGAACTTATCGATAATTTGGATATCAATCGTGGGCATTATATAATACGTCTCCAACTCAAAAATGAGAAAGCGGTGTTGTCATGTCTCGGTACTCGTATTATGTCACTGCCGCTGCGTTCAATGTTTATAACGACTGTCTATTGCAATGTCTTGTGACATACTGCTCGGGACCCAGCTCCGTGTGTCTGAAAAGAATTTGCTGTCTCATCTGTTAGTACTATGAGAAGCAGAGAAGTGTACCTCCTCCCACTCCCCACACTTCCCCCCGCAAACACACAGAGCTTGGACTCGAGCTATACATATTATTTTTATACAGAGTATATCTAAAGTCACTATCCATTTCCATGAAAACACTACTATGTTTACACGCTTTATATTAGCTTGACCTGTATCTATCTATCTATGTAACGAAATCTTTCAACGCGATTTTCACCCACTTAAAATCATTGGATCGACTTGAAACTTTGTATACTTGTAGAGGACCCATGACAATACAATAATTTCATATTTATTTTCTAAAATCCTGGCCATAATCATCAGAAAATCAAAAAAAGTGTTTTTGTATCTATGTAACGGAAACGCGATTTTCACCCACATAGAAACATTGGATCGACTTGAAACTTTCTATACTTGTAGAGGACCCGTGGCAATACAATAATTTCATATATATTTCTAAAATCCTGGCCATAATCATCAGAAAATCAAAAAAGTGTTTTTGTATCAACGTAACGGAATCTTTCAACGCGGATTTTCACCCACTTAGAAACATTGGATCGACTTGAAACTTTCTATACTTGTAGAGGACCCGTGGCAATACAATAATTTCATATATATTTTCTAAAATCCTGGCCATAATCATCAGAAAATCAAAAAAAGTGTTTTTGTATCAATGTAACGGAATCTTTCAACGCGATTTTCACCCACTTAGAAACATTGGATTAACTTGAAACTTTGTATACTTGTAGAGGACCCGTGACAATACAATAATTTCATATTTATTTTCTAAAATCATGGCCATAATCATCAGAAAATCAAAAAAAGTGTTTTTGTATCAATGTAACGGAATCTTTCAACGCGATTTTCACCCACTTAGAAACATTGAATCGACTTGAAAACTTTGTATACATGTAGAGGACCCGTGACAATACAATAATTTCATATTTTGTTTTCATAAAATCCTGGCCAGAATCATCCGAAAATAAAAAAAATGAAAACTGGTATAATAGGTTGCGGACTTGTCGAGTTTTTAGTCAATCGTTGTAAGAGCTCAGTTGGTAGAGCAGTGAACTCTTCGTGGTATATAATTTCAGTAATCCATACGTCGCTGGTTCAAATCCGGCTGGGAGGTTTTTTTTATAGAAGAGTATTACTTTTAGCTCATACTACAAGAGTATCGAATTTAAAGATATTTACATTTTTATCTTATTCTGTAAAATATTAAAACTAAAAAATAAAAAATAAATAATAGTTTTAAAAAACTAAAAGAACACGCTTTATTAGAAAACTAAAAAATGAGAAATAATTTTAATTTCCAGTACGCTTGGGATAAAATAAAGTGGTCAACAAAAAAATCATCCCCAACACATATAGAATAAAATTAGAGTTATCAACAAAAAGAAAATAATTTTACCATCAAAAGCGTGGGTGCTTTTTATGATTTTTACATTTTCTTCTTAGAGAGCTTACTTTTACCAATATCTGTTTATTATCAATATATTAATTTATATAGAGCACCCCACGCTTTTGATGGTAAAATTATTTTCTTTTTGTTGATAATTCTAGTTTTATTCTATATGTGTTGGAGATGATTTTTTTGTTGACCACTTTAATTTTATCCCAAGCGTATTGGAAATTAAAATTATTTTTCATTTTTTAGTTTTCTAATAAAGCGTGTTCTTTTAGTTTTTTAAAACTATTATTTATTTTCTTTTATTTGCATGGACTACACTGTTAGCTCAGTGCAACATGCTTAGCATGGAAGAACGGATTACCATTGTTGTGTACGGGTACGCGGTTTGTCATATGAAGAAGCAAGAGCTGAATTTACCCATAAATTCCGTAAACCAGCCCAAACAAAGGCATACGTTCATTTGCTTTTAAACAAATGTTAAGCAGTGTGTGTGATGAGTAGCGCTAGGATTTTTATGTAATATTAACGTACAAAATATGTACATATTTATGTAATAATATTTGGTGAAATATGTAATGTTACATAAAAGATTCTTAAAATATGTAATTTTAAATACATTAAAATTTAAGTTTTATGTAAATTTATACCAAATATTAACTTACTTGATTCCTGATTTTATTAATAAAAAGTAAAGTGTGGAACAATTATTAATTATGCATGTTGATGTAATAAATCAAAAGTATTACATTTATTTATTTTTTGAATAATGCAACAATTAATAAAATGGCTAAATAAAAAAAATCACGTTACAAAATGTATTTTTAGTTATATTATAATTATACAACGTTTTCGTAGTCACTCTTTAACCAATCTTTAGCCCCTACAGCGAATACAGAAACTATCTACTCACTTCACTTTAATTTGCAATTAACTATGAGGCACATATCCAAGTTTTCCATTGTCATAGAGTGTCATCGGTCAGAGAGATTGTTTTTATAAACAGAAAATGTTCTTTCCACATTACAGGGAGTTGCTGGTGCAAATTTAAGCAGATTGAATTTTTCAGGAGAGATGTCATCTGGAGGATTCTCTTCTTCCCTGTTGAGGATCTTACACACAGTAGTCAATGTCGAGAAGCCAGGGTTTCTTTCCATAACAGATTCAAATTTCTTCATTATGTTTTTTCCAACATTTCCTTGAACAACCCTTAACGTAGATTTAACGTCCTCTACAATGTCCAGTGATTCCTTCAAAGTGCCACATGTTTCTAATTTTACAATACTGTCAGAAACGAATCCAAAATTGCTTTTAACATAAGCCAATTGGCACTGAAGGCACTTTGAGCCTCTCTGATAGAAACTGCTGATTACTTGGAAACGAGTCTATTACAGACTTCACTTCTTTAAAATAGTCACTATTGACTAAACTAGTCAATAGTCACTATAGTCACTATGAAAGCAGACATCTAGTGAGGACAGGTTCAGGGGGCAATTTCATATTTGGTAATTGTTCTCTATAGTGTAACACACGTTGGGGGGCCTTAACAAACACTTTCTATGTGTTTGAAATAATGCTATTGATTTGTGGATAGTAGTTACTTCGCACTTCTTCGGCCACACGTTGCAGTCCATATGCAGAGACAGATGAAATGGATCATAATTTGGTAAAAACACACGTAGAGCAGTTCCCGCCTTTAGCATGTACGCCGCAGCATCACAATAAAGGACAAATACGTTATCTTCTTGAACACTTTAAGTCTATCGTTCACAAAACGAGCTACTGTTGCGTGATTTTCATGCTCCAACGTTTTCGAAGAATTCAGGAAAGGTGTGGGGGATTCTTTTTCCATCCAGCTTACCAATCACAAGATTGGTAACATAGCGACCTTTTCCATCCGTTGTTTCATCGACAGCAATCCATATATAGTTGTTGCCTATATCACTTCGCACATATGTCATTGCTTCATCGTAACACAAATGCCTGTAGTTTTTTCGGGGCGTAGAATCGTCAGGAATCTGCCTCCCACAATACTTCTCTAAAAATGCACGATATTTAGGTACCTGGAGTTTGTACCAAGGGGTATTTGCGGCAACCATAGCATTACACATGTCATGGAAGAATTCACTCCTTACATTTGAAGACTGTTGCATTTGAGATAGAAGCACTTGCTTTTTAGATGTTTGTAGTCCTTTGTTTTTAGCATGCAGAGCACTGCGAACATGTTGTTCAAGTTGAGATACCAGAAAATGACGGAAATGTTTGAATGGATGTATAAGAAGTTTAAGAAGTTTCACAACTTTCAGTACTTCTTAGAGATCAAATATCTATGGTGTAAAATCTAATTAATTAAATAAATAAAATATATGTTAAGCCTGATATGATAATATTTAGAATATCTCATTGTATCTTAACAACAAATTATAGTGCATAATTTCAATTTTATGAAATGTTGATTACCTCTTGTTTTTATTTTATGATAATTTGTTATGGGGATATCAGTAAACGAAAAGAATGTGTTTAGATGAGTGGGATAGCAAATGCAAGTGGCCTAAATTACCTGATATTTATATTAGAATTGGGAGGGACGCAGATAAACCCTATCCAGAAAATTAACTTGAATCGATCCTGGATTCGATGGGTGAGAGACAATGACAATTACTCCTGTGCTATTTTTTTTAAAGTTTTTTTCTACATGGACTCCATCTCTATTGCATCAACAAACAATTTTATAAATACGGTACAAAATTATAATTCTTTATACTCATATTACAACGAAACAAACATTTTTAAAACAGGTTGTATTCTATTCCAAGGGACAGAAGAGCAGAGATGAGGGAAGGATACACAATTGTTAACACATGCTGAGGTGAGAAAACTATTGTTTCTACTATTTCATTCATAAAACAGATGGACTGTGGTAGTTTTAAAGAGATCTTCAATGTGGTATCCTACCCAAGTCATAGTGTCTTTGTATAGCTACATTTATGGTGTCAATAATTGAATGGAATTCTTCCTTGACCCCTTTTTTGTAGCTTTTGGATAACTTGCAAAATTCGTTTCAGTGTACATGTACCTGAGTTTCTAGTGTGAATAAAATACTGTCATACAGATAGTTTAAAATGTTATTCCGCTTATGGGAAAAAAAAAAACATTATTTTAAATTAACGGACAGAATATGTAGTTTTACATAAAAAATATTAAAATATGTAAAAATATGTAATTATGATGAAATATGTAAAATATGTAATGATAACTTTTGATATTTGATAAGAAAGTTCCTAATTCGTGGACATTTATAATTTTTAGCTGCGTATGAGCAAAGAGAAAGAATATGTAATTACATACAAATCCTAGCTTTAGTGATGAGGCATGTCATGGGCGAACACGCGTATCAACAGAGACAGTGCAGCCAGTGATAAAACGTCTTTATCACATATCACGGAAGCAGCAGGCTTTTTTACGATTTAAATGTTAAGGTCTACATTTCGTTCCACAGCTCAAAGATAAAGTATGTGTTTTCACCAGATGGTGGTCATGTACTGTAGAGAGTGTATTTAAGATATATATCGCCTATATTGATCTGCTTTAATTTTAGTTTACACTTGCTCAATATTATATCACAGATACGATTATAGCTGAATGTACAAGTGTATAAACATAGAGAACCGATAAATAATAGTTTAAAAAACTAAAACAACCCGCTTTATTAGAAAACCGAACTACACTACTATTACTACTATTATGGATCTGTGTCCTCGTAAGGTATGCAAACTGAACACTATTCCTTTTCTGCCTCAGTAAATCATTTCCCTCTCTGCATTCCTATCTACCTCTTTTCTTTCGCCCTTCCTACTACTCACAATTTTAAGCCTTCTTGAGGGGCAGATTACACTGGACAACAAATTTTAACTTTTTGTTAGTTACGGAATTGAAATGACCAGATTTCGATGTATTTTTTTCAGGCTGGACAAGAAAATGGCAATGAAATTGTCACCAATGCTCCAGTTTTTTTCGTAATGTTGACAAATATCTTTGAGTAAAATAAAATCCCTCCTTAAATCTGGTAATATTAAGACTAGCTTATCTCAATTGTGTCCTTTTAGCTTGTATGCTGTAATGAACCTCGGGGACATCTCTCAGCACTGACTAACAATAGTCAGCTAGCATAGATGTATTTAATTTTCCTTGATATCGTCTTTCAAATGATGAGATTGTCTGGTGAAAATGTTCTCCGTGTTCATCAGAAACTGCACCACAGTTTTCCAGGAAAAAGCCCAAATGAAAGTGGAGAAAATTAATTTTTAATGACATTTAACGATAAGCTAGTAACATCTTGTCCACACATTGTCTGTAGTTTAGGGCCCCATGGTTCCCCAAGATATTTAAGGTAACTACTCTAAATTATTCCCATGTATTTTTTTTCTTTTCTTTTCAAAGGTTCCGAAAAGTGTTTATCCTTGAAGATATCTGAGATAGGAACCAATAAAAATACCTTCCTTAATTTTAGTTGTACTCAGTCTCGGAAATGTTGTAAGTGCCTAAATGCACTCACATCAAGTACCTAAATGCACTCACATCAGTAACACTGCCTTAAGACTGAACTTTGATTAATTTAAAAATAATCGCCACTCTTCTGATATGTGTTGGATGTTTATAGCAGACATTAGACCTTGTATATTGTTGCAGAATACAATGTCATTATTAGAAAAATGCTCAAGTGGCTTCTGGCGTGTTCTATATGCAGAGACTTTTACATTCTCGCCAAGATACTTAAACTGTCGAAGTCGCGAAGCCAGGAGCTCTGCTTTGGCCTTTGAGAGTTCAAAATCTCGGAAAAGATCATTTAATTCCTCGTGAGTCATTCTGTGTGACTGAGTTGGAATTTCAGGATCGAAGTCAGGATCATGGGATGTGGATCGTCTGAGTATTTCTTCCGAAGTGCTGGATTTCGTTTCATCGTCTGAATCAATATTATAGGTTTTGCTCAGTTGGTAGAGCACTTGGTCTAGAGAACCAAGGGTCCCGGGTTCAAGTCCCGGTCTGAGCGTATAATTTTTCTCTTCAAATATGATTTATCCATTATTGAGATGTACGAAATCAATAATAAAAACTTGGAAAAAGCCGTACTGGCTGTAATATATAATTCCCAAATATGTCTTCTTAATAAAGGAGCCGCCATTTGCAAGATAGAAGCATGGCTTCACAGCATTTGGTGGATGGGAATTACAATGTATATAGAGAAAGATTTGCGTTTAGATCGGTACTTGCTCAGTTGGTAGAGCACTTGGTCTAGAGAACCAATGGTCCCGGGTTCAAGTCCCGGTCTGAGCGTATAATTTTTCTCTTCAAATATGATTTATCCATTATTGAGATGTACGAAATCAATAATTAAAAAAAAATATATTATAGGTGTTTTGCAGTATTGAAATATGAAGCTCTTTAGAGTGTGGCACCGGACGAATAGCTGAAGGTACGTGTGCGATAATTCACGGCTGTACGCTCGTTCTTCTTTGAAAAAAGTGTAACTGGTGGGACGATGCAGAAATCACAATCACTTACGATGATTATTTTGGTTCTCTCCAAATCATGGATATTTCTCTTCTTTCCTTTCAACCAGTCACAAATATTTGCAAAAACATGTCTAGTTTAGGGCCATATGTGAAGCAAAATGTTTATCAAGATCCTCTAGGGGGTTTTCAGCCCGAAAATAGACACACAGCTTCCATCATAAGGTGTGATCAAGAATCAAGAAAAATCACGAAACCGCCTAGTGAGAAATGCGTGTGTGCGGACATTGCGAGCGGCGGGTAAAGTCATATACCGAAATGGAATGCCCAAGAAAACACGAGCATCGCTGAATGACTACAGGCAAAGACTAAAGAACAATCGAATGCCGCTTCGGGCGAGACCTTTCTTCTTCTTCTTCTTCTTTATTATCATCATCACTCATCACATCGTCGTTCGTCGTCATCATCATCATCATCATCATCATCATCATTATTATTAATGGATATATTAGTTATTATTATTAATGATGGATAAATCAGAAATCATATTGAGAGAAAAAATTATATGCTCAGACTGGGGATCGAACCCAGGACATTTGGTTTGATCTATGCCAGGATGCTACTACCAACAGAGCCATCTGGCTTACTAAATCTAGAATGAACTGTTTTTTCTGTTTGAATATACGTTGTCAATTTTCGCTCATCAAAAAAATCTGTTGGGCTGGCTCTGGCCGTCCCCACAAAGCGCGTCAATGCGGGACCATCACAACGTGTAAGACGATGACCAAGGTGGATGTCGTCCGGAGAAGATGCAACGAACGGACCCAATCCCACCCTCAACGGTTTTAACAATGAATTGTTCTTAGTATTGACTGGACAAGACAATTGAAAACCATTGCAAACATGCCAAGATCGATATAGTATTTTTTCACAAAACTGCATCATAATTTTATGACTATTAACGTGCATTAATATTTTTTGGTCCTGTGCAATATTAAAGAAATGTATCTGGGGACATGTATCCGAGCCCGACATGGGTGTTCTACACGACAAAACTGCACATCTATATAACTTATACACCAAGGTACAAACCATTGTTCACTCACAAAATTCCACTTCAACTGATTTCACAACCTGTTGGGGTAAACACCGACCCTTTAAGATAAGTATGCTCTATATTACACAGCTGTCACTGTCTCCTCTCCTCTAAGGGTGTTTCCTAGACCATCACACTGACTGCAATATTTACAGCATTCCGTAAAACTTTGACATATTTTCGAAGGTTTTTAAGTTCTAACTCATATGATTTATGCCGAAAAAATTGAATGTATAACATATTGTACCAATTGAACCGTAGACTACAAATCCCATTTGGTACTGTTCTCCTGAAACAAAAACTTAGTAGGACAACAATGAGTTTTGTTTAGGTCTGTTTTGCCCATGTGCTGGGGCTCCTTTGACATCACATTTGTTTTCACTATAATTCAAAGTAGACCAACTGTTGGTACTACTTTGACACCAATTTATCTTTTTAAAAATATTGTTATTGTAAACAACCTTACTACAAATGTTTTATAACTGTCTTCTTCTTCTTCTTCTTTTTAAACTTTGTAGGATTTTCATCCTATTTATTTCCAAAATCACTCCTCGGAGGAAGACGTATTGGATGTGCATTCACTGTCTATCTATCTCTTGGCTTTATAACTGTAATTTGACAAAATAAACTTAAACTTCAATATCAATTCTGACGCAACAGAACACAAAATTCATTTCCAGATTAAGTAAGCATATTGCATATTTTAGACTATCATATAATTATTGTAATTAGACAATCAGGAATTAATTAGAAAACAATTATTTACAACGGAACGAATATCACTCTTAGACATAGGAAAGCCCCAGTCTGCAACAATTCCTAAGGTTCCGAAATCAACTTCTCCTCTTCTTGACTCAAAATTGTGGGATACCATGGCTTTCCCTGATGATCACCACGGAGTTTGTACAAAAGAGTTATTCTTTTTGCGTTATATTTCTCTGCAGCCTGCTTCTGAGATAACTTCCCACTTCCCACTTCTTCAAGGGGGTTTTTAAAATCTTCATCACGGTAACTCTTGTATGCACGACTCCCAGGTTTCTTCTTATAGCCTCTAACCATTGTAACTCCTTTCCACACAGAAAATCAACTAAGAAATTATTATTAAATTAATTTATCCTGCTGGCAATCCATTGTAGTTGAAAGTGACACAGATGTGTCTCCAACAATTATCATCCGCTTTTAAAACAACTTAATTATTCGTGCGCCTTCAAGGAATTATCTACACCATTGCATTGTTGTCAAAATAGCCCAAAACACGCAAGAAATTTAAGATGTCAAAGAAGCCCCAATTCTGTCAAAGTTGCCCTTCGAGTCAAAGTAACCCCGGTTGACGGTACGCGGTAACACTTAGTATGCTGCTAATTTAAAAAAAAACAGACCACTGCTATCATATTAATTGTCATATTCATAATTAGGAGTTTCATCTGAATATAAAACAGTCAGTTTTACTTCCGTAACTTTTTGGCTGTTGTCCAGTGTTATTTTCACTAGCAGTCCGGTGTTGTCAACTCAATATGAGCATTGCAGCACGAAGTGTAAGTAATAAAAGTCAATCAGCATCATTACACCAACTTAAATATGAACAAGTAACAATTAACCTTACATGATTTAATATTCAGGATCCAAGATCCATGATACTGTTATTTTCACTAGCAGTCCGGTGTTGTCAACTCAATATGAGCATTGCAGCACGAAGTGTAAGTAATAAAAGTCAATCAGCATCATTACACCAACTTAAATATGAACAAGTAACAATTAACCTTACATGATTTAATATTCAGGATCCAAGATCCATGATACTGTTTTGGAGAAGTATGACAACATCCCTACTCGGAAAAGTTCATGGCTGCTGCTTGACGTGGTGGTTGGAAAGCGTGTGGAATGGAGTGAGTATAGACATTAACTTTTTTAAGAACGATTACAGCGCTGAAGGGGCACATATCCGTTGGTCCGACAACACTAATGGTTACTACTACAACTAATACTATAGTGATTTCGATTACATATGAGTGGTCCGATATTCTTCGCTGGAAACCTCCCACTCCTTATATCATAACTCCTCACGTGATAGTTACATGATAAGTCGGTCCTATTGCGCAACTTCGCAGAGTTGAGGGTGGGCATTCGTGTGAGTAGTGGGAGATACAGTGACTTGTCCTTAAAATCTCTGGCGAAATTGAAATCACTATAGTTGTAGTGTATTCATTGAACAAATATTGTAAAATGTTCAAATTATTATATGAATGACCGTTCTTCTTCTTTTGTATCGTACTTTAAACTCTCACCTTATAGGCACTCTTACGTGCCTAACACCACCTGGACCTTACAGTGCAGTGGCACGACCTGTCGGGAGAATAATTTTAAACTTTGGATCAAAAATATACTTTTTTTTGACCATACAAGGACATGGAGAGCCTTCCCTAATGAGCCTTCCACAAGGGCCACCTCCGAAACAACACGAATAATTAAGTCGAAACACTATTTACTCACATTCGTACTAACATGGCAAATACAGTGAATATGATCACAGATGACGTTTGGGACCGTTTGGGCCTCAAAGCTTTCTGCCATTTGTCTTACATTTTTCAAGAAAATTGTCCCAACCGGGGATAGACTTGGACCCGTTGCTTACGAGGCAACGATACTATCCCGATACCACAGTAGTGGACACACGAAAGATTACTCAAATACTTTAATCCATTATTCGTACCTTAAGTAAAGAAGGCCTATTTATTTTTTATTATTATGTAATCTAATTTTAGCGAATTCCAAAGGAATTAGTCTATTGACATTGTTCTCATGAAAATATTTACAGATCTTCACCGATACTGTCCAGTAAACACCAACAATGCCGATGACCGATATATATATATAATGTGTGTGTGTGTGTGTGTGTGTGTCTGTGTCTGCAGCGCCTACAAATTTTGTTTATCAAAACCAAACTTGGCATATACAAATCAATTAAAATAGTAAGTTCGCGAGTTTATTAACTATTAGGTATAGGATTTCACCTGAAACAAAAATTTAAAAATCGCTCTAGTGGTCGATATTTCATAACCAAACTCAGTATATGCTTTTAAAATAAAACAAGGAAGATATTCACCGAAAATCACCAAAATCTGACCATTAGAAACGGGGATTTAGTTGAGACCCGATATTAAAAGTTGCTCTAGCAACCGCCATATTTGCTTCGTCGAAATGTATACTATACAATTTAATTAAACTTTAAATTGTATCCTATAAGATACACTGGTTTAATTAATTTAAAATTAATGGAAAAATGAATCAGTAGATATTATTTAAATATGTGTCAAATTATACAGCAATACGGTATCTAGTAGGTAATAACTTACAGTTATGAATGTTTTGTTTTCACTACAGTCTTGCACTTTTAAATAAGCTAGCATCAGAAATTGAGTTTCTTCAATGTAACAAAAGATGTGCACCATAAACCAGCAAAAAAACTTAAATTTGATGTGCTGAGCAATTCGATTAGTTTATGCAGTTTCTGTTGATGGTCATATTTGTACAAGGCTGTAATCTGCCAATGAATAATGTTCTGCATTTCTTTTTCAGACACTTCAAGAATAATTTCTACCGATTTAAACAAGTCAGTAAAGAGTTCTGAGATGTCTAGATTAAATCTTGTATGGATTGACTTAGAGGTGAGATAAGTCATCTTATATAGACCTCAATATGTCTGTTCATATAACTTATTTTAATCATCATCAAGAACAGGTTTACAATGTATTACCAGGGATTAAAAATTCATTAATAACGTAATGGCTGACATTAGAGAACCGATGGCTGACCATAGAGAACCGGGATGCGTGCCTTGTGCCTCGCAATTTGCATTTATTTTTTTACTTTTAAATTCTGCTACAACGACTAAAGGCGCCACCAGGGTTGATCTATGGACGCCACATAACGTAGTTGTGTTACCAATTGTAGATTACTCTGTACCAGCCGTGGCATCCCAACTAATAATCCCTGGTATTATCACACTTTTCTGTGAACAATCTTCTACATTCTTTTCCTCTTCCTCCAAATCTCTCTATCTTCACAGTCCCGGTCTTGTAATCCATTTTCATCCACCACTTTCATTATGTCCTTTTTTTTTCATGGCGCAACAGGCCTAGAAGCAACTTACTTACTTACTCACGTAGGTTCATGGTCGCGCGGACATAAGCTCTCCCATACATCTCTATCCCGAGCTAATGCTTTCCAATCATTCCCTGTATAATCTACTTCCCTCAAATCATAGTTAATGTTGTTCTCCCACCTCATTCTTGGTCTACCAACAGGGCGTTTTCCCTCTGGCTTTCCTACAAGAAGTTTCCATGCACGTCTTTCATTCCCCATACGCGCAACATGTTCTGCCCATCGCAGTCTACGAGATTTAACTGTTCTTATTATATCTGGCTTCCTATAAAGACCATGTAGTTCATTGTTATGTAGTCTTCTGCATTCACCTGTCTGTTCATCTCTCTTTGGTCCAAAAATGTTCCTAAGAACTTTATTCTCAAATACTCGTAATCTCCTTTCCTCCCTTAAAGTAAGAGTCCATGTTTCGCACCCATATAATATAACTGGTAGAATAATAGTTTTATATATTTTCAGAATACGTTTTTTGAAAGGAGTTGGGACATCAAAAGTCTCTGCAATGCATAATAGCACGCATTTCCAGAATTGAGCCTATGTTTAATTTCTTTGTGCATCTCATTCCTATTTGTGATTATTGTTCCTAGGTATTTGAATTCAGCCACTTCCTCAAAATTTCCCTCATTTGTCATTAGCTGTCCATTTCCATTATATACTGAATTTCTACGTGTGACCATATATTTAGTTTTACTGATATTTACTTCCAGAAGCAATACTAGTAAAATTCATATCAAATTCCGTTTAGGTGAAGTCATATGATGAAAGTTAAAAATTAAATTGTACCTGTTGGCAGATGCCGTCGTCCTCAACTTTGTTGAAATATTGTATATAAAATTAACTGGAGCGCTTTCAGAAGTCATCTTCCATCTTCTGCAGGTTGAGCTTCCCTATTCGTTGTTGTTGTGTATGGTGATGTATACTCCGACTGTTTGTAGCAGCAACTGACTTGTTTTTTGATGATCTCGTATAATGGGTTTGACTGGGGTACGTTCTCATTAAGAAGTGAGGGTTGTTTGTTTCCTGTATAATTTTGAGGTCTTCAAATATATTTATCCTAGCTGGAATGTTTTCTCGGTGGATTATGATGAGAGTTTATTCAATTGTGTTCATTTGATGACCTCCGTTTATGAGATGTTTAGCATAGCTTGATTTATCACCCGCGTGTATAAACAAAATATTCGGTAATTGTTGGTACATGATCGAAAAACAGATGCGTGAAGACATCAACAAAATTATGGAAAATAAATACCATACAATCAATATGAAACTAGAGAAACTAATCTCAACTAAACACATATAAATTATAAACACTACTATAATAGTTCCACAGAAGATAAAAGATTAATAAATTTAACAGAAATAACATTAAATAAAAAAGAAACAAGAATACTTGAAAATGGATACAAGTTCAATTTCCCCACAACCAATACCAACAGGATAAAAGGAAATATGATAATCGAAAGTGAAATTGCAATTAATAAATTACAAATAAATAATAAAAACTATGCAAGATACGAAGCTGCCTAATGGAAGTGTTCTCAGCATCAGTCACGCCAACATAAGTAGAAAAGAAGAAATTTAAAACACCTTAATAAATTAAAAACTAAACTCAAGAATAATAACATAATACATACAAAAGCTGATAAAGGTAACATAACGGTACTAATGAACAAAGATGATTATTTAATACACAATTGATCTTCTTGGTGATACAATATTAAAATCTATATACAGTCACTATGCCCATTTTCCGGCATAAATGTTTAAAATGGTCCAACTAGTTTCTACAGCCAAGCTGTCATTCTCAAGACGCAGTTATTGAACTGAAGACAATATAGATAAATAATAAAGATTACAAATTTCAGTTAAAAAAAAAAAAACAAACTACGTCACATGACGCAATCATTCCCAAGTGAAAGTCCAACATAATAAAACTTAATCCTCGTTTTGATCAATTATAGAAAAGAGGGGGCTGTACGGAATAGGGCCGTTGTCTTTGTTTCATTATTTTTATCCTTATTTTTATAAATTTCCAAACTTTCAAGGACGTTAAGGAATTTGAAATCCCTGCCCCGAACGAACCAGCCTAAGATTACTTTTGTTGATAGCGTGACCGTACTCAGAAATATGCTGGGCAACTCCAGATTTTTCAATTCTGTTGAGTCTGAAATGGGCAATATGTTCATTAATGAACATATTGCCCATTTCAGACTCAACAGAATTGAAAAATCTGGAGTTGCCCAGCATATTTCTGAGTACGGTCACGCTATCAACAAAAGTAATCTTAGGCTGGTTCGTTCGGTCAGGGATTTCAAATTCCTTAACGTCCTTGAAAGTTTGGAAATTTATAAAAATAAGGATAAAATAATGAACAAAGACAACGGCCCTATTCCGTACAGCCCCCTCTTTTCTCTAATTGATAAAAAAGAGGATTAGTTTTATTATGTTTTACTTTCACTTGTGAATGATTGCGTCATGTGACGTAGTTTGTTTTTTTTTTAACTGAATTTGTATCTTTATTTTTTATCTATATTGTCTTCAGTCAATAACTGGTCTTGAGAATGACAGCTTGGCTGTAGAAACTAGTTGACCATTTTAAACATTTATTGGTGAAATGGGCATATTGACTGTATATATATTTTAAAGATGATTATATTGAAAAAACAAAACAATTCACAGATGAAAATAAATTCAATAAAATCGACAAAGATCCAACAGCTAAATTTAACAGAAAATTAAAAGAACTAACAAAAACCTTTCCAACAACACACAACAACAAATTTGAACTTTTTGTCGCTCGCAGAAATGAAAATAGGTGATTTTAGTTAATTGGCATGCGCTGATTTCGAATTTGAAGTCCGTTTTTCTCTATCACCTAACAGTTTTTTGCGAGGACGTTTTGAACGTTTTTCGTTATATTTCGCATCTTATTGCTTATCTGCACTTAGTTTCAAATGTTTTTGCAGTAATATTGCTAGAAGCAATTGATCTATGTAAAACCAAATCATGTAAGATCCAAAAAGTTAAAATAGTTTTTTTCCTACGAAGGATAAATAAGTAGTTACGTTACAACACATGCTTAAATTGTAGCAAAAATCTCACCTTTCAAAACTTCTTCCTGGATGACTTACGCCGATAAGATTACTTCGAAACGTCTGTGATAAGTTGCCAGCAGTAATCAGCAAGCATGTTGGTCACTGATTCCCCTTTATAACGCCTTTCCATTTCTAAATTGTCTTCGTGGAACCTTTCGCCATGTTCATCACTGACGTCACCCAAGTTCGGTGAAGAATCACTATGTTTAACAGGTCGCATGACTGACTGCAAATTTGGATACTGAAGAGAATGCTTATTTTTTAAAGTGAAACCAGATATATTGACCATACAGAAATAAGTCAGTGATGTGGTCTGTGGGTTCCCTCCACAACATTGGAATGGCAAATAATAATAATAATAATAATAATAATAATAATAATAATTTATTTTAGCTGGCAGAGTTAAGGCCATAAGGCCTTCTCTTCCACTCAACCAGCGAATAGTAAAATTATACAAAAATTACGTACATATTACAATTTTAAGATATTAAAATACAGACTAAACAAAATACAATGATGATGGATCTAATACTAGCTAATGCTAACAAAAACATAGAATATAATAAAATTAAAATGATATAAAATAAAGTAAGTAGCTTCCTACATGATTATTAATAGAATGCTCTATATAGTTGTTATGTAGTTAATGTTTTCATTGTGTCGAACTTAAGATATCAGTTAATTTGGATTTAAATAATGATAGCGATTGACAGTCCCTGACATGACTGGGAAGTGAGTTCCATGCTCTAGCCATAGATATTGTGTAAGATTCAGAGTACAGACAGGTCCTGTGTTGTGGTATCAAAAGTAAAGAAGAGTCTTGTGATCTTGTTCCTAAATTGTGATGAGCCGATAAATGTTGAAAACGTGTTGTTAAATAAGTTGGTAAATATGTGTGCAGAATTTGGAATAGTAAGGTATGTGAATGTAAAGTTCTTCTGTCATTTAGGCGTAGCCATGATAAGGCCTGAAATGAAGGAGACACGTGGTCATAACGACGGAGATTGAATATAAATCGAATGCACGCATTATGAGCACGCTGTAGTCTGTCAGATAGATCAGTTGTCAGATTAGTCAGTAATATGTCGCAGTAGTCGAAGTGTGGCATTATAAGAGTCTGTACAAGTATTTGTTTTAATTTTGTAGGAAGGAAGTTTTTAAAACTATTTAGGGAGTGAAGAATTGAGAACACTTTCTTGCAGGTATTATTCACCTGGATTTTCCAGTCTAGGTGTTGGTCCATATAGATACCCAGATTTTTTACTACTGAGCTGTAGGGGATATTTTTGTCATTTAGGAGAATGGTAGGGATATTTTCGTAATTTATAATGCTTTGGATTCGCCGATGTCCTATAATTATGCACTGTGTCTTGTCAGTATTTAGATTAAGTCCATGTTTCTTCGACCATTGGGAAATTGAGTCTAGGTCACTATTTAATTTGTCTAGTGTGTCATGTACATCGTCAGGATGGGAGTGAATGTAAATTTGCAAATCGTCAGCGTATAGGTGATATCGACAATAGGTAAGTCTAGTGGATATATCGTTAACATAGATAGAGAACAGAAGTGGTCCTAACACTGAACCTTGTTGGACGCCACCCTTCAGTGATAGCCAGGATGAGGAAAGTTCTGCATTGGATACACATTGCTGGCGACCATGAAGGTAGGATCCAAGCCAGTTAACAGCATTGTCCGAAAGATTCAGAGCGCGTAATTTTGCTATTAATATGTCAGTGTCAACAGTGTCGAAAGCTTTGCTGAAGTCCAAGAGTGTAAATATTGTCATGTGGCCACTGTCCATTGCTTCACGCGTATCTTCGGTAATTTTAAGAAGTGCGGTTGCAGTACTATGGCCTGTCCTAAAACCTGATTGGTATGGGTCGAGTATGTTATGAGTGTTAAGGTAATCAGTTAATTGTTCATGAACAATGCGCTCCAAGGCCTTAGATAGGACTGGGAGGATGCTGATTGGTCTAAAGTCGTTTGGTGTTACAGGTAATTTAATTTTAGGGATTGGTCTGACTATAGCTTTTTTCCAGAGTTCGGGGTAAGTTGAGGTCATAATTGAGGCATTGAATATATGGGTTACAGTTGGGAGTATGACATGGAGTATTTTCTTTAAAAAGTCGATACTTATATTGTCTATACCTTGTGTTTTAGTTCTAATGCGGTCCAGGGATAGTTTAACGTCGATTGGCATTATATAAGAAAAGAAGAATTTTTCTCGGGAAGGAGTAGGTGTGGATAGGAGCTCATCTATAGTTTGTTGTTTGGTCGTAGTGTTTATGTTAAGTGTGGCATATGATGTGAAATGTTGGTTTAGATCGTCCAGTGATATGTTAATGCTCTCTCCTTTGGTTGTCGGCTGCCGTAGACCCATTGATCTAATACGTTTCCACATATCACTTGCATTTGTGTTTGGATCAATGAGACTATGAGCATACCGCAACTTAGCGTTCCTAATGTTTTGATTCGTTTTTGTTTCTTAATGTCTTATATTGTCTTAAGTTAGCGTCACTTTTGTCCCGTCTATATTTTCGAAAAGCAGCATCCCTCTCAGCCATCAGTAGTCGAATTTCGTGGGACATCCAGGGAGCTGGGGATTTAGTAATTCGTCTAGGCTTCAAGGGGGCATGTTTGTCGTAAAGTTCTAATATCATATTGTTAAATTTAAGCAATTTTCCATCAATTGTGAATAGGGTCCAAATATCATGCCACGGCATGTCGATAGCGTCTGCAATTAGAGCTTGCTGGTTAATATTTTTTAAATTTCGATACGTTAATAATTTAGGACGAGTCCTAGGACACTGGAGAGAGTATTCGATATATATGACGTCATGGGCTGATATGCCGGGGGCAGATATTTGTCCGTAGTTTATAATTTTCTGTGAATTTGTCGTGGCTATGATGTCTATTAATGTATCAGTCGTCGATGTGTGATGAGTTGGTTGTAAAGGCAAGACATACATATTGCATGCGTGAAATAATGCCAGTAGTTCTGATGATGATGATGATGATGAGGAAGAAAGTAAGTTAGAGTTAAAGTCGCCCATTACTATAACATGCTGATAATGCGGCAGTAAACTTAATAAGGGTGTTTCTATGTCACTAAGATACTCTACTTTCGGAGGTTTGTACACCACACACAGGAGACATCTCTGTAAACTAGCTGAAATTTCAATGAAGAGGAATTCTGGTCGTGCATTGTAATCAGGGGAGGAGTGAAGAATGACTTTGGGCTCTAAGTTCGATTTGATATACATCGCAACTCCCCCACCTCTTTTTCCCTAGTCTATCATTGCGACAGAGGGTGTACCCGTCAATATCAACAAGTGAGGAGTGAAGGGAAGGTTTAAGCCAGGACTCAGATATTAAGATCGCATGCAGAGAAATCTCGGAAAATAAATGTCGAATTTCATGAATGTGAGGCAGAATGCTTTGAGCATTAATATGGGCGATTTTAAGAGTAGTTGAACGAGGAGAAAAACATTCTTTTAGCAGGTAGGCAGTGGTGGGGTGAGAAGAATGTGAGGATTCATTGGCATTGTCATTTGAAGAAAGGGTAGGAATTTGCCTGGGGGATGGTCGTGTTGAAAGCAGGTCAGGGACTTCAAATATTTGACTAAAACTTGGAAGATCAATTGTACCAACTTTTACAAATAATGAAAATTTTAACTGAATTAACACACTATTAGGAGCAGAGAAAAATAAATATTAGTAATAATAAAATCAATTGGACTATTCTAAGAAAATAAAGTAAATGTTAACCTAATTAGCCTAGAGAAATTGCTATAGCTTAATTATTAATTTAAGAATTATTGAAAAAAAAGTTGATATATATTAAAATAAGATATAGAATAATTAAATAGTTTTTAAATTATATGTTATAAAAAAAAACATACCCTATAATACGCTAAAGGCTTAAATTAACACAGGTCACTAGCACTGGTGATACGCTTCTTTGATTCACCAACCTTAGCGAATATAACACCTTCCAATGTCCAGACATTGCGTACACCAAACTTATCAATAGTGTCTTTCAATAGTTGGTGGCGCATTCTTGTCAAGTCTTCTCGGATTGTTATACCCGATCCCTTGAGTTGTTTCTTATTTATGAACATCTCTCTTCTTTTGCGGTAACTAGTAAATTTTATAATAATAGGGCGCGGCCTATCTTCTCTTCGTACACCAACACGATGGCTCCTGTCAATGTCAGTAATATTGAGATCAACACCGATTTTCTGGGCTATTTCCATTGACTTAATGTCAGTGTCCTCCCGGCCACTTCTTCAACCCCGAAAACACGTAAACACTGTCGTCTCTGATATTGCTCCAAGTCATCCACTTTTGTCTGTAAATTTCTTATCACACTATCTTTATCTTCGATTGTTTTTTTAAGGTTTTCAATCACTATAGTGTTGTTTTCTATAGTTTTTTGAAGTTCCGCCACAACTTCGTTCTTAATCATTGTTGCCAACACCTGCAGCAACTGCTTGTCTTGGAGCGAGTCGGACAAGACGCGTTTTACCGTGTCTTCAATTGAGCAAGTAGATTTATTACTTCTTCCACCCATTATCATATACTATTGAAAACACGAAATAAATTTCACTGAACTATTAACCAACACTTAAAAAAAAACTTATAGATTTGTTTCACTGACCCAACTGTTGTTTACACCTGCGAAAAATCGAAAAAGCCAGGAGCGCTGTTGAAGGCTGTTAGCAGCTGTCCGCCATTATCTATAGTATAATGGCATGCACGAATGCGAACCTTTTAACCATCCTATTAAAATCCTTTGGCAGTTTGTACAGCAAAAATTGGGGACCCAATATTTATCAATATGCCGACATTTACTATAGTTCCCGAAATATAAATTGTACGCCTTTATAACTAGTTCTGCGCTGAGATTTTGTACACATACGTAACAGAATAAATTAGGAGAATTCTTACAGCGGCGAGACATTGGAAAATTATAAAAACACTAAACGTTACGTATTAAAATATATTATAGTAGATTGTTTTAATTCAATTTCTTTATAATGATACACAATCATGCATATATCGACACTTCACAATCACAATGATGTAAAGTAAGACGAACTGCACAGAACGTGGTATTACAAGCCATTACTTCACGTATTTGACAGTGGCAATCAGGAAATTTTATATACCTGTGTATTCATAAGGGTTTAACAATCCCTAAGAGTAATAAAACCGCGCAAAAGAAACAGAAGGATGACCAGTTTGAGAGGCAATAGCGCCTGCGACTCTCACGGAAATGACCACTTCTGCTAAAAGTTGTCGAAATATCTGACTCCGGTTAGGTGATTGGAAAAAATTAATATCACTTTCGTCTTTTGCGAGTAATAGTTATTGATACATTTCGAGTCTGCGAGTAATTCTTTGTTGGGTGTAATTATACTGAACAATGAATTTAACAAGTATACAAATAAGTTCATAAACAACAATCCAACGGTACTGATAATGAAAGCTTTGCCTAAAATACACAAAACCAATAACCCAATGCTGCCAGTAGTAAACTGCATTAATGCCCCCAACTACAAAATTTCCAAATTAATTGCACAAAAACTCAAAAAAGGCATGAAATTAGAAGATATATACACAACAGAAAACACATATGATTTAGTAGATAAACTTAAAAACATAGAAATAAACAAGAATACGAAAATGGCGTCATTTGACATAAAGAATCTATACACTAACATTCCAATAAATGAAACTTTAAACACAATAAAAAATAAACTAGATAACAGTAACTTAAACACAGAATACATAAATAACTATACACAGTCACAAATACTATAATGAAGCAAAATATTATTTCCAATTCAATAACCAAATATATGAATAAGAAGATGGAATCCCAATGGGATCTCCCACATCAGGTATAATGGCAGAAATATTTCTACAAGATTTGGAAAACAAATACTATGAAACTTTAATAAATAAATTCAATATAAAGCTAATTACAAGATATGTGGATGACGTCATGATTATTTATGAAAATGAGAACAGAAAAGAAAAGGAAATTCTGCTAGAACTAAACAATATGCATCCTAAAATAGAATTTACGGAAGAGATAGAACTGAATAACAAAATAAACTATCTAGACCTTACCATAATGAAAAATATAGAGAAAAAGAATCTTGAAATAAGTATTTTCCGCAAATTCACAAATAATATGCTCACCATTAATAACAAGTCTAGACACCCATACCAACATAAAATCAGCACATTTAATAGTTTAATCAACAGAATGCTAAAAATACCCTTGTACAAAACAAATTATAACAAAGAACTACAGTATCTTAAAAACATGGCAAAAAGCAACGGATTCAACAAACAAATCATTGATAATGATGTTTTTATTATTAATTTAACATTTCTCAGTGAAAGATAAATTATATTTGAAGAGAAAAAAGTTTTCTCTTCAAAAAAAAAATCATTGATAAACTTATAAAGAAACAAAAAAGGAAAATGATGCAAACAATATAACAAAACTTGAAAGTGAATCTAATAATAACAAAACATGGGAAAAATTAACATACACAGGAAATGAAACCACAAAACTAGCCACAACTTTGAAAAAGATAAATAAAAACATTAACATAGCTTATAAAACAGGAAACAAATTAAACAACATAATATACAATGGCATAGAAGAACACAACAAATTCAACAACAAGGGAGTCTACAAACTAACATGTAAAGATTGTAATAAATTTTATATTGGCAGGACAAGCAGAAATTTCAATACAAGATATAAAGAACATTTAAAAGATTTCATACACGCAGGTGATAAATCAAGCTATGCTAAACATGTCATTAATGCAGGTCATCAAATGAACACAATTGAAAACACTCTCACGATAATCCACCGAGAAAACATTCCAGCTAGGATAAATATATTTGAAGACCTTGAAATTATAAAGGAAACAAACAACACCTCACTTCTTAATGAGAACGCACCCCAGTCAAACCCATTATACGAGATCGTAAAAAAAAGTCAGTTGCTGCTACAAACAGCTGGAGTATACATCACCGTACACAACAACAACGAATAGGGAAGCTCAACCTGCAGAAGATGGAAGATAACTTCCGAAAGTGTTCCAGTTAATTTTATATACAATATTTTAACAAAGTTGAGGACGATGGCTCCTACCAACAGGCCCTTAGCTTACCACCCGGCTGCTGGCCTCACATCCACATGTGTAAATCACAGAGGTAGATGATCATCTAGCCAGTGTAGGGGTGACATGTGGTTAGCATGACGAGTCCCCCAGCCGTTATAGCTGGTTTTCTCAACCTGGAACCATACTTATTGTAGCTACCCAAATGCCTCACAATGCTGGGCACCGGTCCCATACTGGCCGAAATACTATGAGAAAAATTTCTTCCCCCATGGAGACTCAAAGCAGCGCAAGTCCCGTAGCTCTGCGCCAAGGCTTCCTGCCTTAACTTCTTTATGTCCTGCAGCCAGCTAATTGGTCTATCTCTACCTCTCCTTCCCACCGGAGCCCAATTCAATATGTTTCTTGGTATGCTTTCATTAATATTTGTTTTACATGTCCTTACTATTACAATTGTTTGTATTTTACAAAATTTATAATTAAAATTTCCAGAGGAACTAAATATTGATGGGGTAAAGATAAATAAGAGCGATAGTTTTTGTTATTTGGGATAAATTATAGAGAAAGATGGGATATCAAATAAAGAAATAGCATAAAGGATCAGAAAGAAGAAAAACCATAGGAATGTTAAACTCTGTATTATGAAGTAAAAACAATCTCTTAACAAAACAAAAGAACTAATTTATAAGTCCATCCTAGAAAGTATAATGTTATATGGATCGGAAATTTGGACAATGACACAACATGTCAACAGAATAACTGCAATGTAAATGAGTTTTTGGAGAAGAATTTCCAGAAAATTTCGACTGGAAAGAATGTAGAAATACACAAATTAGAAAATGGATAAATGCCGAAAGAAGTATAATGGATGAGACTGAACACAGAAGACTAATGTGGTATGGACACTTAAGAAGAATACAAGATGGAAGACTAGCAAAAGCTGTCCATACTTGGAAAACTGAAAGAAGGAGCAGAAAAGGAAGACCAAGAACCACCTGGAAGAATAAAATTCAACATTCAATGAGGATATTTGGTGTAACAGATCAAGACACAGAGGACAGAGCATGATGGAAAACTTTAATTAAAGGAAATTTATGAAACAAACTGATAAAATCTATATGTCCGTAGTCATTTATGTATTTTTTTAAATTCATTTTAATTATTTAGATTGGCTGGAGAAAAACCTCAATGATGAGGAAAATTCTCAAATAAAAAAATTAATTAAAAAAATTATTACAATTATTTCTAATACAAACTAAATTAAAGTTTTAAAAAATATGGGATCCAAATTATTATAGGATATCTTTAATGCACTTTACATAAAATAAATTTTATTTCAACAAAATTATGAATGTAGTATATATATATATATATATATAGGAGAAGTTAAAAAATACATGTTTTGAGTTTTATTTTCTAATAAAATTCAGTAATAATGTACAAAATAAAGTTAAATGACATAACAACTAACACTTCTGCATGGTGTAAGAGTTTTAATTAAAATAAATAACAATATGATTTTAGATATTAAATTTATCACTTCTCACCAAAAGACAAGTTTTATTTGAAGAGAAAATATATGCCTGAATTGGGATTTGAACCCGATGTCTCTGGTTCTGTACACTAGTGCTCTGGCCACTGAGCTACTACCTGCTAATTCAAACAAATGTTAATTCTCTCATTTTTTATGAATTCCTGTGTGCCAAGGCTGTGAACTTTTGGTTCTACACATCGTCTGTGGCTTCTTTAACAAGAAGACTTTATTGGAAATTAACACCAAATTTTTTTTCACTGGCTATATACGTAGTGTTAACTCCCAATAAAGTCTTCATGTTAAAGAAACCACAGATAATGTGTAGAACGAAATGTTCATAACCTCAATGCATGGGAATTCATATAAAAGGAGAGTATTAATATTCATTTGAATCAGGAGCTTGGTTGCTCAGTGGTCAGAGCACTGATGTATAGAACTAGAGATATCGGGTTCAAATCCTAATTCAGGCATATATTTCCCTTTTCAAATTATTTATTATGTATGAGTTTGTTCATATTCTACAATATTTTGGGATGTTGGGGACTTGAAATCTTTTTTAGTCCATATACTACTAGTCCACTGTTGTGGTTTTAAGGTAGCATGCTGCCTTGTCCTGCAGTGGGCTTGGGTCAATTCCCAGTCAGGACAGACTCCTGGGTGAGGTCTTTTTCTGGGTTTTTCCTCACCTGTAAGACAAATGTCAGGAAGCTTAGGGCCCAATGGTCCCCAAAAATCATCCGGCCATCATCATCATCATCATCCTTATCATTATCATCATCTTCCTTCACTGGTGTGGAAAGCAATGAAAAGCTACCATGCCTGTAATAGCCTGGTAAAGCTGCAAAACATAGCATGAAATTGCTATGATTGTAGTGAAAGACCTGCCCTTGGGCAGAATTACTATGGATTTATGATATACCACTTTGGGAAGCAGGAAGGAACTTTAATTTTCATGTGTTATATCAAATTTTACATGGAACCCACTACCAGTTTTAGAACAAATGCAAAGTTTATGTGTTGTAAGCTCTTATGATGCCGTTCTCCTTTCAGAATCTGAAGATAATTTACAAAGATCTTTACATTAATTTAATATGAATGCCAGAAAATATAATATGGAAATTAATATGAATAAGAATAAATACTTAACAATATCAAAAGAACCAGTAAGATGCAAATTAGAAGTGGAAAGAAAAATTATAGAACAAGTATCAGCATTTAATTATTTGGGTGTATTAATAACAAACACTAAACATTTAATAAAAGAAGTAAAGAAACAAGTTGATAAAGCAGCACAAATATCAGGATATATGAAAGCTTTAATTTGGCACAACAAACATATTATGTCAATAGAAAGCAAAATCCGCATATACAAAACGACAGTTTGACCAGTTATGGAGCAGAAACTAGAGCTGATACAACAAACACTAAACAAATAATAAACAAAAGTGAAATGAAGATCTTAAGAACTATTCAGGGGAAAATATTTGATAAGATACACAACACAGAAATTAGGGACAAATGTCATATTCAAGACATAATCAAATTTATTATAGATGGATGAAAATATTGGAAAGGTCATATAGAAAGAATGGAAGACAACTGACAAGCAGAAAGAGCTAAAGAAGAGAGACCAATGGATGGGAGAAGAACAAGAGGAAGACCAGCCAAGAGATGGCTAGACAGTGGATGCACATCCAATACATATTCCTCCGAGGAGTTATTTTGGAAATAAACAGGATAAAAATCTTACAAATTATGAATAAGAAGAAAAATAAGCTCTTATTTTAACATTATATTTGATGATGATCTTAGTAAATTTCAAGCAGCTGAGATGAAATTTTTAAGAAGAGTATAAAGATGTATTGGAATGGACCAGATAAGAAATGATGACATTCATGAAGAACTCCATAAAAGAAAATATATCTAATAACAAGAAACGTGGAAAGAATATGTGCAAAGAACGGAAGAGAGTAGATTACCAAAGAAAATATTACATTGTTTTCTGAGAGGAAGAAGAGAAATCGGACATCCTTGGAAGAGATGGTCTTCGATGTATTAGTGAAGACAGAACAGGCAATCAATGCCTAATCCAGGAAGTGAAAAAAAAGAAGATGATGATCTTCAACTCTTAAGTCATTGCATCCCAATTCAAATTTTGCTAAGAGGCCTTTTATTCCAGGTTTCAGGATCTATTATGTTCCTTATAACTACATCAGAGGCTTTACTTCCCTTTTAAAGGAAATGTACTCAGGAGATTTTCACCTCCCTTAAACATTTATCAACTAGCTGGGTTGAATCTGTGAACCTGATCCCAGAGGTGAGATTATAACCACCAGACCACCATAATAAAGTGAAAGCAGGGGTGGTGTGTGCTATATGTTTAATGATTCACTGAACCCCCCCCCCAAAAAAAATTGAATTAATTAAAAATAGTGTTAGTTGTAATTACAAATAGTGAACTTTTACTTCTTTTAATACATTTATTAAATACACAGTTTAAAACACCAATGTATTTCTGCTATGGAAACCTCACTCGGTAATATAAAGACTAAATACTGCAGGAGTAATATGGATTATGGAATAATATTATTGGCTGCGGTGGATTAGTGATATTTCCTTGCCTCTGATTCCGAGGGTTACACGTTCAAACCCTGCTGGGATCGATGGATTTTTTAGGTTGGAAAAATCCAAGGAGCAAGTCCTCCGGGAAGGACTTTAAGCTGTGGGTCCCAAGTCTGAACATTTTGAGGCTTGTAAAAGAACCATAAGCCTGTAAAGAGGTCTCTAAGCAAAATTTGAGGATTCTATGCCACCATGCCTTCAACACAAATTCAAATAAAAAAGGCGGAAAAGCACACAATTTGTCGTCACAGTACGTGAATAATTACCCAAGAGAAATATATATGTTGATTTTTCAAAAAACGATATGAAAATATTATTTCAAATAAAGTGAGAAGTTGGGCTCAAAATAACCTAAAATCAGCATATTTGCAATGTAAAATGTGCATTAGTTATTGCTCAGACAGTGTAGACAACTTATTACAAAAAGCTGCTAACAAATAAGTGAAAGCTAAACTAATCTGGCCCATTTTCCCACCCTAACATGCCCACAATTAAAAAGGAAAATTTATTTGTATTTGTGACATTCGTCTGAAGAAGATAGAATGAATTGAAACAACTGTTACGAATGTGGAATAAAATAAATATGTATTTATGAAAATCATATAAAACTTTGATATTTTTATTTAGTAAATAAATAACACAAATATGCCCATCTAACACAAACTTACCCATTTTCTCACCCTAACTTGTCCACTAATATAGGTACATTCTTGGGATAGAATCCCCTTATATGTGAGCAAACATGTTGGCAATTGGCTATAGCAGGAACATGTGTTATCACATTGGGAAACACAATACTAAAAGTCACTTGCTCTCCAGTGGAATATTCGCTAGTGGCATGGTGGCATAGAAAAATAAAAAATTTATTGACCATCATCCTAGTAATACCTACTAGATGTCTCATTGGGTCGATATGTTGGCTACATACCATTGATGACATCTGTAGCGAATTAAGCATGACCAAATTATAAGAAGAAAGTTAAAAATTAAATTGTACCTGTTGGTAGGTGCCGTCGTCCTCAAGTTTGTTAAAATATTGTATATAAAATTAACTGGAGCGCTTTCGGCAATTATCTTCCATCTTCTGCAGGTTGAGTTTCTGCTACTTGTTGTTGTTGTGTATGGTGATGTATACTCCAACTGTTTGTAGCAGCAACTGACTTGTTTTTGACGATATAATGGGTTTGATTGGGGTGCGTTCTCATTAAGAAGTGAGGTGTTGTTTGTTTCCTTTATAATTTCAAGGTCTTCAAATATATTTATCCTAGCTGGAATGTTTTCTCGGTGGATTATCGTGAGAGTGTTTTCAATTGTGTTCATTCGATGACCTGCGTTAATGAGATGTTTAGCATAGCTTGATTTATCACCCGCGTGTATGAAATCTTTTAAATGTTCTTTATATCTTGTATTGAAATTTCTGCTTGTCCTGCCAATATAAAATTTATTACAATCTTTACATGTTAGTTTGTAAACTCCCTTGTTGTTGAATTTGTTGTGTTCTTCTATGCCATTGTATATTATGTTGTTTAATTTGTTTCATGTTTTATAAGCTATGTTAATGTTTTTATTTATCTTTTTCAAAGTTCTGGCTAGTTTTGTGGTTTCACTTCCTGTGTATGTTAATGTTACCCATGTTTTGTTATTATTAGATTCTCTTTCAAGTTATGTTATATTGTTTGCATCATTTTCCTTTTTTGTTTCTTTATAAGCTTATCAATGATTTGTTTGTTGAATCCATTGCTTTTCGATATTTTTTTAAGATATTGTAGTTCTTTGTTATAATTTGTTTTGTTCAAGGACAGTTTTAACATTCTGTTGGTTAAACTATTAAATGTGCTGACTTTATATTGGTATGGGTGTGTAGACTTGTTATTAATGGTGAGCATATTATTTTTGAATTTGCGGAAAATACTTATTTCAAGTTCCTTTTTCTCTATGTTTTTCATTATGGTAAGGTTTAGATAGTTTATTTTGTTATTAAATTCTATTTCTTCCATAAATTCTATTTTAGGATGCATGTTGTTTAGTTCTAGCAGAATTTCCTTTTCTTTTCTGTTCTCATTTTCATAAATAATCATGACGTCATCCACATATCTTGTAATTAGCTTCATATTGAATTTATTTATTAGAATTTCATAGTATTTGTTTTCTACAAGATTTGGAAGACAAATACTATGAAATTCTAATAAATAAATTCAATATAAAGCTAATTACAAGATATGTGGATGATGTCATGATCATTTATGAAAATGAGAACAGAATAGAAAAGGAAATTCTGCTAGAACTAAACAACATGCATCCTAAAATAGAATTTACGGAAGAGATAGAACTGAATAACAAAATAAACTATCTAGACCTTACCATAATGAAAACATTGCAAAAAATAAACTTGAAATAAGTATTTTCCGCAAATCTACAAATAATATGCTCACCATTAATAACACGTCTAGACACCCATACCAATATAAAGTCAGCACATTTAATAGTTTAACCAACAGAATGTTAAAACTACCCTTGAACAAAACAAATTATAACAAAGAACTACAATATCTTAAAAACATGGCGAAAAGCAACGGATTCAACAAACAAATCATTGATAAACTTATAAAGAAACAAAAAAGGAAAATGATGCAAACAATATAACAAAACTTGAAAGAGAATCTAATAATAACAAAATACGGGTAACATTAACATACACAGGAAATGAAACCACAAAACTAGCCAGAACTTTGAAAAAGATAAATAAAAACATTAACATAGCTTATAAAACATGAAACAAATTAAACAACATAATATACAATGGCATAGAAGAACACAGCAAATTTAACAATAAGGGAGTCTACAAACTAACATGTAAAGATTGTAATACATTTTATATTGGCAGGACAAGCAGAAATTTCAATACAAGATATAAAGAACATTTAAAAGATTTCATACACGCGGGTGATAAATCAAGCTATGCTAAACATCTCATTAATGCAGGTCATCGAATGAACACAATTGAAAACACTCTCATGATAATCCACCGAGAAAACATTCCAGCTAGGATAAATATATTTGAAGACCTTGAAATTATAAAGGAAACAAACAACACCTCACTTCTTAATGAGAACGCATCCCAATCAAACCCATTATACGAGATCGTCAAAAACAAGTCAGTTGCTGCTACAAACAGCTGGAGTAAACATCACCGTACACAACAACAACAAATAGCAGAAGCTCAACCTGTAGAAGATGGAAGATAACTTCCGAAAGCACTCCAGTAAACTTTATATACAATATTTTAACAAAGTTGAGGGTGATGGTATCTACTAACAGGTACAATTTAATTTTTAACTTTCATCATATGACTTCACCTCAACGGAATTTGATATGAGTTTTACTAGTATTGGTGACTAAATAAATTGGATCTTGTAAATCCTTACAAAGGGAAGGTTAAGGTCCAACATTGAGCTGCTGTTACACCATTGTAGATAGATAAATGAAATAATAATAATAATAATAATAATAATGTAGGAATAATATGCGTGCATGCAATGGTTATTTTCTCTTTACTGTCACTAGCACCAGTGGCATTATACCAAAATGAATTTCTTTAAATAATGACAAACTGATTTAACAAATAATTTACATTCTCATTTATTTTATTTGGTTCACACTACTTTTATTTATAAAGACCTAAGTTTATTCTTTGCCATTTTCACTGAATATCTAAAGTTCCTTTTTATGCCTTACTAATGTATTGAACTGTCACAATTACTTATTCTTTGCTTCCTGGATCATACTCATTAGTCACTTGCCAGAAGCACAAACAACTACTAACCAATTGGTCTGGTAGATCTTTTATAGTGGTATTGAAGGCTCTTGGAAAGGTTGTCTTGTGCACACACCATGGTGTTAGTGATCCTTTGAGAATAGATCCTTCTCAAAGCCAAAACCATTAAAAAGCAATGCCCAGACACATCAGCGCCCAGCAGGCACTGCCACTACATGAGTACCAACCCACATATTCCTTATAACTTATAAGGTGAGACTTGAGAGTCTCGCTGCAGCATACAAAATTTGAATCAAGCAACATGGAGTATTTATTGAAACTCGCCACAATATGAACCCCCTGAAATCAGTTCTAGGCTTGAAAGAGACACGTGAGGCAAGGCGAAAAGAGAATATTCCTATGTCACTCATTGCTGATTAAATAACCAACACAAAAACATGAATACTGGAAACTAATGAGTCAATCCAAAAATTCCCATTTTCTAAGTATTTTTATGGCTAGAGAAACATGTTTAATTTATTTCAATGGTATTTGTTTATTAGAATTTTTAAATGGTTTTTGTATTATATATATATATATATCCATCCATCCATAGTAATTCTGCCCAAAGGCAGGTTCTTCACTGTAATCATAGCATTTCCATGCTATGCTTACAGCTTTACTAGGGAATTGTAGGTGTGGTAGCTTCCCCTTGCTTTCCACACCAGTTAAGGATGATGATGATGGCCATATGATTTTGGGGACCGTTTGGGCCTTAAAGTTTTCTTGACATTTGTCTTACAGGTGAGGAAAAACCCCGATAAAAACCTCACCCAGAAAAATTGCCCCGACCGGGGATCGAACCCAGGCTCGCTGCGTGACAAGACAGCATGCTACCTCGAGACCACAGCGGTGGACATATATATATATATATAATTATATATACTTTATTTACACACACTTTTAACATGTAACAAGGGAACTGTCAACCATTGCATGCTGAAAATTACCTTGAAATTTCTCCCAGAGAAGCGTTGTGATGTAACAAGATTGTGTCCAAAACAATTATCTGTCATTTTTAACTGTAAGGCATTGAAATCAAGGTACTGTAACCAAAACTTTTTGAATTTCTCTTTCCACTAGTACTAGTTTCATGTTTGTAAGTTTATTTAAACACAACTTACACGTGTTTGAAACCTGAAAGAGCATTTGTGGGAACCCTGTATTGATTACTGATTACTATGTAGTGGTGAATATGATGAAATGAGTCCTTGTAATGAATTTCCAACCGAGCATTTGTCTTGACAATTGAGAAAAACAGGGAAAAAAACAGGTATACGGCAGCAAGATTTGAATCCGGAATATCCTGAATATAACAGTGGTAGTATTACTACCACTTATGCCACTCACTCAATCTATGCCTCATATTGAACTAATTTTAAGAATAATCTAGTGAACTTCCAGTTAGTTTAGGTAGGAGCTGCAACTGAGTGGAAATTTATATTTCATTGTAAATTAATATAAAGTGGACTGTTTAATGATGATTTCAGATGACTGGTTTAGATGTGGAAACAGATCGGATCCTGGAAGTTGCCTGTTTGATTACTAATTCTTCTCTCAAAGTTCTGTGGGAAGGACCTAATATAATAATTCATCAACCAGATATTGTATTACAGTCTATGAATGACTGGTGCACACAACATCATCGAGAGGTGAGATACATTATATTCTCTATGCCAGTAGTACTCTATCGATCCGAGGATGCCAGATATTTATAAATAAATAATGTTAATTAATAAAAATTAATAAAATTAGTCATATCTCACTTTATACTTTGTGTTCTTCAAGCATTGAAATTGCAGTCTTCAAGAGGAATCCATCCTATCTACAGATGTCATAAAGATGGCTAAAGATGGGAGAAGTTCCTTTTGAAAACTGCAGTTCCCATGCTTGAAGAACACGAAGTATGAGGTGAGATACGATTCATTTTATTAATTTTTACTAATTAATAATTGAAACCATCATAATGTTATTACCCATAATTAATTTGTGAATAAATAATGTATTTACAATTTTCTCTGACACAACTATACATTTCTGTAAAATGCTCTACTGGAAAAAAATAATAAAATAAAAAAAATAAAATAAAATAGTAATAATAATAATAATAATAATAATAATAATAATAATAATAATAATAATAATAATAATAATCCTTTATTTTAGCTGGCAGAGTTAAGGCCAAAAGGTCTTCTCTTCCACTCAACCAGCGAATAGTAGAATTATACAAAAATTACATAAAAAAACTCCTGGCGCGACAGGCCTAGAGGACCCTTAGCCTACCAGCCAACTGCTGGCCTCACATCCACATGTGTCAATCACAGAGGTAGATGATCATCAGCCAGTGTTGGGGTGACATGTGGTCAGCAGTCATGTCGAGTCCCCCAGCCGTTATAGCTGGTTTCCTCAACCTGGAGCCGCTACTTATTGTAGCTACCCAAATGCCTCACGATGCTGAGTGAGCACCGGTCCCATACTGGCCGAAATACCATGAGAAAATTTCTTCCCCCATGGAGACTCGAACCAGCGCAAGTCCCGTAGCTCTGCGCCAAGGCTTCCTGCCTTAACCACTCGGCTACAGCGCGGGACACAAAAATGACATACATATTACAATTTTAAGATATTATTAAAATACAGACTAAACAAAATACAATGATGATGTGATCTAATACTAGCTAATACTAACAAAAACATGGAATATAATAAAATTAAAATGATATAAAATAAAGTAAGTAGCTTCCTAGATGATTATTTATAGAATGCTCGATATAGTTGTTATGCAGTTAATGTTTTCATTATGTCGAACTTAAGATATTAGTTAATTTGTATTTAAATAATGATAGCAATTGACAGTCCCTGACATGACTGAGAAGTGAGTTCCATGCTCTAGTCATAGATATTGTGTAAGATTCAGAGTATAGATATGTGTTGTGGTATCAAAAGTAAAGAAGAGTCTTGTGATCTTGTTCCTAAATTGTCATGAGCTGATAAATTTTGAAAACGTATTGTTAAATAACTTGGTAAATATGTGTGCAGAATTTGGAATAGTAAGGTATGTGAATGTAAAGTTCTTCTGTCATATAGGCATAGCCATGATAAGGCCTGAAATGAAGGAGACACGTGGTCATAACGACGGAGATTGAATATAAATCAGATGCACGCATTATGAGCACGCTGTAGTCTGTCAGATAGATCAGTTGTCAAATTAGTCAGTAATATGTCGCAGTAGTTGAAATGTGGCAATATAAGAGTCTGTACAAGTATTTGTTTTAATTTTGTAGGAAGGAAGTTTTTAAAACTATTTAGGGAGTGAAGAATTGAGAACACTTTCTTGCAGGTATTATTCACCTGGATTTTCCAGTCTAGGTGTTGGTCCATGTAGATACTCAGATTTTTTACTACTAAGCTGTAGGGGATGTTTTTGTCATTTAGGAGAATGGTAGGGATATTTTCGTAATTTATAATGCTTTAGATTCGCCGATGCCCTATAATTATGCACTATGTCTTGTCAGCACTTAGATTAAGTCCATGTTTCCTTGACCATTGGGAAATTGAGACTAGGTTACTATTTAGTTTGTCTAGTGTGTCATGTACATCGTCAGGATGGGAGTGAATGTAAATTTGTAAATCGTCAGCGTATAAGTGATGTCGACAATAAGTAAGACTAGTGGATATGTCGTTAATATAGACAGAGAACAGAAGTGGTCCTAACACTGAACCTTGTTGGACGCCACCCTTCAGTGATAGCCAGGACGAGGAAAGTTCTGCTTTGGATTCATTGCTGGCGATCATGAAGGTAGGATCCAAGCCAGTTAACAGCATTGTCCAAAAGATTCAGAGCGCGTAATTTTGCTATTAATATGTCAGTTTCAACAGTGTCAAAAGCTTTACTGAAGTCCAAGAGTGTAAATATTGTCATGTGGCCATTGTCCATTGCTTCCCGTGCATCTTCGGTAACTTTAAGGAGTGTGGTTGCCGTACTATGGTCTGTCCTAAAACCTGATTGGTGTGGGTCGAGTATGTTATGTTTGTTAAGGTAATCAGTTAATTGTCCATGAACAATGTGCTCCAAGGCCTTAGATAGGACTAGGAGGATGCTGATTGGTCTAAAGTCGTTTGGTGTTACAGGTACTTTAATTCTAGGGATTGGTCTGACTATAGATTTTTTCCAAAGTTAGCAGTAAATTGAGGTCATGATTGAGGCATTAAATATATGGGTTATAGTTGGGAGTATTTTCTTTAAAAAGTTGATACTTATATTGTCTATACCTTGTGTCTTAGTTCTAATGTGGTCCAGGGATAGTTTAACGTCGATTGGCATTATATAGGAAAAGAAGAATTTTTCTCGGGAAGGAGTAGGTGTGGATAAGATCTCATCTATAGTTTGTTGTTTGGTCATAGTGTTTATGTTAAGTGTGGTGTACGATGTGAAATGTTAGTTTAGATCGTCCAGTGATATGTTAATACTCTCTTCTTTGGTTGTCGGTTGCTGTAAACCCATTGATCTAATATATTTCCACATATCATTGCATTTGTGTTTGGATCAATGAGACTATGAGCATACTGCAACTTAGCATTCCTAATGATTTGATTAGTTTTGTTTCTTAATGTCTTATATTGTCTTAAGTTAGCATCACTTTTGTCTTGTCTATATTTTCGAAAAGCAGTATCCCTCTCAGCCATCAGTAGTCGAATTTCGTGGGACATCCAGGGAGCTGGGGATTTAGTAATTCGTCTAGTCTTGAAGGGGGCATGTTTGTCGTAAAGTTCTAATACCATATTGTTAAATTTAAGCAATTTTCCATCAATTGTGCATAGGGTCCAAATGTCATGCCATGGCATCTCGATAGCGTCTGCAATTAGAGCTTGCTGGTTAATAATTTTTTTAATTTCAGTACGTCAATAATTTAGGACAAGTCCTAGGACACTGGAGAGAGTATTCAATATATATGACGTCATGGGCTGATATGCCGGGGGCAGGTATTTGTCTGTAGTTTATAATTTTCTGTGAATTTGTCGTGGCTATGATGTCTATTAATGTATCAGTTGTGGATGTGTGATGGGTTGGTTGTAAAGGCAAGACATGCATATTCCATCCATCCATAGTAATTCTGCCCAAAGGCAGGTCCTTCACTGCAATCATAGCATTTTCATGCTATGCTTGCAGCTTTACTAGGGAATTGTGTAGGTGTGGTAGCTTCCCATTGCTTTCCACACCGGTGAAGGATGATGATGATAATGGTAAGGATGATAATGATAAGGATGATGGCCATATGATTTCGGGGACCGTTTGACATGCATATTGCATGTATGAAATAATGCTAGTAGTTCTGATGCTGATGACAAGGAAGAAAGTAAGTTAGAATTAAAGTTGCCCATTATTATAACATGTTGATAATGTGGCAGTAAACTTAATGAAGGTGTCTCTATGTCACTAAGATACTCTACTTTTGGAGGTTTGTACACCACGCACAGGAGACATCTATGTAAACTAGAATACACATAAAGATAACTACATTAAGGCATCAGGATTCAACCATTTCGCTCACAAAGAAGCTGTATTCAATAGTCTAATACACAGATTGGTGAATGTACACCTGAACCGAGAAAAATATGAAGAAGAAAAAGAATACATAATTAAAGTAGCAATAGAAAATGGTTATGAAGAAAACATGGTACACAAGAAAATAAATAAGTTTAACAGGCAAAAACTAATCAATGAAAGCACACTTAAAAAACAAACAGAAGAGAACATAAGATTAAAAAAATTCACTTACCATCCTTTAAAACACCACAAGTTCCAGAAAATTTTCAGTAAGTTTAACATTCGATTGGCCCCAAAGAATGAATACAGCCTAAACAAGATAATTAAAACCAACAAAAATGAAAAAATTGGAGAAGAATATAAATCAGGAATATATCAGATCAAATGTAAAGATTGCGACAAAATCTATATAGGAAAAACAAAAAGAAATTTAAAAACCAGATTGAAAGAACACCTTAGAAATGTAAAAAAGGGTGAAGTGAACAAGTCAGCTGTAGCAGCCCATGCTTGGTCTGAAAATCATTTAATCGATACATATGCTAGCCTAATCAAACACACAGATAAACAAAAAGAACTCACAGTCTGGTAAAAAATCCACATCCAAAAAAACAAGAAAGATAAACTCATGAATTTCGAATTTTGACCTGATCCAGAGGTTCATCGGTCCACCGATAGAAGTAAGAAGAAAACCACCAAGAAACGACATAACACCGGTCGACCAGAGGCTCTGAAGATGGAGATAAGCTCTGAAACTGCAGTATATAGAAGAAAAAGGATATGAGGTGAGGTAATAAAAACATTAATTTAATTCTTAAACTAGCTGAAATTTCAATGAAGAGGAATTCTGGTCATGCATTGTAATCATGGGAGGAGTGAAGAATGACTTTGGGCTCTAAGTTCGATTTGATATACATCGCAACTCCCCCACCTCTTTTTCCTAATCTATCATTGCAACAGAGAGTGTACCCATCGATATCAACAAGTGAGGAGTGAAGGGAAGGTTTAAGCCAGGACTCAGATATTTATTAGGATCGCATGTAGATAGATTTTGAAAAATAAATGTTAAATTTCATGAATGTGAGACAGAATGCTTTGAGCGTTAATGTGGGCGATTTTAAGAGTAGATGAACGAGGAGAAAAACATTCTTTTAGCAGGTAGGCATGAGAAGAATGTGAGGGTTCATTGACATTGTCATTTGAAGAAAGGGTAGGAACTTGTCTGGGGGATGGTCGTGTTGAAAGTAGGTCAGGGACTGTTAATAATTGACTAAAACCTAAAATATCAAATAATGAAACTTTTGCAAATAATGAAAATTTAAATTGAATTAACACGGTATTAGAAGCAGAGAAAAATAAATATTAGTATTAATAAAATGAATTGGACTATTATAATCAAATAAACTAAATGTTAACCTAATTAGCCTAGAAAAATTGCTATAGCTTAATTATTAATTTAAGAATTATTGGAAAAAAATTGCTATATATTAAAAATAAGAGATAGAATAATTAAATGGTTCTTAAATTAAATTATATTGAAAAACATACCCTATAATATGCTAAAAGCTTAAATTAACATAGGTCACTAGCACTGGTGATATGCTTTTTTGATTCACCAACTTTAGTGAATATAACACCGTCCAATGTCCAGACATTGCATAGACCAAATTTATCAATAGTGTCTGTTAATAGTTGGTGGCACATTCTTGTTAGATCTTCTCGGATTGTTATGCCCGATCCCTTAAGATGTTTCTTATTTTCGAACATCTCTCTTCTTTTACGATAACTGACAAATTTTATTATAATAGGCCACGGCGTATCTTCCCTTCGTACACCAACACAATGGCTCCTGTCAATGTCAGTAATAGAGAGATCCACACCGATTTTCTGGGCTATTTCAATTGCTTTAATATCAGTGTCCTCCCCGGCCACTTATTCAACCCCGAAAACACATAAGCATTGCCACCTCTGATACTGCTCTAAGTCATCCACTTTTGTCTGTAAATTGCTTATCACTCTATCTTTGTCTTCAATTGTTTTTTTTTTAAGATTTTCAATCACTGTAGTGTTGTTTTCAATAGTTTTTTGAATTTCCGCCACAACTTCGTTCTTAATCATGGTTGCCAACACCTGCAGCAACTCCTTGTCTTGGAGCGAGTCGGACACGACGTGCCTTACAGTGTCTTCAATTGAACAAGTAGATTTATTACCTCTTCCACCCATTATTGTATAATATTGAATAACATGTAATAAATTACACTAAACTATTAAATAACACTTAAAATAAACTTACAGATATGTTTCACTGACACAACTGTTGTTTCCGATTGAGGGTCTTTCCACTTTTCAGCGGTTACCCTTTTACCAGCCGGCTGCTGGTCCTTCACATCCACATGTGTCAATCACAGAGGTAGATGATCAACAGCCAGTGTAGGGGTGACATGTGGTTAGCATGTCGAGTCCCCCAACCGTTATAGCTGGTTCCTCAACCTGGAGCCGCTACTTATTGTAGCTACCCAATTGCCTCACGATGCTGGGTGGGCACCGGTCCCATACTGGCCGAAATACCATGAGAAAATTTCTTCCCCCATGGAGACTCGAACCAGCGCAAGTCCCGTAGCTCTGCGCCAAGGCTTTCACCTTAACCGCTCGGCTACGGCGCGGGACCACAACTTTGTTTACACCTGCAAAAAATCGAAAAAGCCAGGAGCGCTGTTGAAGACTGTTAACAACAGAACTGGATATAGTTTTTTACTGACGTGCATAGTCAGATATCCGGGGTTTAACTCCCAGTTTGAACATAATTTTTCTTTCTAAAATAAAAGCATTGGTAACTTTATTGTAGATGTTAAATATGTAATATCCAAATAATATAAAATTGCATGATGTAATATAGCATATAGTATACCCATATATAACATTTAAAAAAATATTGTTGCTATAATTACTTGTTAAAATTTATTTATCAGTTTTATTTTAAAATTTTAAATACTGTTTTATTCAAAATTTGTAGGAAGTAACACTGTGAGGTATTAGTAATTAAATATATTAAAATTACACCTCAGCTCATATTTAGTCTTCTTTTTTAAACCGGTTTTGGATAAACGAAATCCTCCATCTTCAGTTTAAACTCTATTGTTGTTTTGTCATTGGTAATTTTCTTCCTCCATTCATTGGTAAACCGATGAACTTCCAAATCAAATCACATTCCCTAGGAATTTCAAAATCCAATAATTGTTCCTCTTCCCAAAAATGTGAGTTCTTTAGGTTTTTCCATTTAATTAATTTTGCCTTTCTTTCATATTTCATGTTTTTCTGACCAAATATGACTAGCTACTGCAGACTTTTCTATTTCTCCATTTTTAAGATTCCTAAGTGTTTCTTCACTCTGATTTTCAAATTTCTCTTTGTTTTCTCTATGTAGATTTTATCACAACCCCCACAAATTTATCTGACTATTTAACTCATGCCTCAAATGGGAGTCAATGACCAATCACGTTTCAATGATTTCTGTTTTACAACCAATCAGAGTCGTGTTTCACGAAATATTTATCAGTGTTATATTTACCATATTAAAGAAAGCTCCTCCTTTTTAATATTCTGAACAGGTCTAACCATTATTTTGCAGTGACTGAGCTTATAAGAAATACGGCTACCAGATTGTATATATAGTGCATAGATGTCAACACATAGCGCTTGCAGGAGTTAATATAAAAACATTTGTAGCAATTTATTATACACCAAAAAAAAGAAACCACTGTTTGCACTTTCTTAAATGTATTTTTTCCCAGGTAATAATCCAGAAAAATATAATTGTCATATTTACATCATACGACATCAGAAATGAATTAATATACAGTTTTTATGTGTTTCATTTTTTCTCCACTAGAGAGAGCATTCTTACAATATTGCGTTCCTTTGGCAATAAATAGTATGATCTGGTTGCAGTGATAAAAAAAAGAAGCAGATGAAGCATACCTATCGTTTCTCATTTGTTTTCAAACATCGCCGTTTACAATAAATATATAAATATTTTAAAATAACTATAGTTAAATAATGATTTGTGTGTAAACAGCTTAATTTTATTCGTTAAATAGTCCTAACAAATGCCACTCTTGATTTCCAAATTCTCTAGATAAATTGGAAATCACTTGTGGCATTACTTATGATAAATATCTGATTTATTTTCTTCCTCCATTTTCTCATTTTTGTTGAGGCTAAAAATCATTTTTTGGTCCCAATCTTATGTTAAACTTTTTGAAAATTTTTTGACACTTATGGTGTTTCATAGGATGATATGTAAATTTCTTGAATTTTATACTTCATTCTTTTTCATTTTCATTTATTAGATAATATGTGTGGATTGTAATAAAATGTACATAGGGAAAACAAAAAAAAGAAATTTTAAGATCAGAGTGAAGATACATCTAAGGAATGTTAAAAATGAGGAAGTAAAAAAATCTCCAGTACCCACTCACACTTGGCCAGAAAAGAATCACATTGAAACAAAGGTAGAATTAATTAAACAAGTAGAAAAACCTAAATAACTCACAGTTTGGAAAAATATCTACATTCAAAAAATGGAGGAGCAATTAATGAATTTTGGAATTCCTTGGAAAGGTGATTTGATTTGGAGGTTCATTGGTCTGCCAACAGATGGAAGAAGAAACACTGAATTACCAGCGACATAATAACAGTTAAGTACAAACAGAAGATGAAGGATTATTATTATTATTATTATTATTATTATTATTATTATTATTATTATTATTATTATTATTATTATAATGGTCCACCGCTGTGGTCTCGAGGTAGCGTGCTGCCTTGTCACGCATCGGGTCCGGGTTCAATCCCGGTCGGGGCAGTTTTTTCTGGGTGAGGTTTTTATCGGGGTTTTTCCTCACCTGTAAGACAAATGTCAGGAAAACTTTAAGGCCCAAATGGTCCCCGAAATCATATGGCCATCATCCTTATCATTATCATCCTTACCATTATCATTAATCATCATCCTTCATCGGTGTGGTGGAAAGCAACGGGAAGCTACCACACCTACACAATTCCCTAGTAAAGCTGCAAGCATAGCATGAAAATGCTATGATTGCAGTGAAGGACCTGCCTTCGGGCAGAATTACTATGGATTGATTATTTATTATTATTATTATTATCATTATTTTTATTATTATTATTAATTATTATTATTATTGTTATCATCACCATCATAATCATCATAATTGTCATAATCATCATCATAATCATAATCGTCATCATCATTATCATTGTCACCATTATCATCATCATCATTATTATTATTATTATTATTATTATTATTATTATTAGGCCTATTATTATTATTCACTCATAAATAAGTTTCTGGTACTTTTCTAAAAAAATATTGTTACATTAATTTCTTAAATTCACAAATCTTTACTGACTTTAAAATGATGTTATTGCTGTTCTTTGATGTTAAAACTATGAACTTGAATATACTTTATGTAAAAGAGTGCTCTTAATAGCTGGAATAAATATTGCTACAACTAAATATCTGTGTTCGCAATGTAAATGGCGATAAGTCAAAAATGGACTAAAGTGAGTTATCAAACTGAGCATGTTTAAAAATCCCATTTTTTATAAAAGTACAATTCTGAACTGAACATATTTTAAATACAACAAACACAGATATGGAGATATTTGCAAGATAGAAGCAAGGGTTTCATAGCATTTGGTGCACGGGAATTAACAGTGTATATAAAAGAAAAATTTGCATTTAGATTGGAACTTGCTCAGATAGCTCAATCGGTAGAGTCTTGGCGTAGAAAGTCAAAGGTCCTGGGTTCAAGCCCAGTCTGAGCATATAATTTTTCTCTTCAAATATGACAGATATGGAAGTTTATTTAGTAAGATTTATTTGGATACGTGAAATTATTTTTATAACCAAAGGGATCCGTGATAAAAATCATTTGGGAAACATTGATCTAACAGTATTTCAGAAATATAAATTTTAAATAAATTTGTTTCTAGTCTGGTCTTACTGAAGCATCACGGAAGAGCAAAGTATCTCTGTCAGATGCAGAACAGCAGATTTTGAGTTTCTTGAAACTGCACATTCCACCTGGTAAGGAAATAAACATTTCTGTATCTTCTTCATTGTTCATTAAAACCATTGTAAATATTTAATGTCAAATTGTGTATTACTTCAGTGCATGAGATTCAAGAAAGTGATTGACAGTGTGTGGGCAATCGTATACATGAAGGGGCTAACCTTGCTGATGACCAATTACAATCCATGTTTATCATATGATTTTGGGGATACACCATCAGTAGCAGCTTTTCAGGTGAAGTGAGTGAAGCCACTTCACCTACATTCTAATTATATAACATCATCATCATCATCACTCCAGGGATTAGGCAATTGCCCGTTCCGATTTCATAATGCATCTTCTAGGTCTTCCAACATCACGTCTTCCTCTTATATAACATTACAATTATTTTATTTTATTTTATTATTTGTTTATTATCTTCCTCTGTCAAAAGAATGTCTATTTTACGTCAGCTTCTTAAGAACAGTGGCTGCTGATAGTTCACAATGTGTCCGCTAGAGCATTCCTACCACAGTGAACTGAACTAAAATTTAATGGGTTATATCTTTGACACTTAACAACTTTGGAAAAAATGTTTGCCTTCTCACAGTTGCTATAGCAACTGTAACATCAACAGATATTAAGGATATTCAGTCTGTAGAGAACTGGTTCTAGGCTTCTAAAATTCTCACTGAGGGTGAAGACGTGGTGTATGTTTAGTGAAACACGTCAAGCGCTTAAATTGGATCTGTGTTGGACAATAAGGGTGACTTGGTTTAGTAAGTTGTCTTCAATTGGCGCCACAGTATCTACATTTCAGATATTGCTTTAGTTTGACTCAATGGTAAGCATTTTTGTAGCCTCGCAGCATAGAAAGCCAAAGGTCCTGGGTTCAACCCCCAGTCTCAACATATAGTTTTCTCTTTAAATATAATTTGTACCTAAATTACTTTAATTTCTTGAAACACAAATAGCATATCACTTCTCATTACATCAGGCTTGTTCAATGATAATGTCAAGTAATGCAAACTTCATTTAAAAATTCTTGGTTTGAACAATACTCATGATTATGCAGTAGCGTTACATTAAAAAAAAACTTTTTTGTTGGCCATGTGTTTTATTTAGTAATAAATTTGGTGTCTGGAATAAACAAGGATTTAGTGACTTTCAAAATGTGACGCGTGCCTTAAGTAAGCATACAGATGCTGAGGAGCATTTGAAGTGACATTTTCAGTTGAAAACTTTCAAAAAATGATAATACAATAATTACGGATGCTCTTAGGGAAATTGCAAGACTGTGTACTCATCAATTTAATGAATGTGTTTCTTTGAATCAACAAATGTTGAGGCCAGTCATTAGGGCTGTACTATATTTAAATATGTCATCATGTTGTCACTTTACCTATTTTTTCAACCACCAGCTGCCATTATCCACCGTTTTGTGTTGTCTCAGTTCCTGTGTCGTGCTTTCCATGCACTAAGTGGAACACAGACTGGAGTGTTAATTGTAACAACAGTTTTAATTCGTATCAAGTTATTTGTATTGAAACATCTTTTACGTGGATTATGAGTAATTATAATATTATCGATAGTGAAAATAGAAAATGGTTTGGGTGTAGCACCATTAGAGACGGACAGCGAGTCAGAGGAAATTTGACAACACTGTGATCTTCGCATCAGCTGGAAGCAGAAATGTCAATCCTTTTTTTTGCATCTCACACACTGTAGTCAGCAGAATTAAGGCAAAAAACTTTTTTTCCCTTAAAGTATAAATGTTTGTGATTTAGTATTTAGGTTTATTATGAGTATTTAGATGTAAATAAGGAAAAGAAAACAGTCAGAAATGAAAGATATCAAGATCATAATCATGAACAAATCCGTTTTAGGCCATGTGCCTTGTGACAGTAAACCTAACAAAAAATTCCTTAAAGTAAATAAAATAGGCAAGAATAAAACTTTGCAAGAAATGGTCTTCCTCTTTCCACCGATGTTTTGGTCTTAATTAAAGATAAATGGATCCTTATTTGAAAATCTGGTGAACTTGAACAAACACAGAGCTGCAGAACCTATACGAAGATGTTGGTATCATAACTGATATTAAAACCTGTCTCTTTGTGAGCAATATGATTAAATCCAGAAGCTTTAATATAATTATCTTGTGTGACATCTTTCTGTATATTCCAAATTCTATCTTATTATTCACTTCATTTCTTATTCAATTTATATCTACAATGGTATTTGTCTGTTGACATCAGTTTCTATTGAAAACTTTACAATTTGACTCTGAATGTTCAAGAATTTTGAAGCATCATCTACTTGTTTACAATTCAGTTACATCATAAACATATCTACACCAAAATTTAAGAATTAAAGGTTGCTAATTATCTTTTGTTTGAAATTTCCCATAAATAGATTGGCTAAAATGGGAACAGGGATTTGCCATAGAAAGATAAGGGTTTCCCCATAGAAAGACCTGAGTTTTGTTTGTAGAGGTTTCCATTATACATGAAAAATATTTATTCAATGCATAACCGGATTAAGATTTCTGTGACAATTTATGTCAGCAAAATATGTTCTAAATCATCATCTTCAGCAAGCAGAGTGGACACATTAGTGAGTTAGTTAGGTTGAATTATATAGATACCAGTACATATTAGTTACAGTGGCAGAGGGTGAAAAAATGAATTTGGTAGATATAATCACTATCTTTCCTCACTTTGATGGCTTCCAAATTCCCCTAATAATTACATCCGCTACATACTCTACTATTAATATCAATCTGTTCTTGTAAATCTTATGGATCGACTGGATAATAATTAATTTGAGCAACAAAAAATACTTAAAATAATAATGTTAGGATTCAAATAATTAACATAAATAATAAATCAATTTAAATGCAATATGTGGGGATTTTAATTTAACAACATTTTATTATATAGGGGTAGGTATAGTAGCATTATTAATTATAGTTATTTTAGGGGGCTCAATATTGAGATGATTAATTTTCCCTACTTCCTTATTTATTTGTTTACCTTTATATGTAAAGTTGTTAAAGGATGAGTTATTTTGCACTTTAATTTACCTTCTTTTTGTAAGTTAAAGAAGAAAATTGATGATTTAATACAAAATATATAAATATATTGGATCAAAATTTGCACTATCCATATCAAATTCACTTGAACATGATATATTTATTATTAGTCTT